>JAKLMZ010000048.1:0-165739 GCA_022813185.1 Floridaphiala radiotolerans | reverse complement strand
TACTTATTAGAGTTATATACTTTATTAATTTTAGTTATCTTATTCTATATCTTCTTAGTATATATAGATTATTAGTATTATATATCTAATCCTACTTATAGGTATTTTATTATAATAGAGCTAATATATTACTCCTTTAAGAGCTTATTATCTCCTATATTACCTATTATTATCTTCTATTATATAATTATATACTCCGTATATATTTAAACTATATAGGGTATATTTATATTATATATTATTCTTATAATTTAGAAGTAGCGGTTTAAGGTCCTCTAAGGTTAAGCCGTAATAGCGTTTCTAAGGTCCTCGGAGGTTGGTTCTGAGGTCCTCCGAGCTGCGCCCTGAATGCTGTCCGTATTAAGTTAGTGATATCATGCTGCCTTAGGCCGCAGCATCCGTGCTAAACCAGGCAGCCATTATCGGTTTCTGCCGGAACCTTGGCGGTTCGTGAGCTCTGACGTTCAGCCCCAACTTCCAAGAGAGGCTGAGGCACTCACATCTGTCGCAAATACGAACGACATTGCTACACAGGATTCCCTTATATTCCTTCGCTTTCCCATCTTCTCATCGAATGCTACGTACTCTTGATGACCGATTGAACAAGCTATATCCATCAATGACCTGAACGGCCGCTTACGCGCACAACAATCCTCCAACGTTACATCACCTTACCAACCAACGCTCAACCTCCAGCTTCATCTCACAACAAAGGCTACCTTCCCCAATCACAATCTCCCTCACAGCCTCACCACTCATCCCCGTTAAAACCAGCACCCTCCCATAACCCTCCATCACCACCACAATGGCAGCAGGCTGGGTAACCTTCATCATCGTCCTCCTCCTCATCATCCTCTTCGCCGCCGCCGCCTGGGTAGTATACACCCACCTCCGCGCCCGCCGTCTCGGCCTCCCCCCACCCCCCCTAAACCCCTTCTCCCGCCACGGCCGCTCCTCCCAAGAGCCCTACACCATCGCCCCGGCCCCCGGCGGCATCATCGGGTGGGTCAACGACAAGTTCCGCAGCCTGAAGAATCGGCGCACCGCTGGCGGAGCCTATGAGGAGACGTCTAGTGGTGCAGGAGGGAGGGTGGGGAGACGAGCGGGGTTTGGCCCGTTGGATCCGGATGAGGCGTGGGATTCGAGGGTGGGGAATGAGGCGGATATGTATGGGCCGGGGGGGTATTATGAGGAGCAGGAGTTGGGGCTGCATCCGCCGGCGCATGCGGCCCAGGGGGGAAATACGGCGTACTCAGGGGCTGGGTATGCGGCGGGTGGGGCGGGGGATAGGGGGAGGAGTCGGAGCAGGGAGTTGGATGAGAGGTATGATGAGGAGATGGGAGGCAGGGGTGGGCAGAATCCGTTTGGGGATGGGGCGGAGAGGAGTGATATGAGTCTTAGGGGTGTTAGTCCCAGGCCGATCGATACGGGGAGGCAGCCGAGTCGGGGGCACCAGAAAGGTGCGAGCTTGGGGACGCAGGGGGATAGCCCGACGGAGAGGAGGAGTATGTTTAGGGAGGATATGTAGGCCTCAGGCGGTTGGAGACGGGGGTTAGATACTCACGATGCGTGTATGATGGGCTGGGATCGAGAAAACGGGGAAGGAGTGCGCGGTGTTTGGGCGTGTATAGTGTAAAAGGTCTATTCCTATTCTTCTCCCTATAATGAAGTTTACACGTATGATATTTGGTGCAGGACTAAGACCGTTCACATTCCGAAGCTTATTCCTACAATGTCTTCCAGTCTCTATTCATTGCACTGAGGACAGTGCCTGGCGTCGTTGAGCTCTGTAAGCACATGAGAGCAGGCGAGAGCAAGGCGCGGACGGCAGAGCGCAGAGCACGAGGAGGAAGTGGAGAACAAAATCGAATCACTGACAAGAGCGGATCCGTTTTTCATCCCTGTTATGCGGGTTCGGTACTTGTAAGTGATGAACAAATAGTTCTCAGAGTCAAAAGCATCACTTGGACTTGGATAAGGGCTCTTCTGTGGTAATTTTGGAATGATTATGTTCCTATGTCTCAGACAGCAAGTCAAACAAGTTGTTAGACGGCTTCGTGGATGCCTTTGCCGGAGCAGTATCCAAGACGTTCGCTTTTCTCTTCTTCCGTTTTTTCTTTCCGGAAGTGACGACTTGTTCGACCGGGGGTGTTGCCTGTAGACCATCGTATATGCACTCAACAGCGTCCTGCCAGGGCCTTGGATCCACGTTCCCAGAAGTGTTCCTGGGAAGTAATGACAGCGCGTCCAGGCCAGGAAGTTCATCGAGGTGGCCTTTCAAATTGACTAGGCCCCCATTGAGAGTTGGATCTGAGGCGTTGCGGCTGACATCTTTGAGTAGGACGTCTGTGAACTGGTGAAGCATTCTGAAAGAGTACATGGCTGCTTGGTACTGTGCTGACAGGTATATATACTCCCAACTGAGCCTTGGGCGGCGTCCACATAATATTGATTCCACATGCTCTCTGAGGGGCAGTGCCTTGCCCTCATCGTCCAAACTCTCGCACACGAGCCGTAGAGCGAAGGCCTTCCAGATGCTCTGCTCACTAAGATTCCTCAGCTTGCCTTGCAGAGTGCTGAACTGATGTAGCAAAGAGACGATCTGTTCGACAACATTGCTCTTGGAATCATGGACAACAGCAACTTCTGCTATCCGCGGTCCCCGACGCTGGACCTCCTTGGTGAGACACCGTACTGACGAACGTACAGTGAACAAGGAATAGCCCAAACGGCGTATGTGAGACCCGGCGCCCCAGGCAGAGGCTCTGGCGGGGTCGTCCAGCAGGAAGGGCAGGTACATAGTGAACTCGTTTTGAGAAGCAGCAGTCGATGTTTGCGAGACCGAGAGACCGCATCTCTGTGCATATTCGGATATCCGAGGATCCAAGCCACTTAAGGTATCAGAGAGAAGTAGCGTTTGATCACTGTCTGTAGCGGCAATGGGAGGTAAATAGTCTTCTGCGAACAATCGGAAGGCTTCGCTGCTAGTGTCAACAGTTTTGGCCCGACTGATTGTGTCCTTGAAGCCGCGCCAGCCGTCCGTACGCACTTGGTATCCGAGGGGAAGAAGAGACTGGAGGCCCAGTTGCTTCGCTATATCCGCCGGGTGGTATTGTGACGATATCAGTATCTGTTGCTTGCTGTCAAGGTGGCTGAATTCGAGGTCTCTGAAGAAGATCACGCGTCCTTCAGAACCAATATCATGAACCAACAAGTCTGAGTCGTTCGTTAGTATGAAACCGCCGGCTTCCTTGGCTGCGACCGCGCAGTAGGTATCGGCTTCTCCTGGTCTGACGGAAGTGACATCCTTGTACTCCGACGACCGAAGTGCTTCTATGACCGCTGCAACCAAGAACGGAGCCGCTGGCAGAGAACTTAGTCTCACTGGAGCTGGAGTGTGCGAGAAGACGATTGCTCGATTGAGCTCCGTCGCTTGTCCACCAGGACCAGGAAGTCCCGTGCTATAAAGTGTCTTGAAGGCGGTTAGTTGATCTAGGGAAGACTGTAGCCTTGAAAGTCTTGTATTCTTCTTGGCATCTGGAAGCAGGCCATCGAAGTAAATGTGTGAACTAACAGCTTAGGTCAACTATGACCTAGGCTTAGAAGTAGAGAACAAGAGGTTGCATGCTAGAGAAGCCTTCTTCATCAGAAGGAAACCATAAGACCTACATTTTGAAACCGTAGTGCTCGATTTCATCTAGCCAGGACACGGCTGCTTGTCCTACCTCACCATATGCAGGAATGGCTTCTATGGCGTTCCTAGCGTCACCCCGGCAGGCTAAACAACGATGGTAGATATGATACGCAAAACTAGGTCCATCAATGATAAAATTCCGCTCATGGACTGGTGGAGGTTCCATATCTGATGTTCGAGGAAACACAACCGGTGCCGCGTAAGATCGAAGATGTGATAGTAGCTGAGGTATCCCCATTGTAGACAGAGAGTTCGACGAGCACCCAAATGCAACCTCTAAGATTCACTGGACCCTTGGCGCTTATCTAGACGTAGGGTAGGAAAACTATCCAGGCTTGAGTGCGATGGGTTAAATGCTACTATATAGGCGAATCAAAGCGACCAACGAGTAGGTTGCGCAGTCATAGCCATGTGTTCAACGGAAGCCGACATTATAGTTGACCACCTGGATCTTGAAAGTTTCCGAGGTGGTTTGTACATGAACATGTAAGAAGACTTGGGTCAGTTGTTCGGCTAAACGCCAAGGCCACCGTTCTAGCGCGACCTGGGAAGACTATGCTAAACTCAACGTCACTCGGACATTCTTTGTATGACGACCTAGTAGAACACGCGCTATATCCCCTATGTGACTCGGAGACCATGATTTTTGCCGTCTCCGGCGTCTGCTCTTCCTGACTGAGGTTACCTGCTAGATCGTGAACTGCCATCGCGGTCAGGCTTCTCGCTTCCAAAACGCAGTGTTCGCGTAGGAGAGCGGAGCCAGGGAAGTATTCCCGTCGATTCTCTTGCGATTTCTTCCCATATATTTCGAGTTCCGCCAAGCCATCTTTGTTTCTTTGGTCCTTTCCTTTTGGCCTTCATGCAGTAATCGATATGTGGGATTCCAGATGGACCTGCAGGCCTGTTTCGTAACTAGGTGTTTCTCAAGGCTCGTTGTGAGATGCCAAACATTCTCAAAACATCCTACTCCGAAAGATTACACGACTATATCCATGTCTTCCTCACTTGTTGCAATTGCCTGTATGAACAGCGTACTAAACTGGAATATCCCTGTATTCTGCTCAGGCCTCTCCTACCGGCCGCACTTTGCAAAATCACGTGGCAAGACTAAAGCCACTTTCATCCTCTGCAACCGCTTATATTGCCTTCACCTACCCAAAAATCAAACCAAGCAAGACAAAGTTGGTTTTAGATAGCTCCGCGGTCGGTGTCTTGCCAGCGGACTACAACTCGAGGAGGGGAAAACGCCGGTGATTAGATTTACGGAGCTTACGTGGTTAATGACAAGCAGAACAACACATTAAGTGGGAAGTTGATGTAATCAAGCTCACCAATCGAAGCGCTATCCTGTGAATGGACTCGATTACCGCTGGGTTTGCGTTCTCTGTCTTTGAAATCTCCTTATGCGTGTCACAGCGAGCACCTGAGGTCCAGGTCACACTATACCTGAAGGTGAAGCAGGTGATTACTCATGGCCGAAGCTTTATATGTATTTTCTCACAACGTCTTTCTTTTCTGTTCTTCACCACCAACATTCTCAGCACAATAGTAATCCTCTCGCGCACCTTAACCTGGCTTCATCAACAAAATCACTTCCCCGCCGCTCCCATTTCGGAATCCGGAACCCACACCTTCGCATTACTCTTTCAGTTACGGGCTGCGTGGCATCAACGACCGCTTCCTCACCGTTCAACGTACTCGAGTGACCGATAATCACGGCCACTGCAAGCACGCCCTAGTGGGCCTCAAAGCCTTCAAGTCAACGCTCCATGTCCGGTTGCTTACCTGGTCCTGGAGGTATTACCTACTGTTCCCAATCAGCAACTAGCAACGACCTCAGTAGTGTAGCCACCCTCACGATCGTCCTTTCGTTCGTTATCGTGTCCGCTTTTATATTCGCCATAGTCCTTACCGTGTGGTTCTTGAGGACACAACCCGCCACACCTCCTCAACACAATCTCGCGCAGGAGGCTTAGAACAGCCCTACAAAAACCTGTCATAGTCACGGAGCCGGCAAAACCCTTGCGTCAAAACCTACCTGCTACTTCTACTACTGACGGCGACCACATCCATTCCGTGCACTTGCTGTCTGGAAACCCGTTGAATCGTTACGGGATTCAAGTCTCAGAGGTTACCCTTACTAAATGTCGAATTGCTTACCAGGCACCAACGGAGAGCTCTGGTGCCCGCAGAAAGAGTACAGCAACATCGGTACTAACAAACTCATCGCGATAGTGGTGCCACTCGTTGTTGGCATTGCTTTCATCTTCGCTTTCGTGTTAACGTATTGCATGGTCAAGCGAAGTCGAGCACCAATTGCACATCAAGCACCTGCGCAAAGAGCACAACACCGAAACCCGGCCCCGCGGCGAAACATCTGGCAGTTGGGTGGTCGACAACACGCGCCCCCGGATCAAGAGCAAGGGTTGCCGCTGCCTGAAGAGTAGCGCAACGGAGAGGTCGGATCGATGCCACTTGTCAGTGCCCCTACGCCATCTCCAACTCACTGTGACTCTTGTCATCGTAAAACAAAGTGGATCATCCTCACTGTTGTGCTCTCCGTGGTTTTCTGCTCATTTGTCGGCCTGTTCTGCTATTGCTGGAATCGCCGAAAGAGTGCTCTTGAATGCAGGTCTTCACGCCATCAGAACGAATTAACAGCACAACCGAACATCGAGTCGCAACCTGAAGGTCCAAAGAGGAGGTTTGGGAGACTAGTATTCTGATACACGCAACATTTCACCACTCGTCGGACCAGAAATAGATTTCCTAGCTGCGGCCATCATCTTCTTACTATTTAGCATCGGCACATTCGGCTTTCCCACGCTGGAATTAAAGCGTCCCTAATCAATCACTCGCTCCACGCACACAAGGCACCCTGCTAGAGGACGAAACGTCAAAACTACATTATCTTCTCACCTTACTTTCATTCTCTCAGTCAAGCGCAGCTTGAGTACCAATAATGGCAGACTACGCTCACACCGGTCTCAGTGACTCCGCGCTGTGTGGTTTTATTCTCTTCTTCTTCCTTGGTAGTTTCATTACTCTTATGATTTTATCAAAGTCGTGTACTCTGCAAAGTCATAGGCTACCGCTTCGCAGCGATGTTGAATCGGCACCTAGCACAGAACGAGCTGACGACTTGAGGCTGGCGCATTCGCGAGGGTTAATCAACATCGGTATGCCCGTTTTTTGATCGTATTGTAGCTCGTTATGAAGGGATTTGCCATTTATGCTGTCGAATGTGGGATCAGTTGATTTCTTGGCACTTTTTGTTCTCTGAAAATTCAGAATTGTTACTCAAATTGGGTTGCGTTCGTCAGATCAATAGCATATGATACCCAAATTCATAATGTCCACCAAGTTGCAAACAGTGTCTCCAGGCTATGATGTCGTCGTATTGTTCTCCCCTCCTGCCCTTTGTCGTATAGTCTTATTCAACAACGGGTGTCTTCTATATTAGTCAACAACTTCACTGCAGTAAACGACTCTGCGATTCGTAATTGTCGCTGCAAGCGGCCTTTTAGATAGAGTTCTTTGAGATTGTCTCTCGCTTCCTGCAGCCATGTCTCCAAGATTGCTGGGCTCTTACCTCGAGACAATGCGTCATAGCCGGTATCGCTCTAGAACAACATCTTGAAAATAACCTACCGGGTCGTATTGCCACAGACAGTATCACACGTTAGAGTCGAGACTTCCACGAGTTATGTCAACTACTCAGTGAGTTGATCTCAGCGCGTGCATGGTCATTTTGTTGACATTTGGGAGGCTTGTCTACGCTACTGAGACCTAATCAGTTACTGGAGCTACTGTATTGGAGATGGACAAAGATACATCAGCGGTCACCAGAGTCTTCCACGTGGCGATGACTCGTCAGTGTGACCTCGATCATACCTTCTCTCATATAAGAAGTCCATGCATTTCACGTTGTACTCAAATTCCCACTTTCGACTCCTGTCCGAAGCGTTCCTACAATACTTCGGTTACTGGCTCAGAATCAACTACACTCGCTTGATCCCTACTGTTCGCCTTCCCAACAACTATTGCCATTGTTTTCGATATGGCACCCTCTTTCGTGTACTCACCAGTCGTTACCACAGTCGCTTCCATAGCAGAACCAGCAATCACCTCATGCACAAGCAGGGCTACGGGGCCTGGAAGACGCCCCGATACTGGCGAACATACGACGCTGATACTGGCGCTCGTCTGCGGGATCATTCTCTGCGCGCTGCTTGTGGCCCTAGCATACTGGGTCATCAGGCCATGGCAGCAGAAGAAGAGGTTTTGCTTTGGCATGTCAAGGAAGTGGCGGATACGGGAAGAGAAAAGAGTGCATGGGCTTCTGGCGAAATAGGTGACGTGGATCATCCACATATCGAAGTGACGGTCATGGGGCCTATGTCACGCTGACAGGGGTTGACATTCCTATAAAATACATATCTTCATACTTCTTGAGAGCACTGCACATCACTGTTCGCATCACAGTTCCTCCTTCACACTGTCATCATTAAAGCACAAAAGCATACTCCGCCATTCCCATTGTTATTGTGGCCGACATCAAAATGCCACCAAACAATCCTCCAGCAGTACCGATTATCTTCAACTCCACCGCTCTTAAAGCGCTGATCGCTTGCGACGCTGAAGGCCGCTGTCAGAGCGATGGCCTCACAGCAGGCGGAATGACGAAAGATGCGATAGGAGCGTTAATCGGTGGAATCTTTGGGTTCTTGGTCATCATTCTCATCGCAGTCATTATCATCAGGGAATGCAAGAAGAGGGGCCGATGCAGCGCGTGTGGGATTCCTGGGTAGTATGATGGTTTTGCTTCACCTAGCAATCGAAATGGGTGTAAGGCTATGAGTTAATGACATGGCGAAGTGTCTTGTTATGAGTGGTCATCCCACTATCTAGACATGGGTTATCCCCACAGTGTGAGGCTACCAAATGTGAAAGTATAATTGTCATGAGCACTTCCTCTGTTGAATGCAACCAGGTATCCCTTCTTCCACTGCATGAATCTTTCGAACATAAAGTAAATCTATCTACTTTGACGGTACGAATGCTCTCAGCCATTGCTCATTATCCAATCACCACCACGCAATCCACAGTTTCAATAGAACATTCTCCACTATCGAACATTCTCAACTGCACAAAGGCTCTCTGTTTAGCGTAGCAATGTCAAGCGATCCGTTACCATGAGGCTGTGGGAACACATTGCACTTCCCTCCTGACGACGACGTTGGCAGCGATCAGTATAATGAACTCACTCCTACAGACATCTTGTTGGCGAGTGGCATAGTAGTGTTCTGGATGCTGTTGCTGATGGTAATCTTCTATCTGTGGCTACTGCTTCGTTGATCATGCTGAGGATGGTTGACATGAGAACGAGCAGATTTTTGAAGCAATCAATAGAATGTAAGGAAATCTACTTGATGGCAGTTGCATCAACGCTGTCAATCTCCCTCATAAACGTTGAAACCAACTTGTACCAAGCCTTTATCGTCAACTTCCTCCTCGTTCTTCAGAGCCAGCTTGGTATATCATTTCCGTGGTAAACCCTTCGCCAACGTGACTTACGAAGCTCTCCTTGGCGGCCTGCCCTGCCACGTCTTAGCCATGTCTTTGGTGAAGCCAATGATCATATACCGCATACGTGGCGCTTTATGCTGCACCAATTATATAAATGCATTCCCTTCTCCTCAAGTTCCTTGTCCAACAACGAAGCCTTCGACCTCCAATTCTTACACCCAATTTACCTCTATCACACACCAGACTCTTTACTCCATCGATCAAAATGTCAGGCGGCAATCCAACAACCCATTCACTACTGCAAGGTAGCAAAACCCTCGACGCAGACGTTTACTGCACTAGCGGTATCTGCAAAGTCTGCTTCAACAACTCTTGCGCTGTCTGCGACAATGCTGGTTGCAGACTCCCATCCAGGTGCACCATTTTCCCAGGCTCAAGCGACGGTCTTCTTCGAGTTCGCTGTGGGGATCATGACCGACAGAACAGCTCTCCTAAAGTGATCAACCTCTTCGCTGTTGTGTATGGTGTTTCAATGCTTCTCCTCGTTCTGCTGTTTGGGGTGCGCTTTTGGTTGAGAAGGCAGCGAAAGGCTCATGAGGTGGTGCTGTTGCCACTTGCGCGTGACGCCGAGCCGTCTACGGCGAGCTTGGAGAAAGAAAGGTTCGAGTAAAATGGACACAGCATTCTCTCAAGGTTGATAGTGGGAGAGAACTGAGCGAGGCGTGTTCCGAATAGATGACTACTAGATATCAAGGCTTGCTTCGAGTGAAGCATTCATTCTCCTCGACATGTCCTCGCTTCTTGAACTACCGTTCTCAACGCGAGCCTCGTGCTAGTATGCTTTATTAAGCTCCCTTGTGTTTCTTACTGCGATATCTCAGACAAGTGATCAAAGCAACCGCATGATTATAAACTCCCATGTGGCCCGTTGTAACACTGTAGAAGTCCTTATAACTACGGCGCCTCCCTCGAACGAATAATCAACAACTCCTCATAATCACTTACAAATCAAGCTCTGTACTTCTCCCGTTGCCATCAACCTCGCTATTCCATCAAAGATAATGCCAGGCGGCAGTCCAACTTCTACATCTGTTCTTGAAGGCAGAGAAATCGACGATCTAGACATCTACTGCAACAACAGTAGCTGCAAGTTCTGCTACAACGGCACTTGCGCTCCTTGCGACAACAATGGCTGCCGAATCCCAACAGGTTGTACCATTATTCCGCTTTCAGGTGATGGTCACTCCAAGATTGGCTGCCCACAAAAGGATCACGATGACGAATACGACAGCAGATTGATGGTAATGGATATCATTGGAGGTTTATTTGGAGCTTTAATACTCTTCCTGATCGTGAAGGGCTTATGGGAATGGCGGCGTCAGAGGCAGCAGTACAAGGCTCGTCAGAGAGACGGGTTTTGGCCGGTTGAGGGTGAAGCTGAGCTTCCTATGACGATTTTCGACACGGTTGAGCGAGTCTCAGCACCCGCAGCACCCATCAAAGGCATCAGCTCTCGCCGTGTCACGTGAGAATATAGGGGTCGGCTCGCTTACCACACGAAACCTTTCTATAGCTCTTACATAGTAGCCACAATGATACAATCAATATGTGCTATGCTAAGAGTATCATGGTCCGGCTGACAAGCATTGCTTGAGGTGACACGACGTTGTCTTCGAAGCGTGATCATGGCAGAGCCTTGAGCGGACCATCAATTCACAGAGATTCTAAGCAGACATCAAGCGCACTTCGAATAAACTATGTACGCGAATCTCACATGACCTAGGTACTGCAAATTTGGTTCTTGTTGTGAGCCCTGCGTCAGCATACTCCTGTAAACTTGCTGTCTTCACTGCTACATCTTAGCCGGTCATCAGCACCGCATTGTGATCACGTACTGCAACCCCCCCTCCCATTCCGGGATCGAGAGGTGCTTATAAATTCAGTTCCTCCGCCTCCAATTCTCAGTCCACCATCAACATCCTCAACTCCTTACCATCTACACACCAAGCATTCTACACCCATCAACCAAAATGTCAAGCAAAATTCCAACATCCACCTCCCTCCCCCAAGGAGAAGAACCCTTCCCCGAAGGCCTTTACTGCACCCCTAACTACTGCAAATACTGCCTTCACGGAACCTGCGCAGACTGTGGCAAAGTCGGCTGCCCAATACCCATCGGCTGCAGCTTTACCTCCACCGCGGAGAACGGTCAACCTAGGATCAGCTGCGGAGACTATGGCCCACAGCACGTGGGCCTCAGCGGTGAGAGTGTTGCTGCAATAGTGGTTGCCTCTTTGGCGGGCGCCTTCATTTTGATCAATTGTGTGTATCTCGGGCTAAGGAGGCTGCGCAGAGTTCGGGAGGCTCGCAAGGCTGGGGTTTTACCTGTTACGCGGGATGCTGAGTTGTCGTCGATGACGAGTTCTAACAAGGACAGGGCTGAATAGGGGATGTGATAGGCCATTAATTCGAGAGTTGATCACGGGAGGACGAAGGAGAAGACCAAGATTTAGAGACAATGACAACCAATCAACAAATGTGCTTCATGACTCTCATGCTTTGTTGGCAAATCCTTCTGCTCCGTGACAGAGTTTGTTGAATACGAGGATGGCGCTCCTTATAAGAAGTTCTCTACTCTTACCTACCAAACCCTTGCTTGAATATTCTTTCCACACCGACCTTTCTTGTTACTGAGCAACAATGTCCGTCGTCACTCCCACGTTCGTCTTCGGACCCCAGTTCACGTCCACCACCGACGAGTCCAAGCCACAGTACACCTCAGCAGAAAAGGGTGGTATCATCTTCGGAAGCATTTGTCTCTTCCTCATCGTTGCAGTCATAGTAGCGACAGTAGTGAGGAAGTGGAAGAAGAGGCAGGAAGGGCAACAAAGATGTCGGCCAAGAGATCATGAAGCGCTTCGTGGCGGACCAGTTCCCCGTGGTGGCCCAGCCCTACATGGCGGCCCTCAGATGCAGGAGCCAGCACCTCCGCACCCTGGTCCACCTCCGCAAGATGAGCGGCCGATACATGACGATCATTCGATACACAGTGAGTCTGTCCGTTCGGAAAGAGACATCGGCGTCTATGGCCTCAGGTACGTGGAGTAACGGTAGTGAAGACAGGGGTCACGGTCACGCTGCCCATCCGCGCCGCAGTGAAGAAGCAAGCGAAGTGGAGTCTATCCCAGCTACCGAGGAGACTGTCCCTGACAATGAACTCCAACACGTCGGGCATCCCCCTCAGGACAATCGACTTGGAGACCGGGCACCTGTCAACGGCCGCAATCCTTTTGATGGACCACCACCGGACTATGAGCGCCATAACGATGCGGATGACACGCAAGACGAGCACACTCGTAATGATGCACATCCTCCTGAGGATGAAGTCCCTCCGTATGCCGAACGTGAGGTTCGCCATGCTACACACTGAAGCTTTGTTTTGAAGTATCAAGTAATTTATAAGGAAGTGTATCGGAACAACAGTTGGTTTCATATGTGTTTCTACAATTTGTTCATCTGTTTCTGTTAGCTTTGAAATGGAATTCTGGGAACTATAATGTTGTATTGGTCATCGAGGTAGCCTCTTCTTTCTAATATAATGGAACACACTACGGAACAAGTCGAAATTCATTTAGGTAGTTGAACCTACTATGCACTATGCCAGATAGTCTGTGTAGCTCAAGTAGCAGAAACAAATCCTAAAACAAGGATATCTCAACACGCTCAGAGTGATTTTTGGAGGAAAGCAAGAAGTATACCAGAGCCACTCGTGTATTGCTGGCAAGTCTTTGTTAAATCATATGTCATCACCTTGTTGTCACGTTGAAGCGCCATGATACTCCCGCAATACGAAGCTAAGAATATGATTTCCTTCTCTTCGCATTGCTTTATTTCCCATTCACCTTTGAAGTCTTTCGAAAAGCATAAAAACATATTACTCTCAGATCAACTTACAATGCAGATCATCAGCCCTGCGTGCGTTCGAAATAGGAAAATATTCCCACCCTGGCCTAACGTTTCCACGGCAAACAGAGTCGCCGCAGAATCGATGCGTTGTAGAGGTGTGCTTGTAGGTATAGTTATGGGTGGTATAGCAATCTTTTTTGCCTTTGCTTTCATGGTCTGGTTCATGCGCCGCATGTTGCGTAAACGACGTATGAGGAAGAGACAACTCGATCTCCCAGAGGAAGGCGTGGCGTTGACGGACTGCGAGCCGTCGATCGCTTTGGAAACGGTTGAGTAAAGAAGTACGTATCTGTCAACGTCCTCGATGAAGTTAGCAGTACAGAATCTGCTATGGGTTTAAGTGCTAGCCTGGATGCCTTGGGACCGTGAGATCTCCTGACTTCAACTTACTCACTTGAGTGATGAACCACGACATCGAACCTGCAGGTGACCAAGCAACAGTACAAGCTTCATGAAGTCCATAACGCATGGAGCGGTACGTATGAGAGTTGGATAACGTTGGCAGAAACAGCGTGTCCTCCGCTTCTTCACTTGGTGTCACCCGCCGTGGGATGACATTCAACTATCCCCGGGCGCGTGACGTGCTCCTCTCAGCGAGTCTATATCTACCGCATCTTCCCTACCCCAGGTGTCCTTCCTCTTACTCCACCACAGTCTTCTGCACAAGAACCATGCCTTTCACAACTCTCATCCACAACCTAACCAACAACCTCACCCACAAAGCCATCGCCGCCCCACCCACCTGCGACACAGCCTTCTGCCCTCTTCCCGGCGACACCACACCCCAAACCCAGACCATCACCGAAACGAACACTGTGGTACTCCCAGCCTGGGCCATCGTCCTCATCATCTTCACCGCCCTCTTCTTCCTCTGGGTACTCTTCGTCGCCTTCAACAGCTTCCGCCGATATCAGAGGAACGAAGACCCTCGACCCCGCTTTTGGTGGACGCAGAAGCGCTTTGGCTTGGAGAGGGAGCTTCCTGAGCGGTTGAACTTTGGCCGTGAAAGAGGCGGACGGCCAAGAGGTGGTGGTGCAGCAGTAGCAGGTCCACGAGGAGGTGCAGCAGCAGGTCCAAGACGGGGTTCGCCGGCTAGGTCAACGGGTACGGAGAGGACCTTCTCGAGAACTGGATCGTGGCCAACGGAGCCGGAGTAACGATGTCGGCGGACTTGTTGGCGAGGGAGACTAAGAAGGATATGTGCGGTTTTTGTCTGAAACATTATATCATTGTGTTTTGTACTGTAAGCCCTGTTCTTATAATTGCTTGTATCGGTGTTAAGTGGTATTGTGCGAAGAGAAGGAGGAAGCAGAGAGAGGCGGCAGGTGTTATACATGTTGACAACAAGAAAAAGAAGAAGGGCTTGCAGCCGAGGCCATTGTGGGAAACCATGTACCGTCGACGGAATTTGGAACTTGGAGATCAGATCGAGATGCAGGGCGGGTTGCCCACGAAGCAGAAGCCAGCATACGGAAAGCATCACCAACAAAAGTATGGTGGTCGATCTGACACTGAGTGGAGCCAGCAGCCTGACGATGAGATCAGGGTACAAGGTCCAAGAACCGCAAGTTACCCGAGCGGCCAGAAGCTTTCCAACTGGAAAAAGGAGCAGATGTACCCTGTTAATCGAGGCATGGATTCTTATTAATTATCATTCTTTTTAGCGGTAAAATGAGACCTCCAACATCTGTACCTGTTTCTTTGCAAACGATGTTGCTGCTTGAGACCCTCATACGAAGCAATTCTCTCGAATCGGCAGCCGGTTTAGTCACCGAGAGTTGTACAACTGTGGTCATTTGTATGATCGAGACCATCCCATGTGATCGGAGAAACTTCTGTGACATGAAAAATTTCTTTCTTGAGAGGAGATGGAGCGTGTTAGCATGCGCTCAACAGAGTACGAAAACGGAAATACGATCATTGCGTCATCAATCCAGCAGAGAGACCCGCTGACTACGGTTGATTTATCAGCAAATATCCGTAAACAATATCTCTACTGCCCGGGGAATTGATGAATATGATATATGCGATTAGTGGTCTTGTTCTTCCTGACGGAAAGTTATAGGTAGTAGGTCGCCTGAGTGAGAGAATCTGGTAAAGTATGCCCACTGCGGCTTAGAGACCTTCTGTGGGCTTGTGGTCCTATTTGTGAGTCCTTGTCTGCTTGGGCCAGCAAAAAGCTGTTTATAGGCTGCTGTTAGTCCGATATCGACGCCCGAGTCGGCTCCAAACTAGAATTCCGTTTAGTAGCTCTGAGTATGGATCTCGCAGGGTTGAAGGGTGACAGTCTCGGACAATGTATGGTCGTTTGAGGTGGTTGAAGGGATTGATCCAGTGGTGCTGGGTGTACAGGTGGTGCTGCCAACGAGTCTTTCGCTGCATCTCCCATCGGTCTTAGCGGCCGTGCCTGTGGGCTCATCAATAGGTTGGTCTCCTGGTGCCCGAACTATCGATGCATGCCTGTCGCAATGCCCGTCCTAGCTTGCACATAGTTACCCTGCAGTCTACGGCTCCCAACATCCATCTGTTCGCATCGGAGACGCCTTGCTGGGGGGTATCTCTCCTTGAGGGCTCTCAACGGTTCCCTTATCACCTCCAAGTTATGAAGCTCCTGCACGGTTATCCCTAATTAAAGGAGCCAACTCATCTAGGTGGGATCCTTGGTAAGGCTGACCAACAGGGGTTGAAATAAGAATGCGATCTTCCGGTCGCCTTCCGTATGCTTTGCGGTACCAGTGCCTGGTGTTGCTGCGCCGGCACCGCAGCTCATCAGAGCCTTCATGCGCCTTCCAACATTGACTTCGTTGTTGCTCGATCTGGCTCCTTCGTATGTGAAGGGCTGATGTTCCCATGGGTCCAGTGTGAGGTTGCAGTCTGGTTAGACCCTCACCTGGGAGGTGTGTAGCTTTTGTTCGAAGACTTTGAGAGCGCGCATGGACATCGTCTTCTTGATTTGCATGCAAAAGTGACTGACATTCGCGCGGCGTACATGATTCGCGGTCCCTTACCAACCACGCCCATTAGGCTTTATACTTGTGTGAGGATCTTGGGAACTATTGTAAGTCGACCAAGCTACCTTATGGCGTCTCTGCTTTCGGTCGCAAGAGGTGAGCTCAGAAAAGAAATGTATATTGGCAAAGGTGTGCGCCATGTGCGCGCGTGACAACACCACACCCCCTTACCCAGCTCGCGTGCCTTATGCAATCTAAGCAGCACATCCAACTCAAGAATGCTACAAATACCCATCAAGATGCCGTCTCTAAACTTAAGAGCAAACGGCGAAATCCCGCCATCATCATCGTGCATATCACCCTAGCATCCCACCCGGCGCTCTCAGCGAATCATCTCGCCGCCGCAGCGTTCCGAAAGCTTAGCTCCGCCGGCGATCGACATCATCCCCAGGTCAAGACTTTGCTTCGCGTTATGAATGCTGCTCTCACCCCGCGTTTACTCCCTCGCTCAGGTTCCCGACAGAGGGACAAGGAGGTGCAAGATCCCCGGCGCTTTCTTTGAGAGGACATCTGCGACCCATGAGCGGGCGGAGGAGCTGCGGTCGGCGAAGAAGATGTTGCTCGTTCATCAGGCGGGGAGCGTCAAGGTTGGGGAGATAGTAAGGTATGTTTGACATGGCGATTGTACTTTATACGGCTTGTGATGGTTGCTGATCACTGTCGCTGGCTGCAGATACACTGTCACCTACACGCCGAGCCAAGATCGGATACTCCCGCCTCCGTCGTGCCTCCACGTCAAGATCAAGAACAACGCTGCGATACCGCTCCGGGCGGCTTACCTGCATGGTCCATACACTCTTTATGTCGCCGCATACCCTTCGACTTATAACCCGAACAAGAAGTTCGAGAACCCTAAGGACGAAGGCATCCCGCAGTTCGAGCCAAACCTCAAGGCTGGGGGCCATTGGACGGCGAAGTTGAACATACCAGAAAGGGTCAGGGCATCTGCCGGCTCGGGGCAATCGGACAATCCTGGGGACGGAGAATCTAAGAGCGTGACATGGGTTATTGAAGTTGTAGCCCAGATCCTCTTCTCGAACTCTGCTTCTGTGAGCTTCGAGGTGCTGGTAGGCCGTGACGAGCGGTCCTTGGATCTAGGCTTTGCTGCTATTGCTGGGTACGGTCATGCCTCGCCTGGCCAGGTCCACGACCATCAGCAAGGCCACGGACAACGGGAAGGCCGACATCATGCCCAGCCGAAGGGCATCTACTCCAAAGCAGTACAACTGGTGGTGGAGGATACCACAAGCCTCTGGAATAAGCCTCCGCTTCCCGATTGGGAAAGGGAGAAGTCCCATGTCAGATCATCGTTGGATTTGAAGCTGACCCGGACAAAGAGTAGTTCATCCAAGATCTCGGATGGTCGGCCCGACAGCAGAGGGGCGGAGAGATCAAGGAAGAAGAGAAAGATCCACCTCGTCATCCTTACACATGGCTTGCACAGCAACGTCGGCGCGGACATGCTATACATGAAAGAGAGTATAGATGCTGCCGCTAAACAAGCTCGAGAGGACGGCAAGAAAAGGAGGGCTGAGGAGCGACGTAAGAAACAAGGCACGACGGAAGAGAAGGCCGGGCACGACGCGTCGAACAACTCTACACCTGCGGCCACTGCACCCCTCTCAGGAGGCCAAGAGGACATACCACTAGACGAGAGTATCGATGACGATAACGATGAAGAGGTCATTGTCAGAGGGTTTCTGGGCAACGCTGTCCGTACGGAAAGGGGTATCCAATACTTGGGGAAGAGACTGGCCAAGTATGTTCTTGCTGTCACGTATCCAGATCAACCTTTCCTTGCAACGAAGAAACCCGTCTCCAGATCCGTCACCGAGAACATCCCTTTCGTCTCAGCCAAGGACCCTCTCGGGAAACCGACTCATCAGCACAGCACCATCCATAGAGATCACAAGAAGGCCGAAAAGCTTGCTTATACGTATTCTAGTATCAGCTTCATTGGTCACTCGCTTGGCGGGCTCATCCAGACTTATGCTATTGCCTACATCCAGAAGCATTCTCCTCAGTTTTTCGAGAAGATCAAACCCGTCAATTTCGTGTGTATGGCTTCGCCTATGCTAGGGCTTTCCAATGAAAACCCAATGTATGTCAAGTTCGCTCTCGATTTCGGTCTCGTCGGTCGCACTGGCCAGGATCTCGGGCTGACCTGGAGGCCACCTACGATTGCTCGGAGCGGATGGAGTGCTATGGTGGGAGGACTTGGTGGAAATGCCCACAGGAACCATGGGCAAGAGGATCCTGGCGCCAAACCGTTGTTGCGTATACTCCCTACTGGCCCTGCCCATCAGGTCCTTCGCCAATTCCGAAACCGCACAGTATACTCGAACGTTGTCAATGACGGCATCGTGCCCTTGCGGACTAGTTGCTTGCTGTTCCTGGACTGGAGAGGGCTGGGTAAAGTCGAGAAAGCGAAGCGTGAAAACGGACTCATCGGCACAATGACTAGCTGGGGATGGGCCGAAATCACCGGCGCCAACACTGCGATATCAAATGCGAACCTCACGGTGCCTGCCGTAGACTCTCAAGACGAAAGTAGCGACGGCGGAGCAAGCACGCCTGTTCGGCGTAAGGATGGGACAACAGTTCCCCAACCTCCGGAAGGCGCGACTGATGTGGATGACACTGCACAAACAGCAGGGCAGCCGCGAAGCAGTCAATATGGACTTAACCCTGCGGCACATCATGGTAACACCGTACAAGGCACTGTGAGCGCAACGCCTCTCAGCGGGTTCTTGAACCTGTTTAAGCCTACGGCAAAGCAAACTGCCCCCAAACGGCCGGAACCCAGCAAGAAAGACTCTAGGATGTACAAGAGAAGCCAAGTCCTAAGTGCAGACCAACCTGACGATGAATCTTCTGCGTCGTCGGTGAATGGTTCGAATCCGTCGACCTCACGAACTGGGTCAGAGGAGACAGCACGGAAGAGGCCCCCGGCCACGAGGGGTGACTCTATACTTGAAGATCCTACCAATGTCCTAGCTCCGCCTCGTACAACCTTCTTCGAGTCCGCGGGCGACATCCTCAACCCTCCTATACCTCCCTTGTCGTGGGTCTTAGACCCTTCTACTAGAGCCCGGACCATCTTTCACGATAGAGTTTACCACCCTGAGGATATCCCGCCACCTCCTTTAGCGAAGCGCACACGCACGTTCCGTTCTTCAAGCGATATGTCGGGTGGCACTGCAGACTCATCGCGAGAACCGTCCATGGACGGCGGTGGGATGCGAGTAGAGGAGAAGATTGCTCGTGCCTACCACAAAGACCTCTCCTGGCGAAAAGTCTTGGTGCGCTTAGAGCCTGACGCGCACAACAACATGATTGTGAGGCGCATGTTTGCAAACGCCTACGGCTGGCCTGTAGTCAAGCACTTGTGCGACACTCATTTTGCGGACACATTCAGTGCAACGACACGGGATGAAGCAGAGCCGGCTATTGACAGAGCCAAGGGGGCTGGACGTGTAGAGGAAGATGGTTCAGAAGTGAAGCATCAAACGGCCAAGAAGCCACCGCCAGTATCAGACGATGAACTGCGTGAAGCCCAGAATGAGTTAGCATCCTCCCCATCTTCACCACCCACAGCAAAATCGACGCCGAATGCCAAGCAACACCCTAAAGTCACGCGCAGCGAAAGCGGAGTGTGGTCGGATCATTATTTCGAGGGGACTACTGACGACGAGAGTGAAGCAGAGCCTGACGATCGCGGCGCCTTTCAGCGGTTCCTTTCTCCAGCGCCCAAGGGTAAGCGTCGCTCTCAGCACGCACCTTCCGATCAAGGCGAAGAGCGTAGGGGCACGAGCGAGGCGGAAATCGCAGACTTTCTCACCTCTTCGCCCCCACCAATGGAAAGCCACAGAGGTTTAGGTCCCATGCCAGCAGGCTTCTTCGGTCCCCCACAATCGCCAAAAGGAAAGGCATCCGATAGGCCGAGAATACCAAACTCACCTAACCCGCCTAACGCAAGTCAAGCGTTACCCGCCGACAACCATCGGCACGTGCAGACGTTAGCGACAGAAGTAGGGCTGCGCAAGAGTATCGAGCAGCAGTTGAGCCCGGAAAGGGTTTCGAGCAGAGAGCAAGCAGCGGGGGTTGGCAGCGACGGGGGACTTGCAGAGCGACTTGCTAGAATGACTGTTCAGGGCGATAAAGGTTCTCAGGGCGCACAGCGGTGACGGTAGATCCAGGGTCTGTGTGATAGATTGTATGTCAGTGCTGATAAATGATACCCTTGATATTTGGTTCGCAAGTCGTCGAGTCTGAAATGGGAAGTCGCGAACCAAAGTTACCTTCCATTCACGGTATGTAATAAGTTCTTCTCTCTGCAGTTGACCTTTCTTGTTCTTCTTTTCCTGCGTCATCAGCCAACACAGTCTTTTGTGATATTTCGTTATGCAGCATCAATACGCTGACCATACCTTTGGTATGGGAAGCAACCCTTCGGATTCCTCAGGCAATCGGGATTCCCCGGCGTCTCATGCGATCAGCGGTGGTCTCACATACGGCAGCGAACATGTACAAAAGCATCGCGCGTATGGCAATATGATTTATGCCCACCCGGGTGCTCAACAGACATGGAACAGTCGGATCCCAGCCTATGGTGCTTACGGTGCCCAACACGCTGCAGGCATGGCTTACGGCATGACTCAATACTCCCTAGGCAACCAACATCATGCCTTCCCTGTCCCTGACGCCAACGGTATGTTACCCGCTTTCCACGGTCCTGCTCACTCAACCAATGCCGGAGCGGCCCAGATCGATGACATGGCGTCAATGTCCCTAGGCATGCTCTATCACTCTGGTCAAGTCCCGGCAGTCTTCCCGTCCGGTCCGCAGTTCACCCCGAACGTCGCCGTGCCCAACACGGGCTTCCACGGTCATTACAACGTACCACATTATGCGCCCATTTTCCGCGAACCAAACAATCCCATACCCGCAGCAACCCAATCTAAGCCAACGCATCAGATCAGCACGGCCGTCGGGAAACCTCAATGGGTCCCGCACCCGGGAGTGCCAAGGTCGTTATCCTTGGTCCCTGAATACCTACGTCAGAAAGCACAAGTCCCGCCAATGTACACCTTTTCTTCCGGCACCAGCAGCGCCAGTAGTGCAACGAGCGGGAATCAAAACACGTCCACCACATCCTCTCTCGCCACACCCCCCCTCACGCCTCCCCCTCCCTCAACGACATCCCAATCCACAACCACAACCAAGCGCAAGCGAAACTCCAAACCCAAACCCAAGTCCGTACCTAAGGGAAAGAGAGGTCACCCAGTAAAGTGTAGAGATCAGGATGAAAATTTGTTTAGGCAGCAAGAAGCGGAGTTGGATAAGTTGTATAATAGGGATACTGTGAAGCCGCTTGAGAGGAGTAAGGGGTGTGGGCATGTAAAGGGGGTGTGTGGGGGGTGTAGGGTTAAGAAGAGGGGAGATGGTGGGAGTGGGGGTGGGGGGAAGAGGAGGAAGGTTGAGAGGGTGGATTTGACGGTTGGGGAGGGTGAGGAGGAGGGTGGTAGTGCTAAGGCTGCGGCTGTGGCTGCGAGCGGTACTGAGGCTGGGAGTGGTGCTGAGGCTGGGAGTGGTGCTGAGGCGAAGATGCCGGCTGTGCCTGAGCAGCTGGAATTATCGCCAGAGGTAGATGGTATTGAGCGGCTTATACCCTTCCACCAACTTACCCTGGCGGAACGTCAACGTATCCCTGGCGAGCAGCCTACGTCAATCGAGAACGAGCAGACATCGCCGGATAACGTTTCCACCCTCATTGAGGCGCAGACGGCCAACAATCAGCCCGATGCTGTTCAGGTATACGAAAGGAGTGTCTCTGCTGCGGATGTGGAACCTCAGATCATGATCACTGATGCAGAGATGATGTATCTCGATCCAGAGGGGCTGTTCCCCGATCCAGCTGGGGTGATGAAGGGTCTAGAAGGGATCTTTGACATGAGCTCCTGGAAAGGTGAATAATGGTCTACGTCCACGGGGTCATTGCTAGATGCCGTACATCCACGGGTTCGTTACTAGGGATGAGGGATGGGCACAGGAAACGGCGTGGCCCGCCCTACGCGCAGAGGTGTTTTTGCTTTGTTCTTGTTCTGTCGCTTTCTTGTTGTTGTTCTGTTGCTTTTCTTGTGCGTTGAGCATCAGCGTTGTGTTCTTGCACGAATACCAGACACACGGAAGACATGGTCCGTTGCGACCTTGGTTATTCTTTCAGAAAATTCCGCGGCACGGCATCAGCGTTTCCTTCGTTTCTCACCTATACGAGCTATGACACTCATACATGATAGACTATTCCCACCACATCGTGCAATAAATTCGTGAAGTACATGGTATCAAATCGTATCCACATCCATAAACTTAATTCAAGAAGCCCCCGCCATCTCCTCACTCCTAACATCCACCGGATTCTCATCCACATGCCTCAACCACCCACCCACCCTAGCCGCTCCCGTCCTGCTCCCATCCCTCGCTAACCCCGCCATCGCACTCGCCGCCGCAAACCCCCTAACCCTCTCTTCAACCTCCTCTCTCATAGCCTGCCTCTCCCCTGCCTCTCCTCCTCCTGCTCCTCCTCCTCGGCGGGCAGCGTTCCCCCTGCCCCTCCCCCTCTGTCCCCAAAAGCCACCAGCCAAATCAACAGCATTCCTCACAAAATCCTCATTCAAAAAATGCCCCGCCGCGTTCCCCACGCCAAAGACCGCTCCCAACCCTCCCAGCCCCGCCGTTTCAGCCCTCATAAGGTGCTCGTCCTCTTCTTCTAAGTCGAGGAACTGCAGTCTCCGTGCCAACTCCTCATCCGCGCGTTCCTGTCTCCTCCGCCGGTCGAGCTCGGTTTGGTACGTTAGTGCGGGGTTGTTGTTTCTGGTTGCCATTGCTGGCTGAGGTGCGTTTGGGTGTGCGTGGGGAGGGGCTGGACGAGGCACGGCGGCGGCAGGAGGGCGGTCGCGGTGCACTTGGGCGGCGAGGGGGTGGGGGATGTTGAGGTGGATGGGGACGGGGATGTTCATCTGGAGGCGGTCGGCGGGGTCTTGGGTTGCGTAGTTGAACCAAGGGCAGTCGCAGGTTTTCCACTTGTTGCCGCAGATCATGCAGAATTCGGCTGTGCAGCGGCTAGGGTGCGTTAGTGGAGGTGAATTATAGATGGGGCAAGGGATGGAGAGACATACCAGGTCATGTGGTTGCAGCCTTCCTTCAGTTCGACCATGGCTTTGCAGCTGTAGCAGCGCTGCCAGCCGGCTTCCTTTGCGATCTCAACGAAGCGGTTGGTCTCTTCGTCCTTGGGGCACTCGCGGCGGGTGTGCCATTTGCCATTACATAGTACACAAACTTTCGTATTACATTTGCCACACTTTCCGTACTTTCTACCAACAGTGGTGTCCATGCGTATGTTAGATGGCTTGATCCATTCCCCGCAGCCGCGGGTAGGACAGTAAATGCGGTTCTTGGTCGTATATTCCTGGTACTTCTTGTTCCAGAGAACTTTGAATCTAAGATTGAACAGATGTTCAACATGCTTAAGGGGTATATGCTCGGTGGTGCAACAGCGGGGTGGCATGTGTTGGGGGTCGGTAACAGACATGGTGAAGATGCGCTTGAGGCAGTCGTGACACATCCTATGGCCGCATGAAAGCTTGCCGGTCTTGCTGGACGGGACCTCCTCCATACAAGTCAGACATTCGACTTTCCGTACCTGGGGCGCGGGCGGCGCGGAACCGAACAGCGAGGTGAAGAAGCCAGAGTTCGGACGGTTATGCTTTGATGGCGAGTTAGACTTCCCCGAGTTTGAAGCTGCGGGCCCGACAGGATAAGACGATGGTCTGCCGAGGGAAGGCCTGGCTGTAGATGTAGTGCCGCTTCTGTGGAGTGATGGCCTTGTATGTGTGTTGTTACGCAAAGTACTGCTCCTGGTGACCCTTGGGGCGGCATCAGTGGTAGACCTCCGTGGTTCCGGCCGAGGAGTAGCTTCATCGACCTCTTCGACTATAATATATCTCGACCTTGAGGAATCTGTCTTTGATCGTCGAAGAGCAGGGGCATCGTGTTTGTGCCTTGTGCTTGTTGACCGCCTCAGCTCACTCCGGCTGGCATGCCTTGAGTCCTTCTTTCCGACATCACTAGTCTCCCTGCGCGCCGTAGTATAGACGTATCCTTCATCATCGCTCCCTTCTCGCCTTGTATCCTTCTGCGACCGCCTTTTGCTACTCTCGCTGCTCCTCCGTGTACTTCTGTCCTTCCCACTGTGCCCAGATACCCTCGAGGTCACCTCTGTCACATACGGCATGTGTGTTCGTTCTTGCGAGTCTCCTCCCGTAACGTTCGGTTCAGGCTCTCGAAGCGGCCCGCGCTCGGGTATCTTGTTGAAGTATGCCTCTCTACGCCTGCGTATGTCGTCCACGTCCACCAAGTTATCTACCAGTTGACTTGTACTTCGCTCAGGCGCGGATCCGCTGTGTTCCGCAGTTCGTGCTTGCCTTGGGCGCCGGTTCCGAGTGGTTGCGCTCCGCCGAACAGTTTGGTCACCAGTACCCAGCGTTTTGCCTTCTGTTTTGCCCTTGTCGTCGCTGACAGATGTCGTCCGGTGTCGAAAAAACCTACCCTTTTGCCCCTCTTCTTTCAGCCTTGCCATGCAGATGAGGTGTCCAGCAGCCTTATAGAAAGATGCGCCTGACTCCGACCAGTTGACCTAAGAAATGCGAAAGTGGTGTGGAACTTGCAAGGTTCCGGTCTCGTGCAGTGCTGCGAAGACGTGCTGAAACACGAGCTGAGTGGACGCCACAGGGTGCGAGCTGTTGGCAGCCTGGGATTGGCTCCCTTGGTGGGTGCGCGAGGTGAGCTGTGTCTGCCGATGAGCGGGTGGCTGCTCTGGCGTGCCGGAGATGGTTCCTTGGCGCCTGTCTGTTCGAACTCATTTCGAATTCCAACTCTTCCATAATATCGCGCTTCACGAAATTGTAGAAGGTTGCGAAACTTTGTGTGCAGTGACAAACGTGTGTAAGAGAGACGTAAACGCAGGTTCCTTCTTACCGTTTCCGGCACGACTCTGTATGGGAATGGTGCCTTCCCCGTCAGTAAAGAACATTCTACTCTATTCGATCTTGCTTCCATGATGCTCTGTTCCATCCAATGTCAACCGGAACATTCTGTGGTTCATCTTCATCCCCGTACGTCTCTCACGATCGTACCGCATCTCATACGGTCATTCCGCTCTCTTGGAACAACCTGCAACATGAGTGTCCAGCAACTCGTACCCTTGTACCCGTTCTATGTGTACACATCCGCCCACATTGCGCACGCTGCTCACGTGAATCTCCCTCGATCCTTGAAAAACAATGGTCTTGGACAGGTACTCATCCAGACGGTGATGGCCTGGCCTAATAACCGACTTGGGACAACGTCGTGGTACCCGATGATAGTATGTTTCCGTCGTTCAAAGCACATTACATGAAGAATACTTATCAGCGCGCTATGGTCGGCCCGCCACTTGCGTGGTGAGCATCTTGGACCTCTTCCTTCCTGACTGCTGACAGGCGGACAGTTGGCAGCTTTGATTTGTCTAGGCAAAGCCGACCTTGTAGGCAAGGTGTTCCGCTTCTTTTGGAAATGTGGCAAGACCAAAGACGAGTTTCTCTCCGGAGGCGGACAGAGCCCGGACGACCTGAAACTCATTGCTCGCAGGTTTGGAGACATGTGTCGGATCCTGTGGCCACTCGTCGGCATGCCACCACTCATCACCGCCCTCCGCGCCACTGCTATCATCGAGCTGGAGTGGGCTGCAGACGGACATGTACGCCTACCGGAAAACGAAGAGGAGGATCACACACCGTCCGACCATGTTTCGACCCGCCCATATTACGAGGATATCGAGCTTGAGGGAACATGGTTCTGGCGTACAATGAATGCGTTGCATCTACCTCGTATCAAAACTGTGGATTGGCGCCATACATGGGAATGGCAGGCTAAGCATGTCGTCTACAACCTGTTCTTGTCCAACACCGGAAGCATCTTGGAGTGGGAGGCCGAGCTCATCCTCATGACAGGCATGCTTTGCAAGGGTTACTGGCTGCTCACAAGGGAGAGGATGGCGAAGCTCAGGGCCATGGGAATGCAGAAAGATGATTTGAAGGCTGCTGTCGGTGTCATACATCAGCTTGCCGCGTGGGCTAGGGTCTCGACTGCTGGTTGGGCAACTGTAGACGATGTGCCAGCGTAGTGGTATGTTTGCCATTGTGCCTGGGACATTGTAGCCCTCCGGATAGGGAGGTAAGGTCACTATGTGCAAACTGAGCGAAATGAGTCTAATGTGGGCCAGAACTGAAAAAGACTGCCACATCTTCATGGTGCAATAGAGCTTCACGTCACACCGTGATCTCCGATATTTAGGTTCAATGAGGGCCGGACAGTCTGTCGAGGAACACCGCATCCAATCCCTCCACTCTCAATCATCCATAGGTAGATACGCTCATCGTAAGATCATAGGTTCTCAATCTGGCGTCTCTGAGATACTTAGATGGATTGGAACTGAACCGATCGGTGCCCAGCCAAATGCTAGATCCGCCAACTTCACTCTAATAGATCAGTGATACTAAAACCCCTAGCTCCACCTAGATCGATTGAACTACAACGCGGCATCGTAAGGCTGAAGGGGTTTATGTACTCCGAGTTGGAAGCTCAATGTACTTCAATTCTATCAAACCATTCTTTTCTCGTGCAGAAATTCGATCGCCCAGTATTATAAGCCCCAAGCCAGCCCAATCCAACAGTACACCATGACCAATAAGAAGAAAGCCTCCAAAGGGAAGACACAGAACCGTTCCAAGGGCGCAAAGAAGAAAGCATCAGAAGCACCGCAGGACACTAGCAACGAAGCACCGGCTGCTGAATTGAGGCCGATGTCTGTTGCTGCTGAGCCTGCAACAGCACCGTACAAAGATGAAATCGAAGAAGTCGAGATCACGGACAAGAAAAGAGTCATAAATTTCGAAGACCAATTCGATATCTTCCATGAAGCTGAAGAAGCGTTGGCCCAGGCCTGTTACCGCTTCCTCACGCGGCACTGGGAACGTGAATGCACCGGTAGGTATGCTCAAGCTGTTACCCTCGAGCTAAACCAAGATACACAAACCAAGATATTCAACAAATTCAAGCACGAGCAGACGAAATTCAATCTGGACATCTCTCCAGGAAACGAAAAGGAAGCTAAAAAGGCTGTGTACGACCTGCTGCACGAGATGTGTATGACACGTAATTACTATGCTCACAAGCAACACCTAGAAGTCGCCCTCATCAATGCAAACCTTCTGAGCGCTGAGAAGGTTGCTCTTCTCTTCGGCGATGAGGTCTGCCGTAGACAGTTATGGCGGCTTCGTCGGGAGGTTGCCGTCCTCAGTAAGGATTCTAAGTCAGAGAGAACACGTCTCAGAGAGAACATTAGAACGTTGAGAGAGACTCACAGCGATATCTACAAGCCCACACGGCCGTTGTGGGAAGAACTCCCACTCGTAACTGGCGACGATGATTCTGTAGGGACTATAACCAAGACTCCTCCACGACACCCATGAATCAGCTGTGGAAACTAGCTGTGCAGTATCACCAGCACCTGTTAGTGAGTAAATCCGCGTATCCACTTAGTCCCGTGTGTGTCTATCTTTGTTAGCTAGAAACGTCCCTAAGTAGGTCAGTCTCTGCACAAAGTGCAGTATATATTTCAAGACTCCCTCTGATACCCATTTGAACTGTGCCTACTTCAATATAGCCATGGTGTTCCGATTGCGCTTGCCAGCCCATATGCCCCTTGAGGCGAACAGTTGATCGTGCGCGTCCACGTTGCTGTCAGATACAGCGTCGCAATATGAGCGTGTTGGTGATATGTTCACACTTGCTGCGCGATGTCCGCGCCTTGATTCCACTGACGTGTTGGACAAGCAATCGATCCTCGTACAAATATCGTGATCTTGCATGGCGTTGGGAGATCTCAGATACAGCTGCGTTTTGTACCTATCGTCATCGTCATCAGTGCCATCAGCCAAGTCGTGTAGCCCTCACCATATTATCCTTCATACAAGGAAGTCAGAAGGCGGTTCAGCGTCGTTACATGCCTTTTTCCCCGTAGACACCCAACGAATCTACCCATGACTCCAATACCGGACCACCCTATCGAGACGAGAGTCTACGACGGGCTCAAATATGCCCTCCCCGCTCTCCAACTACCAGACGGCGACTCCCCAAGGGCAGAAATAGCCGTAATGTACAATGCGGATAGTTCCGCTCGAGTCCTCATCAATTACCTAGGCATCGACCGCGTCGCAGACATCGCATGGAAGCAACTATATGAAAATGCGTACGCGGACCCATGAAAGCAGAAATCTATTTCCGGCGAATTAGAGTGAGTTGTCCGAGAGCTTTCTGCGCACCTTATAACTCAAAGAGGAAGCACCGTGAAAAGGATATCTCATCTCTGCCGCAGGATCAGAACATCCCAGTGCGCCAGACTATGATTCAGATCGGAGCCTTCGTAGAAAACGCGTTGGGCAAGGTAGCAGTAAAGTCCTACCAGACAGTATCAACATACAGACATGTTGCGTTCGTAGGCCACTTGCACGACAACTGGACCCAAGAAACCGGATAGCCGTACAGCGAGGAGGCTCTTGCTTCGATGGCAGGTCGGAAGGTGTCTAGTATGCTGAGCAAAGTTCTTGTTAATCGTGGCGGCGGTTAGCAGAGCTGTAAGAAGGATGTCGATGGGATGTCGGATGTTGTATGATGTGGATCGTTTTGTTGAGAAGAGCTTGCGCTTAGTTGGACTGGAAATCTGCGGCGAGGATCGTTATTGCTCGTGGGGATGCCTCGAGAGTGCTAAGGAGGAGAGCTTACGAGAATCTGTCAATGTATTATTGGTCTAGTATGATACCGGTAACCGTTGTGCGCGAGCGGATAGCTTTGGGCTTTGTCTGAATTCCTTCCTTACCGGAAATCGAGGGTGCTTTGTGCCTTAGGAGATGGATATCTAGCATTATTTGTGTATTCGTAGATCCGCCCTGGCCTCTGAGCTGTTGAGGACTCGAAGTAAGAAGAAATCTGCGAATGTAGAATCGGGAGTCTGGTTTCGAGGATTCCTCAGGTTGCAGAGGGTATTTTCGTCAGGGCAACGATGTGCATACTAGGTGGAAGGGGTAACACAGAAAGCGTGTTGCTGTAAGCTTCATGGTGGTGAATGACCCTCGCTTATTTTGGAAAGGAGATTTGCATCATTACAACATAGACCCTCAGCAGTGACACCTTTTGACCTTGAAGAAGCGCACATCACCTTAACTTTTCTTGCAGCTAAAGAGATCACTCCACAAGCTTGCTTGATAAACTTGCTCCGCACCAAAACTCCCTTTCCTAGCATAACTCGAACTACATCGAACACAGCAAAATGGAGAGAAAGAAATCCACCGACAGCCGTCCAATATCAGAATTGTCGATAGGATGGGTGATCCACCGCATGTTGCAAACGATCTGCAAAGGGAAGTCGGGTATCAGTGATAGAGAGCTTAAAAGGTGCATTATGGATTATGCGAAGCAAGAAGACATTGAAGAGATGATCAAGGCATATAATCTCGAACAATTAACAGATTTGATTGGAAGGCTTCTTGACGGAGGCTTCGTTAAGGGCGAGGAGAAGGCGCTTGAAGGAGAGAGAGGAGAGACCGCGAAACGCGCAGATACGACTAATGAGGATGAAGGAACTAAGTCGCCCGAACCAACCTCCAAGCGCCGTAGAACAATTGCACCCGAGGAGCGCGTTTCGATTTCACCAACCCACACTGCGCAGCCAACCCCCCTGGTGACGGGTTACAGTACTGCACAGCCAAAACAGCGTCCGATAGCTGCCCACAGGCGTACCAACACACTAGCGGCGCTCCCTACGCAGATACCTGGGCTGACTTTGAACACTTACCCTACCCAAACGCCGAACAGTCCACCAGCGCCAGCAGAGACCGGAGCCTATGGGCAACCCACCGCGAACACATACCCAGTCTTTCAAACAGGACCAGTCGCTTCTCCTCCGGCCCCAGTACCTCAACCTCAGCCGGTCTACGGCTTCGGCGAGGCCGCTCCCAACGCGCCAGCCTCACAAGTACTACCAGCCGCCCACACCACGCCAAGCTTTCCTTCTCAGCCCCAAATACAGTACTATGGCCAAGCCGTGCATTATCAGCAGAGTCAGAGATATGATCAGAACACTCAACCGAACAGCTACGTTCCAACCTGGAGCCCCGGAAGTGTGTCGCAATCGAACTTTCCACCGGGCCCAATCGCACCAACTATTCCTACAATTCCAACGTCGGCACAAAGTACATATGTACAGCTTCCACTACACTCGGCCGCCACAACCGCCTACCTAGGTTTCTCTGATCAGCACCGCATCATGACCACCCTTCAAAACGTTATGGAGAAGGCGTTCTTCGACTTCTTGTCACCTAGGGAGCCGCAACTATGTCAAGATCGGGAATGGACATGCGTAGAAAGGGTAGAGCTGAATGAGATAGCCAGACTTCTAATGGATAAGCGGAAGACTTTATGGACGGGTCAAATGAAAGACGCCATAGGCAAGCCTGTGGGAGAAGTTCTGACTGACATGATATCTTTGCGCAACCAGACAGTGCACAGACACCGAATGACAGTTGCCAGAATGGACTACTTTCTTCACAGTGCCCAGGCCGTGGCATGGACACTTCTGCAGGACCAGGCGGCGACGAAACGAGTAACCCAACTGCGCAACCGGGTCTACTATCTGGTCGGAGTATTGCCGCTTACACGTCCGGCATGTGAAGCACGGAGAGCCGGGATACAGGAAGAGATGGCCTCCCGCTACATGGAGTTAAATGTCCTCTCGCGAGAGATGTATGACATTGATATGAAACAGTAGGTTTGCACGTCCAGGCTGTGCTGCTTCGGCTGGTGTACTGTTCCTTGGCTACACCGCTTTTTCACTGCACGGCTTCATACTGTTTCACCCTTCTACTCACTTTCCTCTCAACATGCGTCACAGTATCTGTGACTTTATCCAACAGGCGTCTCTCAAATGAAGATGTCAGCAAGTCACAGCTCTCTGAGCAATTCAGTCTCGCACTAACCTTCTTTTCTTTCATTTCCGGGAAAGGCTCTCCTCAGCCTCGTGATTCAGACAAAAGAACCATCAGATTCACATGAGAATAGTTCAAATCCTCCCACCACCATGAGACAATCTATCTTTCCTCCTACGGACTGGACTCCTCCTTCCAGAAGCGCTGTCAAGACTCGTGCCTAAGCCAGAATCTGATCTACCACCGAGTGCTATACTGCTGTCAAGCACAAAGTCTGCATCTTCATCTTCGTCATCTGCCTCTGCTTGCGTGTACGGTGTTGCTTGCATGAAGCTAGCCGCTTCTTCCTGTTCTTCTTGCTTGATTGCCGGTGATGCATAACGTAAGGTAGGCTGGCCGGAGTAGGTAGGAAACGTTCTTGATGTATCGGATAGATCTGCAACTGAAGCGTCTTCGGGAGTTTCTTGCTTTATGAGATTACCGTCGCGCTCTTGCCTGATCGTTTTGCTCCTGGGTGACTCTTCGGAAACGAGGAATGACAGCAAAAGCCAGGCGACGATGGTGGTGCCCATTGATATGGTCCAGAACATGGACGTGAACACAACAAGCGAGATGACGCGATAGTTGTACATCAAGTAGCGTAGACCATGGAACCGTGCATGGAATTCGATCCTGACATCATAGACCTGCATCCGGCTTTCGCTCCGGAGAACTAAGCGCGCAGTAGACGGGATGTACCTCCACCCTCTCGAGAACTCAACACCTTCCATCAGAGCAATGTTGAGTGTCTCCGATTCCTTGCGCCAACCCAGGAAGTACCACGGTAGCTCCTTGGCTTTGTGAAGATGCTCAACCAAAGGTGAGTAGTAAGTGAGCATTGCGGCTCTTTGTGTGCGTTCGATGAGATCTCTTTCAGTGTGAGGAATGAGCGTGCCTTTTGGTGAAGGCGCGTACAGGGTCAGATCAAGCATGAAGTTGCCGGCTGCGACATTCTCCGGTGTCCGCGGGAGATGGAGGAGGACTCGGACATCGTACGCTTGGTTGGATACCAAGTGGCCGGAGATGTCAGCACTTCCATAGGGATGTGGATGGTCGGGATCGCCGAACTGAAGATAGATGGGGCGGGACAGTGATATGCGTGGAATGTAGGAGTAGTAGAAGACCAGATAAGCCAAGATTGAGAAGCCAAGCAATGTGAGAGATATGCTAAAGATGATGAAAGTCCGAAAGTAGGCCAGCTGAGCCTTTCTAGAGAGTAGGATCCGTATCGGGGACAGTACGGCATCCTAACAATAGCATGAGTGTTCCGTAGGCTTAACAAACATGCGGCATGACGACGAACCTTGACTACAGCGATGGCCCCGCGCTGATACTCAGCTTCATCCGTCTCATCATATCCATAGGTCGCGGCCATCACAGTAGCAACAGTATCCTTTCAGGGTACAGCTATTTGGGAAGACATCCTGAACATGATCCAGCCTGGTCAACGTCAACATAACCTTAACCAACCCATCGCTGTTGTTGGGATCATGTGATTGCCAAGGCCGGCTTACTAAGCCCCTGATTCACTCAGGTTCACTTGAGATCAACAGCAACATGATTCGGATTCAGACACATCAAGACACTCTATCTTCCATCGAACATTCGGTATCACCACGCTCCAGCTGTGACATCTGCAATAGCCGCAATGTATGGCTTACACACTTGACGATCCATGGTGGCCCTTGCTGTAGAAATTTGGCATGAGATGGAAGCCAGAAATAAAACTCATGCGAGGAAGGAACCTCACTTTAGCCTCATCTTCAAAAAGATCTGCTCTAACACAACTTAACAAAACCTTATAGCCTCCTCGCGGAGACTACAGCCAAGGAGAAACTCTCCCTCCTTCGAGGGTTGGTTTTTATAGGCTTAACTGCTGAGAGCAAAGTTGCTCGATCAGGCCCGGAATCGAATCGGGTCTACTCTGCCTGCATCGGGGTCCAGTGAGATCACCTCGGACGAGTTCCTTTCGGAGTCGAACTATCACACCACTGCGCCGTGCGGGCTAAGTTGGAGAAATGAGATTTGTTTGGCTTATAAAGAAGATGTTTCGTCCAGGACACCCTAGGGTCGCTGATGGCTTCTAGAGTGAATTGCGCGTTGGTCTCAACAATTATGGATTGAAGTGAAAGATCAACAAATATCATTCTCTAAACAGATCCAGTGGTATCATCCCAGCCAGCTCTCCAAGCAACACAAGCGCCCACACTCCATCATCAATCATTATCTACAACGTTCTACTCCTCTTTCACCGTGTCAACATCTCCAAGATCATGTTCCTCACACTCCTTCTCCACTTCTTCAGCAACAAACTGCTCGTAATCCTCTAGACTCTTCTGAATGTGAACTTTGAATTTGATGACATCGTTCAGCATCCGCTCAATCTCTGTGTGTAGCTCTTCTCTGAGGGAAGCAGCACGAAGCGTCAGTTGTTCGTATTCGATGTTTGTGTTCATCTCTCGCTGTTCCATGAACTGAACGCTTTCTGTGAGACTGGCGCGCATCTTTGCCAACTCCTTTTCCATCTTTTCGATTTGTGCGTCGGAGTTCATCTTCTGGGCGTTTGTGATCTACAGCAAATAGTCAGCACTACATTTACATGGGAAAGGTTGAGAATAATCACCTCTCTAGTCTTCTCAAACTCTTCTTCCGCCGCACGGACACGATGGCCAAGCCCATCAACTTCCGCTTGCTTATCATCGATGGCTTCTCTGATCTTGTCGAGAAGGTCGTGGTTGTTCATGTCAGCTTCGAGAGCCGCGTTTCGTCGGTCGCTAACCTCCTTCCGCAGACCTATGATGCTGTTCTTGACCACTCCCCTCAGATCAAGGTTGAGAAGTTGATGAGGCTGGTAGCCGACCCCTATGTCCGCTAACAGACGATCACCGCCTTGCTGTGAGCTGTGCATGATAGAGCCGCCGAATTGTGAAGAAGCGAAGGTGGATCCTTCGTTGACGGTAAGCACAAGCTCGTAATTCTGCCCCTTTGCATGCTGTGCAGTGGATGGGATGATGCCAATCTGGTATCCGAGGGTGTTGTACTTCTCAACGGATCGCTCAAGCTCGTCAAGCTTCCTGCCAGCGTCCTGTTCTCGGTCGGAAACCTTCTTCTTCGACTCCTCGAGCCGCGTGGATGTCGACTCCACGTTCTTCTGCAGCCATTCCCGCTCGTTGCTCATGCGGTCGATATCCTGAATGCTGATACCCTGCTTATCGACGGAGTCTTGAAGCGTGGCCTTGTCTTGTTCGGCTTCTTCGATTTCGAGCTCGACCTTCTTGATCTCCTCATCCAACAGCTTTGCCCTCTCCTGGTACCTTTCAACCTTGGCTTCCATCTTGCTGTTGTAGCTTTCAAACTTAACGCGGTCTTCCTCGAGGATCTTGATCGTCTCATCCAGTTGCGTCAGCCTGGGCGTCGTCTTTTCAAGCTCGTCAATCTGATCCTGCAGCGCCTTGTGCTCCGCCTCCAACATCTTCATCTGTTCCACATACCCTGCGTTCGATTGCTCGAACTTCGAAGCCATCAGTTGCAGATGCGGCTCAATGAGTTTCTCTCCGCCATCTTCTCCCTCGTCTTCTACCGATAACCAGTCGTGGTATGCGCCACCCACAAACTCGAGGATAATCTTATGTGGGCGGACATCAAAGCCTGCCTCAACACAGGCATCATCGAAGGAACCGGCCCCGTACTGCTCCATCATCTTCGCAAGCTGCATCATCCAGTGCAACAAACCCAGGAAAGTATGCCAGTTATTGCCTCCCACCGCCGTTAGCTGACTCTTCGTGATGCTCTTCTCAAACGGATACCGCATCTGCTTCAACAACGGCGGCACCTCCGCATCAATATTCTTCTGAAACCGGTACGCCGGATCGATCCGCTTGTACAGCCATTGAAACATCATGTTGAAATCCTTCTGTGTCGGCGAAGTCATCGTCTTGTGTGTAAGGCTGTGTCCCATCTCCCGCTCAAAATTCCCATGCGCAAGGTACTCCGTCAATTCCTGCGCCATCTGCGCGCGAACACCTGCATCGCGCAGTCGTCGTGGATCAGCCGGTGCGCCAGCGGGGGCAGGCGCTGTCGCAAAGAATGACTGTGAAGTGTGCCCAACTGCGTTCGATGGCCTAGAAGAGTACACGCTACTCCGTCGCTGTAGGCTCGCGTCCAGTGTCATGGTCGGCGCAGGCTGCGAGCTAACCGGCGCATAGCTCTTCCTCCCACCGGTGCTGCTGAACATGTTCACCGTAGATGTCCTTTGTACCGTCGAGAACCCCATATCCGCGAGGTTTGTGCCAGATGAAGAGCGCTGGAAGACGGGCTGGCTTGGTCGGCCGGGCGCAAGCGACATGCGCGAGCCGGAGGTTGAGCGGCCGTGCTGGCTGGTGAAGAGGTTGGCTTGTTGCATGTTGCCTATGCTGGAGGAGCGCTTCATCGCAGAGGAGGGCATGGGTATTGCGGAGACGTTGTGGGAGATGCCGCCCAGCGTCTGTGAGGATGTGATGTTAGCTTTGCGCCGTAAGAGATGCGGCGGTGGTGGGTTGCGCTCACCTCGCGCGGACGGCGGACTGAAAAGAGTCCGGTTTCTTGGTTCATTGTGCCGATGAGATATGTGTATGCTGTGGTTAACGTTGTATTCGCATGCGCCGAAGTAAAAATGATGTACCATAGAGATTATGTCGTGGTTTCGTGATGCGCCAGGATGTGTGAGTTGTTGTTTATCAACATTATGCTGCAACGGGGTTAGCGCGGGATTATGTCACTGCACGGATCATCCGAGGCTCAACCGCTCAGACCAGCCATCCGGAGCCGCAAATGACGGACAATGAATGCGAACCATTGAATACCATCTCTATATCACAACGCTTGTTCAACTCCTCTGAGTCCGTTGCACACCTTGCGCGCAAATCTTGCTTGTCTTTGTAGGCTACATACGTTGCGCGCGCCTGCGCGCTCTTCACAATGGTCCGGGAGGACCTCATCAACTCCGCAGTAAGTACCGAGCTGCCACCAATCGCACGGAGAGTAATCGCTAACAGACCCCTAGATCTCCTGTGAGATGCCTCGATCATGATTGTTCTACAGCGAAGCTCATTCTATCCCAGTCCTTCAAGACCCCTCCGTAGCCAACGCACCGCTCGACAAGCGCATCTCCTTCCTCAAATCCAAGAACCTTACACAAGAAGAAATCGACATCTCATTACAACGCGCCAGCTCCGGCGCAGAACCGCAACCCTCCTCTGTTGCGCCCTCCGCCCCACCTTCTAACTATGCCTACAACCAACCTCCCCCACCCGGCTACGGCTACAACGCCTACCCAGGCGGGTACTGGCAACAACCCCCTCCACCAGAGTACCTCCTCCCCACATCCCAACCATCTCCCATACTAACACACCCCCCAGACTCCCCCGCCGCGACTGGCGCGACTGGTTCATCATGGCCACCGTAACCGGCGGCATCGGCTACTCCTGCTACTTCCTCGCCAAACGCTACATCTACCCGCTCATCGCCCCGCCCACCGCCCCCCAACTCGAAGCCGACAAAGCCGCCATCGACGCCGAATTCCGGCGCGCGTTCGAACTCCTCGATCAGCTCGCCTCGGACACCGCGTCACTCAAGGCGAGCGAGGAGGCTAGGACGGCACGGTTGGATGCCGCGCTGGCGGAGGTTGAGGGGGTGATTGGGGAGTTGAAGGCGGCGAGTAGGAAGAGGGAGGAGGATAATAGGAGGTTGGGGGAGGATGTGAGGGGCTTGAGGGATCTGATTCCGAAGGCGATGGAGGGGGCGAAGGAGGCGCAGGATAATCGGCTGAGGGAATTGGGGAATGAGTTGAAGAGTTTGAAGACGTTGGTTGGGAATAGGCTTGGGCAGGGTGGGGCACAGGCTACGACAAGTGGTGGGGGTGGGAGTAGGCCGTCGAGCGTTTATGGTGCGCAAGGGTCGGCGGCGGTGAATGGAGATGGGGCGGCGGCTAGTACACCTAGTTTGGGGTCGACGGCGGGAGGGTCAAGTACGCCTACGGAAAGCAAGGCGGATGGGCAGAGCGACAGCAGTTCCACTCCGGCACCGGAACGCCCACAGAGCGCCAGTGCGTATCAGAGCAGGTTCGGTAATGGGAACAGGAGCATTCCGGCGTGGCAGATGGCGGCTGCGAAGAAGAACCAGGAGTCGAGCGAGAACAAGGAGAACGAGAGCAAAGCGGATGGTGCGACCGCATAGGATACTCTACACTGAGCCATACAAAATGTGGCACAACAGAGCTTGACTTCTGTCCGAGTTACTGCTTGGGCGCATTGGGAGTAGAATTAGGGAAGCACAACATCGGCTGGCATGGTCTTTCTTCCATGTACAAGAACTGGCATATCGAACAAGTTATCAACCATTTCCATGCGACCATGTAATGTAAGCTAGTCACCAAGCCTGTAAGAGGGATTGCCGGCCTACCCGCCTAAACCTTCCTCTTCACCAACCCCTTAAAGAAATCAAAACTATTACTATCACTCTGCAACTGCCACACCTTCCCCGTCCTCCGATCCTCCCACCCCAACTCCTCCGCAAGCAACAATCCCCAATCCCTCGTAATCCCCTTAATCCTTGCCCTCGCCCCTCCCTCAGCCTCCAGCGTAACAATCTGATCCATATGCAACCAATTGTCGTAGTACTGCCCTTCTAGCGTGCGGTCCCACCCATGGCTGCAGAAGTGGACGTACAGCGCCTCGAAGCGCACGAGAATGGACGCGAGGATCTTCTCCAGCGTGAAAGGGGGCAGTTTCGCCTTTGAGGCCAGAGCGTTTAGGGAGGTGGTGGGCGCCGCGTTGGACACGTTGATACCGACGCCGACGACGAGTTCGTATTCTTTGCCGTTGTAGTTGCTGTTTACAAGGATGCCACCTATCTTAACGTAGGCTTTTGAGCCTGCCGGGGCGGTGGGGTCGGCGGCGTAAATGTCGTTTGGCCATTTGAGCTTCACGTCTAGCTCGGTGTAGCCGGATTGGCGGTCGTACTTTTGGATGCCTTCGACGACGGCGAGGGCGACGAGGTATTGGATGAAGACGACGGGGGCGCGCTGGGTGAGGGAGAGGGGGTGCTTGATTACGGTGCTGAACATGAGGCTGCCGGGAGGGCTGACCCAGACGTTGTTTCCGCGGCCGCGGCCGGCGAGTTGGGTGGTTGCGGTGGCGGTGAAGCCGGTGGGGAGGGTGTGGAGGAGGGAGGGGTTCTTTTCGAGGAGGGTGTTTGTGGAGGTGACGACTTCGCCGTAGAGGAGGTACTGGCCGAACTCGCCGGATGAGTCGTGGGATTGGGTGTTGTAGTTGGTTAGGTTTCCGAAGAAGGCGTGATGATTGAAGTAGGGGGTCTCTTTAGCGGAGGGTAGCTCTGTTTCGTGGGTGATGAGACGTTTGGTAACTGCATTGTAGTCGATGGTCATATCGCTGTCATCAGAATCAGAGTGTCCCATAGCGCTCTCTTTGTTGGTCCCAACCGTCAGATCTGTGAGAGTTCCAGCGACCTTGGAGACTGCTTTGGTCAAGCTGGCCATCGACCATGCCGACGGCTTCTCGAGGTGAAACGTATCGTTTTGGCACTTGATGTACTCTTCGCCATCTTCTACAGTAATGATCTCCTTCCAGGTGGAGACTAGCTCAGCAACATCAGACACGTCCTTGGCGGATAGATGGAGGCGCGACAGGGACGGTACCGCTTGTGCTTGCTGGTTGACTTCCAATCCTAGCTTTGACAAACATGCTTTGAGGAAGTCTGTCCTTTGCTTATCATCTTCCTGTAAGGCCTCGACCACCTTAGCATACTCTGGCCCGTTGTCCGTTTTGTTGAGGTTCACTGCAGAAAACCTAGGGAGTGTCAGCGATGACTAGTTTCGTGCTGGAAAGTTCATACTCAGGATGTGGTCCGGTTAATATTGCTGCGCCATCACCAACCTTGCAATATACCGCCGCTGCAGCACCTTCACCTCCATCAACGTGCAACTTCTCGGTGTATCTTGCCAGGACCTCTACGCCCCTGCTTTTGTACTTGTCAGCATCTACGAACACACCACCACCGTTGTAGTAGCATCTAAACACCTCTGGTAGCGCAGCGGCACCAGTTGGAAATGCCTCTTTGTTGATCTGCACTTCGGCCGCCTTGGCGCCTGCTTCGCTATGGTAAATGAACCCATCAAATGCCAAGCCTCTGCACGTGTCCGGGAAGAAGCTGAGTTCTCTGTTGCCTACTACCTCGAGGCTCTTGTTGCCAACTTCGAACTCGCATCTCTTGCAACCGTAGTAGCCGCCTGCACAGAAGCCAATGTAGTTGCCGCCACGGTTGACATACTGGCTTATGCGCCGGTTGCCTTCGCCGTTGAGTGTGCGGCAGTAGCCCAAGTCGCCACCACCGGGGAAGACAAGCAGGGCGCAAGATGTAGTCCAAGGCTCCTTTAGTATGGCTTCGCCGGTCACGGGGATGACCGCATAGTTCGGAGACAGGAGGCGACGGAGTGACCAGATGCAGTGCTTAACCGACTCAACCGTGCTGCCAACGCCTAGATAACATTAGGAGGGGGTCGTCGCAAGTGGTGGTTCTCGTACCAGAGTATACAAGAATGTTGACCCTCTTGTTTGAAGCCATGTTTCGTACGGATGTATGATGATTTGATATCTTTCCGAAGCCTGAGGACCGAGCGGCAACTGTGAAAATGAACTGCTTCGATTACCTCTCGAAACAAACCACAACCCTTGTGGGACAGCTTTATGAACGATATGTCAAACAACCAGGAAAGAAAATCGGCGGTAGCTGTAGGGGATGACGACGAGCCGGACGACTGGTGAGCAAAAGATCGGGCACGCACAAGTTTCACGGTGGTTAACGCTGGGCAGGGACAAGAGGATATTTAGTACAGGTTGTTCTGGTACGAAGGGAAAGAGAGCCGCCCAGAGTCCGAATCTGATTTTATATCACAGAAGAGAATGCGAAGCTTAACAACTGCTATTTCGACAACAAGAAGGACTGGAGGGCTTGCCGGAAGGAGGTCAGTGATATACGTTCGTTGAGCGGCTCCGCTGGGGTACCGATAGTTCAATCCGTATCCCCTCGGCCGGGAAACAATGCTTTTTGTTTTAGAGCTCCAGGTCCCAAATGATACTAATATACGGCTTCCAGATGGAGCTCTTCAAAGAATGCTGGAAGAGGCAGGGAAATGACCAGCGGACGGCGATGAAGGATGCTTGATGCTCTTCAGCCCAGCGGAAGAGCTGTATGGTATCAACAACGTACAACATCACTTTCTGTACAACAATTTAGTCGTCTCAGACTCGCAAACATATTTAGATCACCTGTAGACTCTTGTACTTCTACTATTACAGATATTCCCAATTATTCGTGACAGTCCATGACATTCGGCGCTGACCAATCACAAGCGAGCATTCGCGTCTCGACATCTTCGACTTCAAAAAGTTGCGAACCCTTGCCTCCATACAACCTCAGCAGCAATGAACGCAACATCAGCGCGCAAGGCCGCCATCAGCCTCTCACGGTCGTTACATTCATTCGAAGTCACTATACCATCAACACCCTTCACCCGCCGCATCCTCGCCCATCGCCACAATGCCCTCCCTCACCTCCGATCCATTTCAAGTCGCCCAGCAGTGAAAGCAGCAGCATCTTCCGCCGCAAAAACCACCTCACCAACATCCTCCCGCCCCAACCCCACAATCTCAACCAACTCCCCAACCTTCAAGCCCGTCGCCGCCTCCAAACCTCCCTCCCAAGCCCAAACCCCCCGAACACCACCCCCCGAATTCGAACTCCCCGCCAACGCCCTAACCCCCCAACCCAACCCGACCCTCCAATCCCTCACCGACGGCCTCTCCGACACTCCCACCCCTCCCGCTACCTCCCCCGAAAGTCAAGACTGGACCTCCTCCTTCCACGGCCTCTCCGCGACGGCCTTCCCCAAGGAGGTCAGCGACATACTGCTGCAGCCGATTCCGTTCGAGGACGTGGAGATCAAGCCGGATGGGATTGTGTATTTGCCGGAGATTAAGTATAGGCGGATATTGAATGCGGCGTTTGGGCCCGGGGCGTGGGGGTTGGCGCCGAGGGGGGAGACGATTGTTTCGGGGAGGACGGTGACGAGGGAGTATGCTTTGGTGTGCAATGGACGGTATGTATCTGTTGCGTTAGGCGACTTCGGAGGGGAATGCTGATTGTGGATAGATTGGTTAGCATTGCGAGAGGCGAGCAGGCGTACTTTGATCCTGAGGGGATACCTACTGCGGCGGAAGGGTGCAAGTCGAATGCGCTGAGGCGGTGCTGTAAGGATTTGGGGATTGCGAGTGAGTTGTGGGATCCAAGATGGATCAGGAAGTTCATGGCGGAGTATGGGAAGGAGGTTTGGGTTGAGCATGCCACAACTAAGAAGAAGAGAAGGCACCATATGAGGAAGGATGATGTGGTTAGGTATCCGTGGAAGGAGGTCGGCGGAGCATAGTGGATAAGGTTGATTTAGCATGCATGTGGGAGCTGAAGGATTGTTTCGCAGAACAGTCGTCGTACCACAGGAAGAGTGCTGGTAAGCCGAAGATGTACGATACGAATAGGCTGGGTCGACGGATGTACAGTTACATGGGGAGCTTGCCGCCATCCGTTGCATAGATTCTCTGCGTACATGGGCTAGATCTCCTTATGTATGTATTCATATATGCCATAAACCTCATTCCACCACTGTTCGCCTGCAGAGCCTACACGACATCTGCCTCTATAACGCCCAAGTTGCCCGATACATTGCAATGAGATTCGTCAGTCCCTTTCATATCCAGTTGACTTTCCATACGACTTTCCGTATGCTAGGTCATCCTCGGGGCGCGCACCGGGCCTGTTAGCATTCCAGTTCCAAGGCATCCAGCCACTACTCGGCTGCCTGCCAGGACTAGGTCGGCCCTGACTTCTCGACTCCGCCTCTTCCCTACTGATGGCATCAAACTCCAACTCACTCTTGCTCTTATGCATTGTTGAGGAAGGGAAAGGCTCATCCTCTGGGTACGGCGGTGGCGGTCGCGATCTATCTGACCGGGGTGGAGACGCTCCGAGGCCAGCCATACCAGCCATACTCGATAGGTTGAAAGCTTGACTGTCATATGCCTGTAGTAGATACCGCAGAGTCTCCCGCTGAGTAGCCAGGTAGTTCATCTTCTCTTCCTGTGTCTCCAAACCCGGCGGTATCAGCGACCCGCTTGCACTTAGAGCCCTAGCCTTGGCCTCGGGATTCCCTCCCGCACCACCGCCAACCTGCTGCATCGCCGTCGCCAACATACTCATCAGATCCCCTGCCGGCGCAGCAAGCCCATCCTTTGCGCTCGGCAGGTTGAATCTACTGAGAAGGTTCTGCGCATACGACTGTCCCCTACTCGGTGGCGGCGTCGGCTGCCTCGGCGGAAAGCCCAACACATTCACCTTGACCCACTCCACCGCCAACTTCGCATACTCCAGCCCGGCCTTCTTCGCGCTCTCGTGGAACTCGCTGATATACCGCTCAATCTCGCTCTCATGCTTCGCCAGGAACGGGTGCACGTATTCGGTGTAGAGGAAGGTGGCGCCGCCGGACTGGCCGGGCATGACGAGGTACAGATGGATGAAGAAGCGGAACCAGGCGTAGAAGGGCAGCCAGGTGAGGAGCCAGAGGTAGGATTCGAGGACGTTGAAGAGGGAGAGGACGACCCAGTACATGAGCCATGGTTGGAGGGTGGTGGGGTCGTTGGTGCGGAGGGCTTTGTAGGAGGCGAAGATGGGGAAAAGGATAGTGGTAATGTTGCTGTTGAGTGTTAGTATTGGGTATGTGTTGTTGCTGCTGCTGCCGCCGTCAAAGTGGTATGCTCCTTTGTTCGAAGGAAGCGGGGGAGGCTGGCACTTACGAGAGAGTGTCGGGTATGATGTCGAACATGGTGGATGATGTGAGAGGGAAGTATAAGATAGTAGAGATGGGCGTCTATATCATGGAGCAATATGTACTCAAGAAGTGTTTGCTCCCATCTAGCAAACACAAAGCGTCGGAGCAATGGCAGCCTTTCAGAGCTGATGCAGTGGGGATGACGAAGCTCAGCTTGGTCGCGTGCAGGGACCCCCATGCACGGCTAATCGATAAGCGCCTCATCGACAATCTGATCTCCTTGCCTAATCGGGACGACAATTCCTTAACGGGCAAAGCAAGATTGGATGTCAATTTGTATGTTGAATCAATATGAGCTCAGATGAAGTTGGTCTCAGCAGCATTGAGAGATTCGGCAAGTGCAGATTCGGGATCGGGAACACTGTTCCGCATTGTTCCTCGCTGCACATAAGGGGAGTCGAAGGCAGAGTTATCCCAAACCTTCGCTCCAGATGCTGCCCTCTTATCTAAAGCGTATGATGGAGCAAGAGGATTAAACTCGATGTCAGTAGGGTGCTAAGGTAGTTATGAAGGCTTACCCTGCAACCGGAAATTGCCGGTACCATATATATAGTTGCTCTTTATCGATAAGCCAAATTCAACTTCGACTGGGTTACTTTCCTCCACGACATCGTCCGTGCATCAAGTGTCACACCGTGGACTTCGATGCTTCGGCGATCTCACTTCCAAAGCTTGCTGTCAAGCTCCACCGTACTCAGAAGTGGTGTTAGTCCTAGTCGGTGGTGAGCATTACCTGGTCAACTACGCAAACGCTAAGGAAGAGGATGGGACGAATTTGGCATCGGTGCAAGTATGGAGCAACAACACTTTCATACTCTACTCAAACTTATTCAACTTATAAACTTAACGACAAACAACTTGCAGATCAGGTCACACGTCAGAGGGTAGGTCGGGCAGATTGAACACACAGTCGAATCCGATGTGTTTAATATCAATCAACAGCCTGCTCTCTCCCAGTGCATGCTTGGGGATCTCCAGACTGGTATTAGGCATACCTCTTTCGGATCAAGCGTCAAAGTTTCGTATCGTTAGATCGGAGATGTCAATTGGAGTAAACAGACCCTGAGGCAATAGAGCTAAATCGAGAGAATTCAGGTTATCTAGGGACAAAGGACAATACTTATTGGAGGCAGTACCTCGAGAAGAAAAGATACAATCACTTGGGGCGGATTTGCAATGATCATTTTACGCTAGTAAACCCCATCAAAGCATACGGCAGTCTTCTACAGGTATCTTCCTTGTGACTATAACAGCGCTACTGACAATCTGACTAGCATGAACCATTACAGGTTACTGATGCAACAAGCCTTGGCTTCAGATCCGTGCTTCTTAGCTCCTAGAAATCATCCGTCAATGTTTCTTCCAATTCTTTCTCTGCAAATTGCCATATACAGCTCGCTTCATTGCGTTCCTACGATCAGCAAAATCCCTTATTCCCAGCCCAAATCCTCCAATTCTTGAAATACGGACCCACCAGCTCCAGATCCGTGATCTCGTCCGCCATTCGCAATCTTGTTCCGTTTCTCATTTCTAGTCCTGTTCGGCTTGGCTTTAGTCTTTCCCAATCGCTTAACTTTATCTTTCATCGCATTCCAGCCGGCAGGTTCCTTTCCCGATTCCGAGCTAGTATCCGAAAAGATCACCTCTTGCTGCTCATTGTTGATCACGTGTTCGAGCTTGGTCAGCAGCGGACGGATTTTGCCTTCGATTTTATGTTCTTCCAGCAACTTTGCGAGCGTTGCGCAGTCCTGCAGATACCATCTGAGCTCGTGCACCTGCAGCTTGATTCGGTGGGCTGCGATATTCCGGAGATTGCCCACATTGATCAACAGCTTGTGTAGGCTCTTTCCAAGTTTTGCCTTTCCATCTTTGCCGAATAAGTGCTCGTTGGTCCTCATGTACTTTGTCCAACGGTTCAGCTCTATGTCTGCATCGGTTTCTATTCCGTACTGGTGAAGAACGCTTCGTTCGTTCTTGTACATGAAGCTAAAGATAGCCTTCTCCATGATGCGTTGGACTTTTGTAGTGAGCCTAAGTTGTCGCTTGGTGTGAAGGCACTTGTCAGAGACGCTGTCAAGTTCTTCAAGCATCTCCCTGTTAGACTTTTCGTAAGTAATAGCTGGAAAGTTGCTGTAGTACTCGGGATCAAGGGGATTGCAGTCCGCTTGATGGCTTGCAGGGACTGGCCTTTTCTGATGGTAAGGCACATGGGCGTAATGCTTGTTGCCGCCTCCGCAAGCTGGCAGCGTCACTTGCTCAGGAGTATCGTCGTATGGCGAAGGCTTCGAATCGCAGGCCTCCTCAGAGTCATCCTCGTCAGATGCTCCACCAAGGCCATGTACTGCCTGAGAACGAGGACGAAACTCGTAATTCGTACCATCGTGCGACTGCGCCGTTGGCGTACCAGAAGGCTCTCGCCAGTTGTTCGTCAAGATGCGTTGTTCGCGCTGCCGATCAGGCTTTCCGTTTGGGAAGCCGTATTTGTTGTGAGCTGGCCTGTAACCAGCCCGAGTAGGAGTCTGAATTACCGATGTACTGAGATGGCGTTGGTGGCGTGCAGCTGGCACTGTCGGCTCATCACAGGGACTGTCGGTAAGGTCGTCATCAGACATGACTAGAGGCGAGGCGATGGGATTTGCGCACCTCGTTTCTGACAACTGGTTGGTCCAAATCCGAGGACTGGCTGTCTCGAATGCTCTTTTCTGATCCAATATTAGCGCTACTTCTCCGCTCAATGATCTGGAAGACTTTACCCATTCAGACTCTCCAAAATACTTCATAGCTTCTGCATCATTCTCAAAAACTTTCTGTTTGAGCTGCCATCTCACAACTTGCACCATTGTTCGCACATCAAGCTCTGGTTTCCTCTTCAGCTCTTCCAAGATGGGATTTGGACAAAGTAAAAGAACCCCCCGCAGGAAGTTCCCTAGCAAGGATTGAATGTCGTTGTCCATCTGGACCCCCTTGGCAGTAAAAAAGCCGCGGAAACCAAGGTAGATGCTGAGCTCAACGGTTGGTTCGACATGGAAGTCGCCGTGATACATGTGCCGCGGTTTGGGCGCCATACAGTTGGTAGACGCGATGCTTGGAGGCATCTTGGAAGCGCGTCTGAGAGGGCCAGACAGGCGCTGTTTAGTCGTACAGAGTTGCTGACAAGGAGTAGTATTGCGGACCTCTTACTCCAAGATAGGAGCAGGAGGATAGAAAGAGGGTATGCAATTCAAAGGTCGGGTGTCTGAAGTAGGTGAATGATTGTGGTGATTCAGAGGGTATGATGATTGTGCAGTTGTGAGAAAGATAAAGTTGCCGGCTAAGCTTGAATGCTTATAAGCATAGCGAAGTGTTACTCGCATAGCTACGCGTGGGCCACCAGGTGTTGCAAGTATTTCCCATTCCTGTTCCGTACACCACAAGCCATCTAACAACACAAAGTTGCCAAGCTCCAGACATATCCGCCTGTCACGAGGGACTAAGATGACGATTTTGCCTGACCGGAATTGATCCCAGACGAGGCACCACCAGCGACCCGCACGCATCGCCGTACACAGCATGCAGATCAACGGCGGATCTTCTTACGGTTCATCAAGGAGAAGTTTACGCCTCACTGTTCAACCGCAATCACTTTTTCACTTCAAGTATGAGAGGTCGATTAGAACTTTCATGGGTTCTCTACTTTGTGCTCATTGCTATGTGGTGCGTTTGTTTGAGTAAGAGTGGTTCATCAAGTAAGAGTACTTCTCTACTGAGGAGCTTGAAGATACGATCATCGTAGACCGACTTCCTCTATTCTACCACTCTGATACCCCTTCCAGCCTCTGCTTGGCTATATCATTCTAGTCTTTTGACATCCGCACTGAAGTCAGCAGCAAGGGGCGCTTAGACCGTGGGTCAGTTACAAACGTTCGGTATCTCTCACGTGGAGCTTCTGCCGCTTGAGACGAGCCTGTCTAGCGCTCGTACATGGAAAAATGTAGGCATTTTCCACCGATCTGTGCCAAGTCATCCAGCCTACATTGCTTTCTTGTGTGATGATCGACATCATGTTCGAGATTTACCAATACAGCTCTCCATACGCTTCTCTTGCGGTAAAATCTTCTATGTCCTCGTTCCACTCTCGGTTATACCTTCTAGCAGTCTCAGGTCCCCGGGAGCGGAGCCGCATAGTGTAATCCCAGCTGATGTTCCTGAGTTCTCCAATAGCCTGCTCTTGAGTGCATCTCATCTTCGTAGGGTCTTTCGCCTCGTACATCGTGATCCTCCGTGGCTCCTTCCCCGTTGGTTTCGACGACAGCTTCCAGAAATTGACTCCCTTACTCTGCTGAGGAAGCCACCGAGCCCACTTGAAGAGCAAAAGCGCACGGTTGATGTTTTCCATACTCGGCATGAAAGTCGTCGCGTGAGCGTCTATATCAACATAGTCCTCAGAGAAATGTCCGCGAGCACACCAGTATATGTTCCACACCATCACCGCTGTCAAAACGATACAGTACTTCTTGGCTCGTTGATAGTCAGCAGAACCGCTTCCGCACACTCTTTCCGGAAATCCCGCTTCTTCAACTTGTAGCGGACTGGGTAAGTCCACCACCCATATAGCCTCGGCTTCAGGACATGCCTCTAGGGCCATAATCAGATCTCTAAACTGCGTCTTGTAAACAGTGAACACATCAAGGATCGCGCGAGTGTGATTGGTAGTATGAAAAGGAGCATTCTTCTCATAGGCTCGAAGGACATTTCCGATAGTCTGAAGTTCTCCCCAGAGGTAGTTGTTGTCCAATTTCAGCCAGGCCAGGAATTTGCAGCGACATGGAAAACCCCAGTAGCTGGATATGATACCGATGTTTTGATGTTGAAATCTATCTTTTCCGTCGCTCTTGAAGCGAACGTATTCGTAGTCATTGGGTCCTTGCCAGAGGTAATTCTTCCCGTCTAGTGGCACGACATCGACTAATTGCTGTGGTTCGTCCGACTCGTGAGTGCAGTTGTGAAGATTGAGATACTTTCGATTTTGTCTGTCATCGCTCATGCTGATATTTTCGCGTCAGTCTGCTACATGTTAGCTGTTTTTTTGTATACTTACAATGCTTTCCATAATTCCCAGCAGTAGTCCTCTCCAGCATATCTTTCTGGCACTGTGTCGGATACAGCAATTCCAGAAGTAGCGTCATGGTCTACATAGGCAGTACCGTCCGTTTTTGAGACCTCAGCAGATCCAGGTTTACGCTCAGTCTCCCTTCGTCTTGAGCGACGTTCGTTCGATGAGAACAATTGCTCTGTGCCAGACTGTTCGCTGCCTTGCGAGGTGAGCGAACTACTCGGATCATTCGTGTCCATGCCGCCTCTCAAGAGGCGATGCCCCTTTTTGTTTGAAGGTGAGGGCAGTCTTTGTCAGTGACAGTGTTTGATCCCTAAGTGGGATTTGGGTCTGGTATTAAAGTGATTTATTATCGATGATGAATTAGAATTGTGGTTGGGGAGAAGATTAAACAAGATGCTGTAGAAAGAGAGAACGGCGAGGGAGTGGGCAAGACGTATGTGAGGAGGCCCCGCGGCTCTTAGTACAACATATTCGCTAGCTCAATGAACGCCGACTTTCACCTTACGTCTGCAACTTCGGCTAAACTCTGTGTTGTTGTATGATAGCTAACTACATTATCTTAAGGATCATCTACCTTGACTTCTCTTTCGCAATAAAACTTACTAGAGCCGCAAAGAGCAAACAGTTTGAATAAGATTGCTTATGCTTGACTACACTCTTTTCGCTCTTAGTACTCGATAACCACAGCCCCTGTGTCTCACTGCCCCTTCTTCTTACCCGCGCCGCCCTTGCTCTTCCTCGCCTTCTCCAAGTTCTTTCTTATCCTCTCATTCTTCTTCTTCCTCTTTTCTCTCTCCGCCACCGGCCGCAACGCCTCCACCCTCTCTCTCTCCTCCCGCTCCCTCTCCTTCAACAACTTCCGATGTCTCGCCGCATCCTCCACCCCAAACAGCTCCTCTTGACCAAACTCCTCGTGCATGTCCCGCTCAAAAGCAGCCCCTCCATTGCCCCCGGCCACTGTATCGTAGAATCTCCTGGGCGCATTGGCGAGAACATCAGCAAGAGCGAGTCTGTGATCACTGTAACCTGCTGCTACGATGGCCTGGATCTCGGGGTCTTGGTCTATGGGAAGGTCGGGGTAGGTTTGCATGTCATCCTCGTCCTCGTTCTCAGCTCCTGGCCTAGGCTCCTCGCAATCTGTGCAGTATTCGGAAGAACTGCTGGTAGGCACCTCAATGAGGTCAACAAAACGCACGCGTTTCTTGCTCTTATTCTTGATCTCGCCGCTGGGCTGAGGATCTTTGGTGAGGTCAATCACTTCTGCCTTGCTCTTCTGACCCTCTTTGCCCTCTTTGCCATCCTCCTCAGCCTTCTCACTGCCCTTAGGCTCATCTTCACTGTCCTCAACCTCAATAGGATTCAGTCTACTGCTCCGCGTGCCGTAACTATTCCCAGAACTTCTCTGATGGCGCCTCTCCCATGCTCGAGCGAGTCTACGACCAGACACGTAGACCTCAGTTCTGGTCTGGTACTCTTGGGCAATGACGTCCCATCCGCCGGCGTTGCGGACTGTGCCGTGGTTTTGGATAATGCGGGTGAGGGCGCGGAGATCTATGCCGTCGGCGTCTGGGACTGGACCAGTGATTGCTTCGGCGAGGGACTGGGGTGTTAGGGGTGCTGGTGGAGGGGAGGGAGGAGATGATGGTGGAGCGGGCGTGGTACTGCGGAGGCGTAGTCCTGTGTTGGGTCCTGCGTCTGTTAGCATCTGATTGTTTGATCTGATTGGAGGCAGTGAAGCTTCAGTGGTATGGTGTTACTGACTGTTTGGGTTGGCGGCACTCTTCCCGTCGTCCTTTTTCTGGATCTTTCTAGCTGGCATTGTGTTCGTTCGCCAGTAAAAATGAAAGATGTATGCCTTATTATGGTGCTGTGGGCGACGGCAAGCTACTCAGTTGTGTGAAAAGATTTGTGCTGTTGAGTGCGGGCAAAAGAGCGTTTGTAAGAAATCGATGAAACAGTTGTCTACAAGGTGAAGATGGGAATTAAGGAATTTGACGTGTAGAGTTGTGGCTTGTGGGCATAGCTCATTGCAGGGTAACAATAAGACTGAAATTTGTGCTTGAAGCGTAATCCACCCCACGTGATAGACTGCCGGGGAACACTCCATGTTGTCAAACGGGACGGCAGTATCACCTATAACCTTGACCATCCTTCCAATTTCCCATTGGATAACGAAAATTGCCGCGAAGTATCAATTCAGCCTTGAAAATGCAGCTAATCGATCATTATACCGAAGCGATTACGTGGCGATAGTGTGATTTGTGGTGGCAGAGACCTTCAAAGAAGAAATCTCGGTTCGTAAGATCGTGGTAAATTCCCTATGAATCGCAATCTTGACTCTTTGTTTGTCTGCTGAGGACAGAGCGAGGCATGTGTATCAGGGTTTGCATCAAACACGATGTCTCGGCAAACCGTCCAAGTGATCCTTCAGACTGCAGCCACCATCAATTCAGCACGGTAAATGCCAAGGCAGTACACTGAGCCTTAATCAGCGTTGAACAACAAGCTTACGACTATGATTTTCTTACCCGTCAAAGTTTGTCCTTCTCTTTTGCAGTCAATCGACGGCTAAGACGTTTACGTTGATGACCGTCGTCCCGGCCTCGACGACACATACGGTCATACCGCTGACCAATACCATAGTTCGACTGATGGATCTTGACGGCAGGCCTCAGAAGAAGCATCTAAACAAGCATAGGATTACGGAGATAAAATCAAACAAAAGAACTAAGGAAGTGACAGAATCCATACCGACCAGAATGTTACACTCTGCCTTGGTAGCCGCTTAGGACTAAACTGAGGCACAATCAGCGCTTGCCAACAGGTTCCACCATAAACATCATGCTATCTAGACGGGCAAGCATCCTCAGCTCGGAATGCTACACCGCGCATCAGCTCAGTCGTTCTGCGACGTACGTTCCATCAGCTTCCTCGAATCTTTGGTATGGAGCGCAGCTTAAACGAGACAAGTTGTCAACGTTGGATTGCTGCCGAAACCTTGAATCTAACTCACGGAGAGTTCGTCAGCCTCTGTAGGTTTACTACACTGGTTGATGCCTTCCTCCAAACCAGGTGTATGACTGGAACCCAAGACAAGGACTTAAGAGAAACATGCGAAGCCTTGGACTGAAGATGTCCATGACCCGCCTCGCCTCAAGCATACAGTTCCACTAAGGGAGCTTCGACCCTCCTTACTGACTTCAGACCAAGATAGATGCCGTAGCAGTCCCAGTTTTTTAGTGATTTCTTATACTGCTGAAGTTATGTCACCTTGAAAGGTATCGTCTTTCATAGAGCTTGAAAAATTGTCATGCTTCTCTCGAGCCCAGCATCGTCTTAACCACAGAGTTGCATATGGCATGGACCTCAGTCTGGAGAAGCGTTTGAGAGAAGCAACAAAATAGATATTTACGAATGATGCACAAGATCGTACTAATTACAGCTCGTTCTATATTCTGCGTCGGTTCGTTCTTGCATAATCTCGCAAACGGAACAAAAAGTATTACCTCCTCTGGACTCTCTGACAGTGCTTAGAGTATGCAAGTATGCTACATCTTCCAATTTCCTTCTGTTGAAAGCATCATTTCTTTGGAAAGACGAAACCAGACTACCTCGAACCAGAGAAAACTAGAGGAGACTGCAGTTGCGCAAGGTCAAGTGCACTGTCAATAATGTTGGCTCTAAAGGAAGAAAACTTTTTTGCGATAAATGTTCTGAAATTGGAAGACGAGTTTTCTGCCTTGAGATACGATTGTAGGAGGGCGATCAAATGTACAGTGTTGCAATTTTGCAAGGTCATAACACATCACAGTCGAGGGTTTTCGCTTGAAAGACCGTCCCAACCGAAACTCCGAGAACAGGCATGCGATCTAGACACTCCCTATCGTCAAGCTCGTTGCGGTATGGCCTTGTGGATCAGTTTTGAGCGACTAATGATAGTATTAGACCATGGATGACCCACGGTTTTTGTGTTGTGCAGCTCTGCTGAGCTGCCTGCGTGACATCGTTCTACTGTGAGTATATGTTGGCTTTCGTCCACAGGAGCCTGCTAACCTGTGTTGACGGTCGCTTGTTTTTATATATTTTGATTGAGAGATCGCATCTTCTGGTCCCACGCTCACTCAGATAAATCCGCAAGATGGTGTAAATGAGCGGACTTGGTCTGGATGTTCATTTCTTACAAATGAGATGCAGCATGGAAGTAGCCGAGCAAGCTCCTCGTCTCGTTGCGGCTGATATAGAGGCACGTAATCGTCGTGGGCGACTGATGATGCTATAATACTTGTGCTAGCTCCTCAGACTACTGTCGACGTGTTTGTTGTAGGTCGAAGATCGATGGCTGCAACGCACAGCTGAAATCAGTATCTCAGCTACTTCAGGTTCGCGATAGCTTGTGATGATGATGAGGTCGTCGGCGCCGATACAGGAAATGATGTTGCTCATTGCGAATAATACGGTTGTCGCCGCGCAACGTGACCCCGAAGAGTAGGTTAGCATGTTCGAAGCCGGGGACTTTCCAGTGTGGTATGTTATTTCCCTTTACTGGCAGAAAGCTACCAGATTGAAAAATTCCGAGAAACTTTGATCATTGCTGAAGATACAAGCGCTGTAGTCGGCTCTCTATGCACATCTTCCCGTTTCGGGCGGCATGCATCTGAAGGTAGAGGCGAATTTGAATGACAGAATAGAGTGGGTTTGCAATAGGGATCTTTCCGTCGTGGGACTGAGAGATCATCGCTTAGCCATATCACTTATTAGTAGTTGGAGGGAGTCATCAAGAAAAATAAGTGCACGAACCAATGGGACTCCTAGCATGTTGCAGCTATCTAGCTCGGCCCCTCCTCACTACTACCCTGGAACTTCTTCCGAGTCTCTGCATTCTCTTCAGGGTCTTGCCCCTGCTCCTTCGTTTCCACTTGCTCTCCCCTTTCGTCACTTCGAACCTTCTTCATCTGCTCTCTCAGTTCGCCTCCTTCTTTCTTTCCTCCGCTATACTCTCTGTCCATTCTCTCCATGAGCTCCTCACCGGGTAGCAGCACGGCTCTGTCAATCGCATACGGGAGACCTCTGTGACGCCCGCGAATCATCACGACTACTAGGATCAGCTTGCTAAGGGTATGCCAGACGCCCGAGAAGGAGTAGTTGTCGAGTGGATAACCGGTGGACAGACCAACCGTGCCGTATGCGGAGAGGATTTCGAATATGATGTTGAAGATGTTGAACCCTGGAGAAGAGTCGACGAGCTGACGGCGCTCAATAATACAGATGAGGAAGACCGCCAGCACAAGGCCCCATATATCATAAGCGAGCTGCTTTCGGATGTGTGTGCCAAGGTATGACTTTTCGGAGTCGTTCTTTCCTTGCTCGTCACTATCGCTGCTACCGGTCGCATCTGCGCCCAGACCAAGTGATCGTTCTTCGTAAATGTTCGTTTGGCGAAGAGACAAGAGGATGGGAAATCCGGAGATATACATGCCAACCATGTACAGGACGAGCAGGGCGGGTGCGAGCATGCTCATCTGGATAAGATATAAGCCACCAGTACGCACACCAAGGGCTTGATAGAGGCCATCGATTGTCTCTACTCCGGCAGACATGTAGGTCACTGTGCCAAGACCGATATTGAGAATGCCAAAAGCGGCCCAGAGGACGAAATCGATCCCGAGCTGTGCGGCTAGCAGGTACCATGTGTTGATGCTTGGGAATAATAAGATGAAGCATCGCCGCGGGTGGTGCAGCAGAAACGCAAGGGTATGATGCATTTCCGAGTTTTTCGGCACCAGCTTGAACAAGGTCTAGATTACGAAACGTAGAATGACTGGGAACAGTTGATTGCCGGCAAGTACGAGAACACCACTCACGATAAGGATGTAATAGTAGGCTTTGAAGGCTGTGAGTAGCTCTAATTATCAGATCATAACGCACTCCACTGGGACAGCCTTACGGATCATGTTGGAGTTGAGCAAGCTGAAACCGCAATTAGCGAAGGATGACACGGCCAGAAACGATGACCACCTGCTGTAGTGAGTGATTCAGTCATGAAAGCTGGTTGCTGCGCACTTACCAACCAGGTTTGAGGTTGCCGGGTTGAGAGCCACGTACGATGCTCTGCACGCTACTGCGGTAGCTATATGGCACCAGGAAGATGATTCCGAGTATAAGCCAGAACAATATGTACGCAGGAAGAAGCCAGCTGAGTATGTGTAGTGCTTTGTACTCAACGCCGCCTAACTCCTCCCGTTCCTTCTCACCTAAAGAGCGGAATCGTCCCTACGTAAGTTCAGCATAATGTGGAGTCTTCACACGGGACAGAAGTGTCATCACACCTTTTGGTCAAGGGAGGGCTCGAAGGACAGGTAACTGTGAGGCTGATCGTTAGGTTTAGCCCTCAAGCTTTTGAAGGGCGAGCTTAGGGCGCTCCTGAACGTTGCTGACTCCCATGGCATCGGAAACCCGCCTAGCTCATGCTCATGATGTACCCTGGCCAGCTGCTCTCGCTGCGCCTTCTCTGACATTCGTCGCTGCTTCTTCGTCGCATTGTCGCCTTTGGGACTTTGGTTCACTCCAGTCATCACAGCTGTATCCTCGGAGGTGTTTCGTCTCCCTTGTCCACTTTCATCTCTTTCAATGTCCTGTACTACCGCCCTTCCAGCCTTCGAATGCGCCAAAAAGTCTCTCATCTTGCGCTTAAACCAGAATTTCCTGATGAACACAGTGGCCGTGGAGACTGTTGTCACATTCCCCATCATGATCAGGATGAAAAGGACGGCTTGCTGGAACCCGGTAATTGATCCGAGATTGATGACATTGAGACCAGTGTTCGTCATGGCACTTGTGCATATTGACAGCGCGTCGATATAGCGCAGATAGTATTCTGCCTCTGCATTTCCACTGTTATGGTTGGTTGTACTTCCATACACAATGACTGAGGAAAGAAGGATCACGAAGATAAAGTAGGAGAGATGGACTCGGTAGAAGTTCAGCTTGAAGACACATTCATTGAACCACCGCCAGACTTTGAAGTCCGCCATCTTGCGCACTGAATGGTAAGAAAGGCATGAGATCCGGGACGGAGGCCGCTTAAAAAGCGCGTTGCGGGAGTTCACGCCGACATATACTGGCAAGGACTCCAGAGAACGTCATCAATTAAGCTTTCCAAGTGCCCGTTTCGGGCCATGTTAAGATGGTGGCTTGCGGCAGATCTGAGGCGTGACGCAACGGCACTTTTGAAATGGACAATTTGAATCTGACGTGATCTACATGGGAATCTACCCGCGGCAGATCACACCTAGCAAGACACATGGACTTGCTCTCGGGTAAGCCCAGCTGCTTTAGGAATGTCTCAGACTCGGTGCAGAAGTCATACCAAAACAGCACATCATTGCTCCGGTCGGGTCTGCCCTGGTTCTAATGAGAAACTAGGTGGAATGCTGTGTTGTTCCAAGCGGATGCAATCGTCCCATCATGGTCGGTCGTCATCGGATTTTCCGTTGCCAAGGTTCAGATAAGCTATCTTAATAAGCAGTAGCGTAAAGCTTGGTATTTTGACTCCCTCCACTTGCACGACCTCAACTCCTTCAGACGCAGCGAGGACTTCACCTTCCTGTCATGCTCTATCGAATTAACTATGGAATGCATGACCCGGAGAGTATTTGTCTGTGAACCTATATAGGTCCAATAAGGTCGGTCGCACGAGGTGTTTATGGAAAGCGACTATCGATTGTAGTCCCCTTATTTGGCCTAACCCGGATGTATCTGACGTAACTCGGTGTTCTCTCGTTGCAAAATTACTGAAAAGCAGTTGATCCTTTTGTAAGGTAGAAAGTTTCTATTTTCGAAGTATAGCTTCGTTCCAACTGAAGCAAGCAGTGTAGCCGCAATTTGTACGCAAAGCCCCAGTCCAGCCCTCCTGCTGTTTACAACAGTCCTACGATGCCCACCAGGCCAAAAAGGTCTTCTACAACAAACCAGGACTAAGAACGTCTACCGAGTCAATGGCCCAGATGAAAGAAGTCCCGTTTTTTGCTGATCCTTTCGTAAAAAACACTGCAGAGGGAAGTAAGGTGGTTTAGAGGATTTGCGGAGATCCACTTGGCCATGTCGGATCAAGGTCGGGTCGTTCCGGCACATCATAGATGGATATGTTAATGTTAGGGCAAGCACCAGTGTCAAGCCTTCTGTGGCTGGCGAAACATTTCCAATTGGGCTTCAGAAGCCGAACGAATAGCTCATCCTGCTTGGCTGACGGTGGAGGTATGCTCAAGCAGCGATGTGACGGCTCAAATGTATAGTACTACACAATCTCTCAGTTGTAATCCAAAGTGTACCTCATTGATTTCTCCGGCAAGAAGAAGATCTAGGTCAGCATCACAATCTTTCCCATCGCTCCTTTACCCTCCATCAATTCATGTGCCTCGACGATTTGCTCCATCTTGAAGACCTTCGTCGGTATGGCCATCATCTTTCCAGATGCTATCTTAATTGCGATCTCCTCAATCGGGGTCCCCATGACATCCTCCGGCCCACCGCTGTAAATGGTAAGTTTGACAGTCGACGGAATCGAGTTCATCGGCGCAAATTGATCAAAGGCCCACTTGTTACCCGCTATCCCAGTCATGCAGACTATCCCTTTAGGCGCCGCACACTGCAGAGAATCTTCCAACGTAGTCGTCCCAACAAGCTCCAACACCTTCGTGAACCCCTGCGGAAACCGCTCCTTCACCTCCCCCGCAATCGCCCCCGTATCAACAACCACCTCATCAACCCCAAACTCCTTCAAAAAGGCCTCTCTCCCCTTCTGCCTCGTCGTCGCCGCAACAAAACACCCATGATCCTTCGCAATCGCCGCCGCCGCCAACCCAACGCTCGACGTCCCCCCTCGAATCAACACCCTATCCTCCTTCTTCAGCTCCAGCGCCGTGAACAACGACCCCCAAGCCGTCTGCACCAACTCCGGCAGCGCAGCAAGAACCTCCCACCTAACCTCCTTCTCACCAAACACCCTCTTCAAATCAATCTTCATCACCTGCTTCGCCGGCACAACCGTGTAGTCCGCGTACCCGCCATCAAACGACCTCCCCATATCTCCCATAGCGGTGACAACAGCGTCTCCCTTCTGGAACTCCCCACCAGGAGCGTCTTCGACTTCGCCCGTTGCTTCGATGCCTAGGATGCGGGGGAATTTGACGTTGGGGGAGTGGCCTTGGCGGGTGAACATCTCGGAGCGGTTGAGGCCGAAGGCCCGGACGCGGATGAGGACATGGCCGGGTTGGGCGGTGGGGATAGGTCTTGTTTCTAATGTGAGGTTTGACGGGGGGCCGGGTTGGTAGAGGACGATGGCGCGCATAGTGTTGGAAGACATGGCGGATGCGCTGGAGGAGGGACGGTTTGTACGGAACAAACGGGGCTGACTGTAAGGGATGATATACGTGGTGTATGGAGAGGACAATGAGATCTTCACAGGGTGAATCCTTTGAGATAAGAAAATCGAAGTACGCATTGAACAGCTTTGTTCATTGGTTTGAGGGCTTCTGATATATGCCCAGGAACCGGATGATCTTTCCGAAAGCTTACTTCCTTCAAGTGCTGCATGCAGCTATGCTCCTGAAGACCTTGCATAGTCATCCAATCACAAAGGTGCTTGCACAGTAGACTGTTCATCATGGCTGCTGTGCCTTATGATTTCCGGTCTGTATGTCTACAGATGTGGGCCACTCCATGCTGTGCGTGAGGTTCTTCACATGTTTTTCGGCCCCCACGACGATGCGGTGGCGTTACCCCTCGATTCACTATGCCTAAATCGGGGTCTTGGTCGTCTCTGGAAGGTATCGTCTGTGCAAAAGAACGATAGGCATGAAATCGCGCGTTCTCACCGGTCGGTGCTAATGTAGTCACTGCATACAGCTCTTGAGGAGAGGTGCCGGGAAAGACGATGCAGGGTCACTATCGGTTAGAGAAATCGGGGAGGTAGACAACTCATCTTAAAGCCACCGAGTTGACTAGTCGCGATGCACGAAGATGGATTGGCGGGAAGGAGGTCCCTCGCACTCATGTCAATTCTCTAAAGCCAAGTTATCAGATAATCGTACCGAGTTGCTTGCAATCAGATTAGTATTGCTTTTTCCGTTTCCAAGCCAGCGGAAGTGCCGTACGAAGAAGCTTTCGCATAAGCTTCAACTCAAGCTCAAGCGTAGGGTCTGCGCTCGAGTCAGGGGCGGACATGGCCTACGGATAAAGAAGCCATTGCTAGAGGAGAGACTAGGTGAGTACTCTGGGTAAATGATGCATAGATAGCAGCTTATGGTGCGATCGAACCCTCATCACAATCGAGTGTTAAACAACAAACGTATGTATATCTATGAGTGGTAGCAGAGCGGCCAGCTCATCATGATACATAGGAAGAAGTACTGCTTGGATGATGACCTCTCTCAGCGCTTGAAGAGGTAGCTACGTGGCCGTCTACCATGCGATGGAAATGCAGCTTCATTATCGTTCAACGTCACGAGGAAGGTGATGACATTATGATACATAATCAATCTCCGCTTCCTTTCTCAAGCTCGTAAAACAGAAGGTACGCCTCCTTCTGCATGCTGAGAACGTCGCTAGTCTTACTTTCCTTAATTTTGTCGTCGCTGATGCGCCACCACCGGTTCTCTGCGGCTTTCAGCTTCTTCTTCATCTTGGTAATATCGGCCGCAGACGGCATAGGTGCAGGGGTTGTCGAGTGAGACGTCCCTCTTGATGATGGACGTGACATGATAGATGGGGTTGGTGGAGCAAGCATGGTCGGTGCGCTTGGAGTGACAAGCTTGCTGGAGTCTCTGCTCGGAGGATGGGCATACGAGTTTGTCCGCGACGTGGTAGATTCAGTAGGTGCTGAGGTCGGCGCTTTGCGGAGGTCAGGACCTGAGGAGGGGCCGGAGGAGGGCCCTGAACTCAAAGATGATCTGGAGGACATTGAGGACAGGGTAGGTGATAGGATAGCAGGCGAAGGGAGTTCAGGAGACGCATCGTGAGTTGGTGAGCCGTGAGAAGTTTGAGGTGTTACACGTGGACTAGGGATAGTCGAGGGGTTCGGGCTAGGTATTGCCGATGGGTTCGGCGAGGCACGGGCGCTGTATATACCCTGTTGACCAAGGGTTGCTCGAGTGCTGTACGGTAGAGTGATGAGCTGCCGGCGGAAAGATTCGTAATGACCGCTGTTATGGCCTCCTTTATGCATGATGAGAGCTCTTAATTTATACTTCCTCTGGTCAAGTATGCTTCCTAAAGGAAGGGTCTCCGGGAACGCAACCTTGGCCATATTCTTCGTCGAAGCGCTGCCGGCATTGAAGATGGATCGTGAAAGATGGATGCCTAGTACACGTGGGAAATCTGATATCCGCGTATGACGCGCTATTCGTCGTCTCGGGGTATCTGTGACCTCAGAAAGATGCGCTTCTGGCAACTCCTTTTCAGGGTCGGTTGCCAGCGCCTCTTCAATCTGTGCGATGTCGGCCTGCAATCGGGATACATCGGTACGTGAAGCCAGAGGAAGTTGCCGACGTTTAAACTCCAGTGCGTGCCTCAACTTGCAATGATCGCACTTGTAGTCCTCGATATGCTCCGTCTTTAGCATGCCGTCGAAACATGCGTTTAAAGTCGTTGATGACTTCTGAGGTACATTCAACGTAAGAGTGACAAATGTCGAGATCGATGGCTTCGGCTTGAAATGGCAAGTCAAGCACTCGATCTGGGATTCGAGCTTTCCCTCAAACGGGAAGCCGTCTTCATCCTCAAAACCATCTTTGTCGCCAGGGGCATCGTCTTCAGTATTGTCAGAGCCGTGACCGCCATTCCCCTCCGTGGTGAGCGCTTGCAGTTTCCCAGCAAGGACTTCCGCGGCCCCGTCTTTCAGACCGTCACCTGACCTGTCTGCATCAGATACCGTCACAATGGACTTCCGGGCCTTCCTCCTAGCCTTGCGGCCGGCATGGTACTCGTCACACAGTCTTTCGGTGACCACTTGTAAGAATTCCTGTGCGTCCTGCTGTTGCCTGCTAATCCTAGTCCGGAAGGCTTGCTCCAGAACAGCAACGAAGCTTTGCGCCGAAATTGTTTTCTTGTAGATCGGTCGCTCGTTCAGCTGATCTAGTATATCCTTCAGCGCCTTGGTGACTATTCCTCGCTGCAGCCCATCTAACTTCATCGCCTGTACATCTTTCACACCTCCGCTCCCTAAATCCACCTTGTATATCCCGTCACCGTCCAGCTTCCGCCGGTGCAGCTCCCGTATTAGATACACCCTGAGGTCCTCCAGCCCCGCCAACGCTTGCAAAGTTGAGTTGATGAAGCAGTCGTTCGCGGGATTTGACAACCCCACCACACCTTTCTTTCGGTCGCTCCGGGACTGATGCGCTGATTCATCGTCTATGAAGAAGGTGGGACCAAAGACATAGACTAATGTGATAGCCGCGAGAGACGCTCCCGCGGCATATGTCGCAATAGTCAAAGGCTTATCTGGCATGTTCGTCGTGTACTTATTCGGATTATCGTATGCTTATCCGGACTACCGATCAACTAGGACGTTTGACATTGATCGTGCGGAATAATAGTGATATTGAACGTTTGTCGGTTCTTCTGAACGCGGCCATGCCTCTGATTGCGAACGTCCCTCCTCAAGTACCTTGGATTCGTGTAGATGCGACCATACGGGAGGATGTAGGAGCCAGAGGTCGTCGGTCTAGCGTACCAGGTAGCAGAAGAGGGTAGTCGTGGAGCCTAAGGAGCGGACGACCGGTGGACATGATTTTTGTGTCCAGTCAGAGATGCTCTATTCGGCAGGTGGAATGCGACGCTGACCGGGCCGCCAAGGAATGCCGTCATGTTGCCAAGCCCAACGCCTGAAACATCACGTGTTGTACTAAGCTACTTCATCTGTGTATCAATACGAGTGTGAGGCTGAACATGCATCGATACGTGGTTAGATCAGTGACTCGGCACTCATAATGCAAAGACTCTATCTTGTGTAACATGAGATGTCCTATAATGCAAAGGCCAAGTCGTGCATTCTTTAAGTGCAAGAGGAGATGTCTCGTACCTCTTGAAATTCCACTCACTTCATGTAGCAACACCGTTCTTGTCTTCTTTTTTCTGCAGTCCCTTGTAAAACAAGATCAACCTATCACTAAGATCGAGAAATTATGACAGTCCAGCTTCCCTCAGGCGTTTTGGCCCGCCGTCAGTTGTCAGTTTATATTTCTTCATCTCTGCTTCTAACCTCAAGATAGAAGATTCTTGGTCGTTCAGCATTCCTAGGCAGTGACAACATGTGTCATTGCATCGAGAGCATGTAGCGCTCGAGTCTCATTTTGAGCTGACACAAGTCGACAGTATCCTTGGAGTTATCAACCAACTCACATCAGAGGAGAAAAGAGGAGCCTTACAGCTCCTGAAGCTTCATGACTTCCGCACAGACATCATCGGCCAGCTCCCTCAAGAGCTTGTAATTTCGGTTTTCTATTACCTTGAGGCATTTGACGTTCTCCGTTTGAGACTTGTAGGTGTTCATTCTCTGCTTGCAACCACTTGATGTCTTTCAGAGCAGTAAAGACGACTGACGATGGCGTCATTGACCTACCCTCACAGGTCAGCAAGCGATGGAATCGGCAGCTTAGATCTGAGCAGCTCCTTGCGGCTGTACTAAAGCAAGCGTTCGGAGCCGAGGGGGTAGCCTATCAGTTATCAGACTATGAGCTCCGGCTGAAGTATAGCAACACCCAGCAATACTACCTACACATGCTCCGCAGGCTTTCCCGATTCCAGGACGTGAGACCTACGGTTGAGACACTGATGAACGTTGAAATTCGACTACAGCCTCAAGATGTATGGCGGAGAACAGGTTTCCGGGGAAAGTACTTCGCTTGGATTGAGAGCGAGGGAACGGCTGTCTGCACTTTCGACTGTCGCACGAAGGATATGCAACGGTTCCAGAGCCAGGGTCGAGTTAAGATACATATGCTCGCGCTCGGCGACGAGCTGATGGCTTTCACGACGTACAAAGGGTAACAGTCCGGCACGAACCTATGTTGCTCGGCTCTTCGCTGATGTGACTGATCAGGACGCTTCAGATCTGCCACCTCAATAGAAATGGCGCTACAGATCACGATCATAAAATTGTACAGCTTCCTTCGGCAAACACACTGGCTGTGTCCAGTTGTGGAAATGCAGTAGGCGTGCTCTTTTGGAACGATAGTAGCCCTGACGCGCATGTCCTTCTTCATGATTATAACAGCGGTCAAAATACTGCCTCCAGAATCCCCACTGAAATAGATCCGAAGGGGCTGCGAGTGATTGCTGGAGGCCGAGGGGGGTCTGATCGGTAAGTCGAACGATTACTAGAAGGCCTTACAGTTGAGCATAGCATGGGACACAATTATTCTTCAGGAGAACAGCATGCTTGACGACGAGCTAATAACCGACGCAGGCTCCAGTTCAAACCGCGAACCATCCTTCTCCACACCGGCAAACCACGAGAGTTCACAATCATTGGCTCCACCTTCTGCGACGACCTCACCTGCCTGATAATCCTCCGTTACACCATCACCCCCACCACCCCCCAAGAGTGCCACCTACAATCCCACGGCCTCTTCCCCTTCCCATGGCAAAAGCCCCCCCACGGCCGACCGCCAAACCTCACCAAAGAAGCCGTCCACACCTCCCTCTCACTCATATCCCTCCAACCAACCAACCACGCCGGCTCCTACCACCTCATCGTCGCCTCCGGCACCGGCGCCCGATACGCCTTAGTACAATTACACGAAGCGGTCGAAACCCAAAAGCAACACATAAGCATCACCAAACTCGATTCCCCTCACGGCTACGACCCCTTCGGCAACGCCCCCGGCCCCCAAGGTTTCGGCGCGCTCTTCACGTGGGGAGACGCAATAGCGCAAACGTATTTCCAACTCGCGAGGCTGGGGTTCGTCTGTCTACAGTCGAGAAGGGATGGTCTGCAGACGGAGCCGGTGCGGAAGTACTCGCTTGAGAGGGATGGGAAGGGTGTGCCGTTTGGGAGTGTTGGGGAGGCGGTGATGATGGGGGATGAAAGGACGGTGGTGGTTGTTGAGGAGGGGAGGGTTAGATTTTTGGTTTTCGATAGGGATGAGGATGTAAACATTGACGCTACTGATGGAAGTCATGACGAGGAGGTGGATGAGAAGAGGTGAGTGTCTCTTATACTTCGCTTCGATAGATTATGAAAGAACTTATAATTGGTAGGTGGGTGGCGTCCCTGGATTCGGACGGTGTAGAGGACGAGAGCACATTAGGTGCAGCCGTTACAGGTGTAGATCTAGCTCCTTACCGACTGAAGAAGTGAGTACGCGTAATTGGGGCAATACGACGAGGAAAGTTGCAACAGTGCCGCGTTTGTGGCACGCTAGGCATTGTAGTGTAGCTGGCATGAGAGCATGAAGTGAGGTTCCAAAACATGTTGTTACTTATTATATTCATCCCTTGATTCATGCTAACCTATGCTAAGCTAATGTGTATCCATACCAAGTGTTTCATATCGCTTCAATCCATGCTCCAATGTCCGTGACTGACTTTGTTTCTCCTAGAAACAACATGATCTGAGCCAAGTCTCGTCCCAACCAAGTTTGCCCATTCCTCCATCAACCAAACGAGACATCCTATTGGCGTTCAGTCCGATCACTGTCTTTATGGAATCGTCCCATTGGAACCTATGTCAGACTATTAGGAAATTCGTGACCAGCTTTCGCCATGCAGATGCCAAACTCCAAGAGAACTTGACAGTGATCAAAATGAGAACGTCCGAAAGATCTCAAACCACATCAGAAACGCCATGGAAAGCACCGCTCCTCGTCCGCTTGCCAGTCTCTTCACCTTCCCGGACAAGGTCGTCACCACCTCTCTTCTTCCCAGCGGCAGGGGCACGGCTTACCGATTTGACACGCTTCCAGCTGTCAAACGGGCTTGACTTCTTTGGCTTCTTCGCCTGGTGCGTCGTGGGTTCTGGAGCACCATCAAATGACGGAACTTCGTCAGGAGTGGACGCGAAAAGGTCGGCTGCGGCTTTCTTGCTTGCCGATCTAGTGGCTCGACCAGTCGAAGGAGGCGTTGCAAGCCTTCGCAGTTTGACAGGGGTGGTCACAATCTGGTCCTTCTCAGCTGCTGCCCGTTGCTGGACAGCTTCATCAATCTCGGTATCCGCCTCTTCGTCTTCCCTGTCACGTTCTTCGCGTTCCCGCTTTTGCTCCTCGGTTGGGAAGAGCAGGCGCGGCTTCACTGACGAGCGGAGGAATGGGCGATGCGCGGCCCTGCCGGCTCTGCGGCGGAGGTCCAAGTCACTGAGAGCTTCAGAGTCGGCGTCCGATTCGGCGGATTGGTGGGTAGGATTATCATATTTGCGGAAGATTCTCTTGCCTCGGCTGTTGAAACGTTAGTAATGTGACTGTGTGAAGTAGTCATAGCATAAGCACTTACAAGACGTAAACCATGCCCTCCTCGTTATTGACCTTCTCGTCCATCTTCTTGTCCTTCTCGCTCACGGACAGCTTTTGCTTCTTTGCCGCGCCGTTCTGTTTCGGAACGCGCTTCTCAGGTTTTGTGTAGAAGGGGTTCTCGTCAGCCTCGTCAACCTCCGGTACCCTGTCGTTCGAATCCGTGTAAATCTCGATCTTGCTGCCTTTGGAGCCAGACTCAATCTCATCGGCGAAGCTTCCGAGAGAAAAGGCTGCATGTTTGGCCTTGCGCGCTTTCTTTGGCGAAGGCATGACTTCGTCGATTGTTGCAGGTCGGCCAGAGAAGAGCATGCGGGCAGCTCCTCCGAAGTCGTGCTGATCCCGCTTGCGCGGCGTCTTGGCAGGTGTGGGAAGCATTCCGCCGTTCAAGCGAGTGGTAGATGTGAACGGGTCGAGATGTTGCTTTGTGCGCGATGAGGATGCAAAATTGTCAGAGTCAGAGTCCAGGCCGTTTGCGCTGCTGATATGATTGTGGGTTGCTTGGGTAACGTTGCGGCCTGGTGATGCTAGAGCTGGGGTAATAGGCGACGAAGGTGGGGAAAAGGTTTGGCTGGTTGTCCGGCCAAGGGTCCGTCGCGTTTTCCGTGATGTTGATGGTGATGCAGGAGGCAGTTCAAGTTGCGGTGTGATTGCTCGTGCGCGTCTAGTCTTCGCGGGTGTCGTCTCTCCCAGTATCGATGATGTGGCTAGTTTCTGTGCGGATGATCGTGTTGTTCGTCGTGGGGAATATGGCTCGTAGGAATCGTACATGGGACCGTGAAGGGGAGTTGAAGGTGTGTGAACTCGCGAGCGAGGTTCAGGTGTGGTAGCCATGTTGTGCGATTGCGCAGTCGCGATTCACTTGTCGGCGCGGTCTTCGGGATCTGGCAGGCAAACGGAAGGAACGAGACCAGACGAGATCTTGTGCAACTGGAGGGTGTCCTGGGGTGAGGGCAGCAATATCGAGCAATTCCAACTGCAAAGTAAAAATTAAGGTGCGGTGGTAGATGATGGTGAGAATAGCAAGTGAGGTGAATGAGATGGATAGGGTGACTGATGGGTGGACGTTGGAATTGACGTTTGACGATGGCTGGGCCAGGGAAACACGCCAACCCCTTTTGGGATGGGATGGCTGGGGAATGTCAACATTGACCGCTTCGCCAATCATCCACAACCACACCGCACGTTCACACGCGCCAGAGAATGTAGAAACGACTGGCTGTTACGATTGACGCCTGTAATTGAGTTGTATGGTTATTGCAAGCCTACAATAAACAGTCTTTGCTCAAATGGACTGCCCAGAATAGGATCTCTATGTGTGTAAACAAAGAGTAAGAATGGCTGAACAGAACCATAACCCAATGGATGATGGCCGATGAATACGACTGATCAATGTGCAAGCTCGTGCGAGAAGGGCGAACCCTGACCTAAAGCCCCTAAAAGATCCCATAAGTCATAAGTGCACCTTCTTCAGCCCTACACCGTCGCGTTCTGGATCCATTACACTTCCTAAACGGGTATAGCGCACTTTACGCGCTTCAGAAAAGTCAACAATGACGGATGGAGGGGCAGCAATTTCCAAGACCATCACCATTGCATACAAATCCTACCAAGCTCTCCAAGTCTTCTACTGTACTTGACTCGTAGGAATTAGCGATCATTACACAAGATCTCTGTGCTATCTCACACAATGGCCTCCCCCGATACAGACCCCAACATCGAGGACCTCACCCTCTCCGATTCCGAACGCACCCCCTCCCACAGCCAACAGCGCACAAAGTCCAAGTCAACCCGCACAAAATCCCGCTCCCGCTCACGAACCCGCACAGCCCCACCCCCCAGCACCGCCCCTCAATCCCGCGACACCCTCCTCCGCACCGAACTCTCCCACCTCCGCTCCATCAACACCATCCTCACCTCCCTAACCACCTCCCTCACCACCTCCACCACCCACCTCTCAACCGTCTCCTCCACCGTGCAAAACGCCTCCTCCCTCCTCGGAACCTGGACCCGCATCCTTAGCCAAGCGGAGCACAACCAGCGCTTGATCCTGAACCCGGCGTGGCAGGGGGCGAGCGATGATTTAGCGGAGGTGGAGAGGGAGGAGGAGAGGAGGGTGGAGAGCGAGCTGAGGGAGAGGGAGGAGAGGGAGAGGAGGAGGGTGGAAGAAGTTAGGAGGAGGGAGGAGGAGGAGAGGAGGGAGGCGGAGAGGAGGGATTTGGCGGCGCAGACGCCGGGGAAGAGGGGACGAGGGACTAGTAGGGGTAGAGCGGGAGTTGCGACGAGAGGGGCTACTAGGAGTGGTACCACGGGGTCGAGACCGGGGAGTGCGGTAGGCGGGACGACGTATACTGGCGTTGGTGGGCAGGGTGGTAGGGGGTTGCAGAGGACGAGGAGTACAAGCGGGCGCGGTGGTACTGGTATTGGGCGAGGGACTGGGATTGGCAGGGGACGGGGAAGGGGTGCTGGCTGAACGTCCCACGAACATAAGCGCAACATTACTTGCCCGGGCGGTAGGAAGCAGTACCTGATGCATGGCAAGAGGACGATGTGGACTTCTGAAGGCATTCAGTATTCTAGAAGCCGCCGCTATTTGCGAAAGGACGGCGAGAACTACTTCGGGAGTGGTATAAGACTACATGAGCGGCTGAGAAGAAACCGAGGCTGAGAAGAAACCGAGCCGCGCCGAACAATGCCCAGTAACCTAAGATCGATACAATGCAACAGATATGCCGTACAATCAAACAATATCCAAATCGTCATCATCATCGTCAAATGCAAGTCGCTTCTTGACCTCAGGATTGCCCAAACTTTCCCGTCCAGGTTCCCGGATGCCCTTGTCATCAAGCCAGTATCTGGCCTTTTTCTTAAGCTGTGGCTCGATGGTGCTGTGCAGGGCAGGCTTCTCTTCCGCTCTCTTCACGCCCGGCAAACCCGTCTTGTACGCGCCGCCCCAGCCTACAGCATCATTACTAGTGGTGCGTTGGCCGAACTTGCGTTTCGTAGGGTTGAAGGTGACATCTGAGGCTTTGTTTCCCATGAGGCCAAGCGTTTTGGCGTCAACGGGTGCCGCAGAAGAAGTCCCAGTAGGGATGGTGCTTGGTCTCAGTGTTCCAGACGTTGTGCCTGGTTTTGACGTCACCGGCTTCTGCTCCGTACGTCTTCGCAGGTACTCAGCACCCATACCCCTGCCCATAGCACCGAGCTGTTTTGCAAGTTCCATCTCTTTGTCTCTCTCCCTCTCCCGCTTTTCTTTCAAGTCTTTCTTGCTCATGCCCCTGTCAGCGGCATCCATACCGAAACCTTCTTCGTCCAGGAGCACTGCAGTACTCTTTCTACCGGTTTGAGCCATGTAGTAGGCACTCTTGGTCTCGCGGTCAAACCTCTCTCCGTTCGCCGGTAACAAACCATGCCCTGTTGCTTCCGGACTGCCGCTCCTCCAATTGCCTCTGCCCCTGCTACTCCCCCTGCCCCTCCCGAATCCTACCATGGTATTGACCTCCATCCTGCTACTTCGTGCCTTCTCAACGACTAAGTTGATGTGGAACTCACAATGCTGGGTTTTGTTCGTATTGACCCATGCATTGCACTTCTCGCCATTCTTCTTGACACTTTCGCAGAACCCCAGATCCCGAGCTGTGCCAATCTCAAGGACCACGTCTTCGCTGCTCGCAAGCTTGAGTGAGAAGCGTCCAGTGTCTTTCAACTCGGGTTTCGGAGGCATGATACTGGGGTTGAGAAGTGCGACAACCGTACCTACGCTGAGTTTCCAAAACTGTTCAAACCCCGTGTCGAAGAGAAAGAGGTCGACCTCCCACTTCAGATCCACGAGCTTGATTACCATGAACTTGGTCCTCGCACTCTCAGGATCGTCATCATAGGAGAGCTTGTTACCTTGGGCTGTAGAAGAGTGTGTCGTGTTTGCACGTTTCGTATCAAAGGACTTGGACTTTTGAGCAATGATCCCGAAGACGACGTAGTCGCTTTCGTCTTCAGGTGGTTCATAGTCGGGCGATTTGACGACTTTAAGGAGTTGTGGGAGGGTGTACAGAGCTTTGCCTTCGAGCGTGCGGGTGAGATCAGTGTGAGAGATGCGTCGTTGGGACAAGTGGAGGCCTGAAAAGGATTCTAAGGTGGAAGATTTGGCTTTTGAAAGGTCTGAACCGGCTGAGGTTGGGCGAGAACTAGAGTCGGCATCCGGAAGAGGACAAAGAGGTTTTGAAAGTACGGCAGGAGGAGTTGGTTCTTTCTTGGGCGGTTGTCTCGCGCGGGTTGCCGATCGGCCCAATGAAGTGCCCTGATCCTGTGACTGACCCCTTAAAGGAGTAGCCCTGGATGAGACGGACTGTAAAGCGTCGCTGAAAGCATGCCTGTCCTCAGTCTGATGAAGGCCAGGGGACGGCCGAATGAAGCCTGTGCTGCGAGCTTGCTTGATTCGATTATGCTTCTCCTCGTTCTGCTTCTCTTGATGACGAGCTTCGGCAATACGCTCACTGAAGGATTTTATACGCTCCGGAGGTGCTGTGTCGACCCCCTTCCTTGCGACCGTGCTCGCCGCTCGCTTTAGAGAGACATCTTGTGCTCGAAGGCCTTTGTCAATGCCCAAGAGGACTCGAGCGGGGGATTTCGGCTGCGGCGCTCGTGTGGTTCTTATGGGCGACAACGGTACCTGTACGGTTGACCGCGGTTCGGGAGAGATTGCCCTTGCTTGCGGTTTGCGTTCCCCAATACTTCTCCCATTAGACCCAAAAGGATCTCCCAGTCCTGTCGTACTGCTCTCCGCACTTGTACTCTGCTTGGCTTTCGCCTGTTGTAGCTTCTTCAACTTTAGCTTGGCCTCAATCGCCTGTAGCTTGAGCTGTAGTGTCTCTTCATCTTCGTCATCCTCCTCGTCGTCTGATGGCAGCGACAACGGCCCTGGCTTGCTCGGACTCGCCTTGATCGGTGAAGGTGATACTGAGCGCCGGCCAAGCCCTAGCTTACGTTCCTCGACCTTCTTGCGGCCACTTGGAGAGCTGATGAGAGCTTGGTACGGTGACTTTGGCGGCCAACTGGGCTGTGGTGCAATTGCTAAATCAGCGTCAGCGGATGCACTGCTCGGGGCAGGGTTGAGGCCGCTCACACTTCTTGTGCGGGGACTCTCTAACGATCATGTTTGTATGCACTCTAAGGGGATTTGGGAGAGCTTTTTCGGTGCGCCAGACGAGCGCATAGCTTTGAACAGTCCGTTTGTCCGTTCTCTCGCTCAGATCTCCAAGAACCGCATCAGCTTTCGTCTAGTGGCTGCGTCTGTCGTATGTCAAAGTGTACACGAAAGTTGATACTGCGGGATGTCGCAAGGCTCAAAAGGGAATAGCGCTCAAATCGCGAGCGCGTGTCGGAGACGCGTCGTTAATGAGTTTCTTAACGCCGATATCCTCTCATCAACATCTGCCCTCGCGCTTTTACAACGTCAACCTATGCGATACTGTCCTAGATAGCTTGTTCCTTCTACTTGGGAGATTTTCATAGCTCTATACTCAGAATGCGTACACGAGCCCGAGCCAGCAAAGGCTCGAGCAAAGCCGCATCGACGGCGAAACAAGCAGAGACGGAAACCGAGAGCAAGTCGCTCGCAGCTGCTGAGACGAATCCACCGAAGCTGTTCATCCTCCCGAAGGATGCTTCGCCTGATGCCCGATTCATCACAATACCGAACCCAGCCAATGGCACGCTCAATCGCTATTTGTTCTGTCCTAAGAATGGCCTGTACGAGTTCACAAGGGTCGCAGCACCTAAAACATCCCCCAGAAGCTTCCTCATCACACCGTCATCAACAGGTTCAAAGCCACAGGAGAAGGCCGACACAGCGGATAGGGATCATGGACAGGAGAAGGAGTCAATGGAGTCGGACCATGCCGCAGATCGGCCCTTAGAGGCCGCAGAAGACCAAGAAGAAAAGCCGATAATCTCACAGGGCTATGTCACGAAAGACGCTGACCTTCTTGTGGCTACTCCCGTGGATCTGCTGTTCCTTGTTCTCCCTATCCTAGCTCCCAAAGGGACCCCTATCCGGAGTTCGCGTACAACACAATTGTTCTTGTCGTTTGACGACCACATGGAAGCGACGATTGGCTTGTCAGAGCAAATCAAATTTGTGTTTCGGGAAAAGCAAATGTCAGCCAAGGTTGAGGAGCGGATTGGTGTCGTGTGCGATACCGTTGCTGCAGGAGACGAGAAGATGTACCGGCTATCACAAGACAAGCTACTTCAAGAGCTGCTAAATAAGGCTCACCGGATGTGCGCCAATGGTTTGCCAGCGTCGATGGAGGAACAATTTGTAAGACGACCGCTCGAGGTTCCGGTGACCAATGAGCGCAGAGCAGAAGAAGATAGTCTTCCGGTCAGAACACCAGAGGATGAAAAAGAGAACAATACCAGCGATTCACAGTCTTCACTCCTAGATTCTGAAGATTCGCAGAAGTCTGATACTACTGCATCATCCGCCGAGACCACTGTCACCATATCAGACGCGGCGAGCGACAAAACTCCTTCTGAGGAGATTGTCAAGCTCCAGCGTCTACGGACGGCTCTCCAGTTCCTCCTATCAACCTATCTACCGCACAACTTGCGCGAAGTCATCACTATGAAGCTTTCAGCCAACCAGGTCATTGATTTCGCCCCGCTAGACGAGCACTTGGAGCACATCGCATCGCTCAAATCTCAAGCAGCAGCACTCCGATCACTTTCGGACAACATCAGCCGAAAGCGCGGCAACGACGACGAGCTGGCTGAGGAGCGTGCGGAGAAGAAGCGCAAGAAGGAAGAGGACGAAAAGAAGAAGAAGGCGGAGAGTAAGGCGCTGAAACAGCTGAAGAAGGTGGATACGAGCGGCATGAAGAAGATGAGTGCATTCTTCGCGCCCAAGGCGAAGACTTGAGGAAGTTTTCTGAAAATGTTGGTTACTGTACGAGTACACTGATTGGACCAAGAAGTTATTGCTAGCGCTGGAGGGGTCTCCGTGAGACGCTAATGCAGGAACACTGTTCGGAACAAGGTTCGGCCGGTGAGCGGGAGATCGACATGGTTCCATGACGGGTTTTTCCAGATGCAGCCAAAGGACTGTTTTCACCCATCACAACGCAGTCAGCAGTACCATTTGGGGTTTAACAAAAGAAGTCTAGCAGGCAGTCCTCGGACTGACTTCTACTCAAGGCGCAGGCGTGGCCTAGGCACTACGCGTGGAGTTTCCTCGCTCTTATACTTTACTTTACATACGTCTGGACTTCTTGTTCCAGCACGTTCAACATGTCAGACCCAGATACCCCCGCATTTTATGCTCTTGTAGATTACCAAGATCCATATGTAGAGCCGCTGATGATCAAGGCTCTCGAGTCTAAAATACCAAAAGACCAATGGAAGCTCATCCCAGACCTGTCAGACTACCCATCAAAAGGGGGTCCGCTTCTTCAATGGAGACAATACGAGTCCATAGTATTCGAATTCGCACTAGAAAACAGGAACTGCCTCGTCAACGCGTACGTCATCCGCAAAGCGCTCATCCGCAAGCACTACCTCTCAACAACCATCTCCCACTGGATAACCAAAAACCCAACCTCCCTACTCAAACACCATTTCAAACCCGCCGTAGATTTCGAGCTCGACTATGCCGAATTCCTAGACGACGCGCTAGTGGAAGCGTACGAGCTCCGCGACAGCTTCACCCACAACGAAGACAAATTCCCTGAAGAGCGACAATGGTGGATCCTCAAACCCGGGATGAGCGACCGCGGCCAAGGCATCCGCCTCTTCAGCACCGAAGAAGAGCTCACTTCCATCTTCGAAGAGTGGGAAGCTGACGCACCGGATGAGGACGAAGATGAGGATGCCGAGGAAGCAGCAGGTCCTTCCTCGGAGCCTTCAAAATCGCAAATGGAAGATCAGGGCGACTATATCATAACCTCTCAACTCCGACATTTCATCGCACAGCCGTACATCCACCCACCACTACTTATCCCAGGCAACGACCGAAAGTTCCACATCCGCACGTACGTCCTGGCAGTGGGCAGTCTGAAAGTGTACGTCTACAGGTCTATGCTCGCTCTGTTTGCCGCGGAACCATATCCTGCTCCGTGGGAGGATCCGGCGCCGGATCTGAGAGCGCATCTGACGAATACATGCTTGCAAACGGGTGAGCGGGAGGGCAGTGTACAGGAGTTTTGGAGTCTGCCTGACGATGTTGCGCTCGCTGCAGGATCAGGTAGCAGCAAGGGGTGGAAGGATGAGGTGTTCAGCCAGATATGCCAGATTACGGGGGAGGTATTTGAAGCTGCGGCGAGAGGGATGATGGTGCACTTTCAGCCGCTAGAGAGGGGGTTTGAGATCTTTGGGCTGGACTTTTTAGTTGATAGTGAAGGCCAGGCGTGGTTGTTGGAGGTCAATGCGTTTCCAGATTTTAGGCAGACTGGGGATGAGCTCAAGGGAGTTGTGGAGGGGTTGTTTGAGGAGGTTGTTGAGACTGCGGTGAAGCCGTTCTTCGGCCTTGGTAGTAATACAGAGGGCAGTGAGCGCTTGGTTAGGGTACTAGATGTAGATTTGGGTAGGAGATAGGTATTATTGTATATGCAGCGCTAGAGTGGGAATCCTACCAAAGCCAAATCCAAACCACCAGCATCGTCGCTGCCATAGCAAAACAAGCCCCCTACGCCCATCTCCCGACAATCGGCACCATACTATACAGCTCATCGTAATGCTTGCCAATCCACCCCTTGACATCCCCTCCCCTCCCCACAACCCCCAACCCACCCGCGAGCCAAATGCCAGCAACAAGCGCCGCAACCCCATTAACCCCATACCAAGCCCTCTTCCTCCTCATCTCCCCCTCCGGCCCCCCCATCGTCACACTCCCCGGCGTCAACCCAAGCCACTTCCCCCACCCCCACGTACTATGCACCACCCCCGTCACCACCAACACCCCAAACCCCACAAAGCTCACCACCGGATGCCTCGCAAACCCATGGCTCACATACTCCAACCCAATACTACTGCTCCCCCCATCATAATACCACGGAATCACCCTGTTCACGAACGCGTGCCCCAGCACCAACGGCGTGAGCAGGTACCCCAAAGCGGAAGTGCCGCTGAGTTTCGGCCACGCGATCAACCGCCGGTCGGAGCGGGATTCGGCGCCGTAGCGTTGGAGGTTTTGGTGGCGGCGGTAGAGGCGCAGGGCGATGCCGGAGGTGATGTGGGCGGCGAGGGGGAGGGTGATGAGGAGGGGTTCGAGGGGTGGGGATTGGTAATAGGGCCGGGTTAGGAGGAGGTATTTGTCGCTGAGGGGGAGGGAGCGGGTGAGGAGGGGGAGGAGGGCGACGTTGGTGACGTGGAAGGTTAGGAAGATGGAGTAGGCGTAGGTGGAGTATTTTTGGATGCGGGTTACTGAGGGGGTGGGTGTTAGCTGTGGTAGGAAGGGAGAGGGGAGGGTGAGGGAAGGGAGAGGACGACGTACGGTACCAGACTGGGCCGTGGTCGCCGAGTCCGCTGAGGCCGAGGCTAGATATTCGTGATGTGAGGGCTGGTGTTTCTTCGGTCTTTTCGGGGAAGTAGTCGGAGGCGTAGGCTTCCATGGGGCTGTCGTCGACGGGTGATGGATCGAGCTCTTGCATGCTGATGAGGCTTTCGTGAGACTCGGCGGCCTCGGCGTTCCTCTCAATATCCATCCTGGGTTAAATGACGGCACGCGCTGATGCTGGAGCGTACTGTTGAAGACGGATCTACGAACTGCACAGCTGTTTGGTGTAGTCGGAGTTTAGCGATCACTAACTCCGTTGTGAAGCACAGCTTCAACACTCAAACTTACCCAACTTCCCTCGACAGTGTAATCATCCACACCTTTCCACGCGCTGTATCTAGAACAATATCTTCAAAATGCCACCAGTACGCATTCAATTCCCGCTCTCTTTTAATCCTCGTTCACACTAACACCTCCCAGAGATCCTTCGCGAACCCCCCTCCGAAAACCGAGTCCGCCCGCCAGGCCCGAGCCTCCTTCTTCTGCGAGCTCTGCCAAAAGGGCTACAGCCGGATGAACGAGTTCGAGGCGCACGAGTCGTCTTACGATCACCAGCACAAGAAAAGGCTCAAGGAGATGAAGCAGATGCAGAAGGATCCGAATGCTGTGAGCAAGGCGAAGAGGGAGGGGAGGAGGGAAGATGAGAGGGCGGGGTTGATTAGTATCAAGGTTGGTGGTGGTGCTGCTGCTGCTGGGAAGGTGGATAGCGCGCCGGTTGGGGGGTTCAAGAAGGGGGGGTTTAGGAGTGCGTTTGGGGGTGGGGAGGAGAGGGAGAAGGGGAAGGAGGAGGGGGCGGCGGGGAGGGGGTTCAGGAAGGCGTTTGGGGGGGAGGAGGTGGATGTGAAGACGAATGTGAAGGTTGACGCCGTGGATAATGGGGAAGATAGCGAGGATTGTGGATATGAGTACTATGATCCCAGGAAGCCGACTGGTTGCGACGACGGGTGTGCGCTGGGGGCTTTGAGTTGAGAGAAGGCTCATGTGGTTCACCAACATGCATATATCTCATGAGGTTGCTGATGAGGCTCGGACAAAGGTCCGGCACAGCTTCACATGGATTGCAGGATGCAACATAAGAGGAAGGAGCAGAGCGGAGCGCACTCCGGTTTGGAGGTCTATAACTACCTCACCTCCCACCATTGCAACTTTTGAGCGAGGTCGAACACCGTTGGCATCTCTCAGAAGTACTGAGGATCCCAAGCACCCCACACACATCCAACTACAGCAACATCCAGGTAGCATCGTACGATAGCCGCTCAGCACAGCACGTCAACGTCGCATCACCCGGCCAAGCGGAACGTGTGGTGGAACCGTCTGACAGAAACGGAAGCCACTGCAGGAATCAATCATCCGGCGAAAAGCAAGTCGAGATAGCTCCCGTGTCCATCGAATTTCAAATCTCAGAAGTGGTGCACAGCGTACTCAGTTTTGCTTTTAACATCATCCTACGCATCCACCAGTGACCCAGCGGCCTGGAACCGATCTGCCTTACATAACAGACTACTGGCAAATAGTTCACGCGCTTCCACCCTCTCGACCAGTTGGGTCGCTTCCCACCGCCCGTCGGAAGGGTTCACGCACCCTGCCCTCACACCCTTACGTGCAGCAAGGACTCTGCAGCCACCCGCTCGCTCAGATTCGACCACCCTTTGGCGCCGCCACAGCTTCACGGGTCCCCAAGCCTCGAGGGGCTTGAGAGAGGAGGAACACAAAAGAAGCTATATCTGCAGCCTGTTACCGTTGCGGACTCGCGGACTTTTTTTCTTCGTCAGTGCTTCCTGGTCACCAGCACCTTCTGTCGCCAGACGTTACACCGCTCGATCAAGATCAGATTACCCCTGCATCGCGCCGGCGAGACGCGCAAACATGGGTCTGAAGCAGGCGATTTCTGGGGCGTGTACAAAAGCCGCTGCGTCCCCCGCGCGGAGATTTTTGGGCCTGACAGCGAATACTCAGTCGGAGATGGCGAGGTTGCTTTGGTTGTTGTGTTTGCTTGTCGTGCTGTAAGTCTTACATCAGTTCAAGGTTGTGCTTGGGGCTGGTGCCCGGTCGGGGAAGCGGAAGGGCGGGAGAGGGGCACTTGGCTGACTCGCTTGCCGGCTCCCGCAGGGGCATTGCTTACCCCATTCTTCAGCTACGAATCGCGATCACGGCGCTGGTGCGGACCGTGAAAGATCAGCGTGCGATAACTTGGGTTCGAGTGGAAACACCGGGTCTACCTGAAGTATCGTCGCTTCAAAAGGGGAGAGAGATGGGATATAACTTTCCCAGCGATTTGGAGGAGGTGTGCATAGGTTGCGACATGTGAGAAAGGGTGAGACCAATCGATTTTGGCATGGTGATGCAAGCTGACATACCCAAAGTTGGAGCAACTAAGCAATGAGCGTCAAACATAGGACATAATGCATATCACGGATGGCGAGGAGTATTGGGAGAGCTTTCATCAAAGTGGCACGCGAAATCATGTCATTGTGGGCATTCATATTCCAGCTTCAACCATAGGGAGATACCACTGGGTTTATGATACATGTAGTAAGAAATTCTTGAGGATCAAGCAGAACAACTTTTGCAACCCCGTCAAGCCCAGGGTGACCCATGACTACAACTGCATCGGCCACCATTCCTTTGATCTTCGTAACATTCGCAATCAATGTCATGCTGTGCCGCATGCTTGCGGGGCCAGATAAGTTGGAGAACGGATGCCTAATATGTTATAGGATACGAGGCAACCACGTCGTTAAACCTACCTCTATAGCTTCAGCGCCGAGTCTACGAGACTGCCATCGCTGATTGCGAGCAACATCGTACAGTCTGATCGACCCCATGCTCCTCGCTGGTGGTACTGTGCTGCACTTACAAACGTTCCAAGTCCACATCCTGACATTGCAACCGCGACTCATTCAAGGAATCTATCCAGCGACCTTTTTCCTGCTCTATAGGAAGACCCAGATACTTGAAAGGGGCGTCATCGTGATGCAAATCATGCCACTCCTTGGCTATACAGTGTTGGCTATCGTCCTGTAGGTTCCCGATTAACAATCTGTGCTGTATCAGCACTCATCCAGCTGCCATCTCAGCCTGATACCGCTCGCGATGCTGCTGAAATCGAGCAACTCTCGTAACAGAGGGTCTGATATCTGGAACGATCCGGGGGCTATGCGACCACCTCCTCCGATCGACACAAGCCTAGATGGAGTGAGACTCCATTACGATGAAGAAGGCGCATGGGTGCGTGGATGGCCGTCTACCGGTGGCATGTGGATCAAGAATGTAGATGCCTTAGAGCTGAAGTTCCTCGGCCTAGAAGGATTGCAGGAGGAGTGGCGATGCTCCCGTCCAGAGGAGGAAGACGCCTTCTGCGAGAAGCTAGTACAACTTGGTGCGAGGTGGTTCCCGGGAGAAAGAGAAAACCGCCGGATACGTCGAGATTATGACTTAACTACGGAACGATGGGAGACTGCATGGCCAGAGTCCGGTGGTGTCTGGTTCCTCACATGGACGAAGGAAAGCCCACCACTGAAGATGGCTGCACTACATGAAGCGCGCACGATGGAGGAAAGAAGTCGTGTGCTTGAAGAGATGGGAGCGACTCATTACCCAAGTTTCGATGAGTGCCCGAAACTCAAAGAGCGAAAGTACAATGCGCTCTGGCACGGGGAAAGGATCATTGAAGATTTCGGCTGCATGTATCTCAGTTGATGACAATATCCATGTAGCTTGTCCATGATGATGCAGATTGCTTCACACTGCCCACAAATCAACCAATCCCATTGCAGACTAGCGGCTATCGGAACATGGTATTGCCTACCCGGTTACCTTTCGCTGGGACCGGACACTCGGTCTGCACCCACACGGGATCTGATGCAAGCAATGATGGAACCTTGACTGATCATCACACGTGAAATTGTTTTCCCGCCCACCGCAGCTAGAGCTTCAGCGTCCGCCTCAAAGCACGAATCGATCCAGATAATAAATTTACTGTGCAGCTAGACACGCTCGCAATGAGCAACAGCCATGATGACGTTTGATCTCTGCTTAGCGTGTCCTAGACAGCCGCGGAGCCGGTCCATGACGAACCGGCAGACCCGCCATACACCACCCTAATATCGTCGCGTCTTCCATCGCGTCCAGCCCACAACCGCACATCTGCATGATCCTTCAGTAACCTCGCCAGCCGTTTCTCCACCGTCATTCTTTTTGACATCTCCCATCGTACCCCCTACGCGCCGCAATCCTCCCCTCCCCCACCCCAAACCATGGGCGTCACCGTCTCCAAAACCTCCATCTCCCCCCTCTCCCTCGCCTCCACAATCTTCGGCTTCATCTCCTTCGCCCTCACCGTCGCGACCATCCTGCGCCTCTTCTGGGAGAACATCATGACCTTCTTCGCTGCCCCCGACGAGATCCCCGACTACCTCGGCAACCTCAAGCACGGGCTGTACGAAGAACGGGCGCACTTGAAAAGGGTGAAGAAGCGGAATCGGGAGGTCGCTGGGTATCATAGTAGGAGTCGGAGTCGGAATAAGGAGAGGGGGAGGAGTGTGGGAAAGGAGGGGAAGGGGGGGTATGGGTACAGGATCAATGAGAATAGTGAGGGGGATAAGGGTTTGATGTTTACGAAGGAGGCGGTGAGGCATATGATTAGGAGTTTTAAGGGCTTGGAGAAGCCCTTTTTGAAGCCGGGGAGGGGTCAGGAGAGGGATTGGAACTCGGAGGGCTACGCGGACGATAACTTTGAGGTCGGGTTCGGCAGCGAGTATAGGCAGTGTACGCTGGGGGTGAGGATTTTGTGGCTGAGGAGGAAGAGGGCGGTGGTGAGTATGCTGGAGAGTTTGTCGAGGATTGAGACGAGGAGGACGGCCAGGGAGGTGGGGGAGATTGCGGTGGTGCTGGAGGATATGGTGTCGGATATGGAGGGGTTGGAGGAGAGGATCTATGCGCTGCAGCAGAGAATGGCTAGGGTGGTGGGTATCAGGAGAGTGGACTGAGGGCCGTTTGCCGAGATACCATCACCACATTTATCTCGTCCACTTGTTCATATCGAAGATGCTGAAGCGATAGAGAGAACGCTCATTGGTTAGCGGATTAGAGTCGATCGCTACCGCTCTCCTTGGTGTTTGAAGGGGTAAAGAGCAAGGACAGGCAGTGTACCCCAACCGCTAGTCCCTTGATTGATTGGTCATATATCTCTGGCAACGAGAGGATCAATAGCACTGCACAGTCTGGTTGGCGTCAACATCTCTCATCAATCATTTCGGCAAGACCGACACCGGCTACAGATATGACACGAGCGGCGGATGGTAATACCAAGGATGTCAGGGCTCAAGTCAGGCAAGGACAGGAATATCCCCGCCAGCATAACCAGTCCCATCACCGCGTCCCTCAGGCTGATCACCCGACCAGCTCTCTTGCTTCCTCGTAGTAGCCGCCGGTCTTGGCACCACGGTGTCCGCATACTGTGGGAAAGCATTCTCATCAGTAGGAACAGTGACTTCACACGTGACCACGCCGACGAGCAAACCGTTGATCTGGTTTCTCCGCAAAAGCTGGGTATGTCCAGTCACCACGCGCCAGTGCAGGTTCTGCGCAAGGTACGGCTCGACGACCTCTGGAGTGAGGCCATCAATCAGGCCAGCTTGGTAGCGCTCGACCAGAGCGAGAGTGAGGGGTATCTGGCCAGTAACATGAACTCGTTCGGCTTGGTCGACCTTGCATTTCTCACAACCAGTCTCCCGGCCCTGTCCAAGGGTTGAGAAGATTGCAACGTGGTTATGGTTGAAGATGTAGAGCGCGGGGTCTTCGTCTTGGGGGTCGCCGAGGAAGACGTGCACCACAAAGTCGCCATTGTTGGCGTGTTTCTCGGCTTTGATGTCGACGAGCCACTCGAGGTACTTGTTGTCGATGAGGAGGTCCTTGGGATCGCGGTCTACGGGGAGCTGGACACTAGCAGCTTTCTGTTCAATTTCTTCTGGGATGTTGATGCCTTCTGCCTGGATGGACGCCAAGTTCATTGTCGGCAGTGGGACTTGTGCTGCCACGGAGTGAAGCCGAGCGCGTGAGACCAGTCTGGACTTAGCTGATGGGCTGTTGAATATGGCTGACAATGACCCATCGTCGTACAACAGCCTCAGCTGCTCCTTGACATCTGCCGGAGTTTTGTACTTCCAATCTCTTGTTTCTGGGTACACGTGTCCAAATGCCTTGGTGTCTTTCGCTGCAGCTGAGGTCCAGAAATCTCCAATCTTCTCTGAAGCATTGAACGGAGCCAAAGGCGTCTCTGCGTTCTGCTTGGCACCTTGGGCAATTACTCGTGTGCCGTCGGACCCAGTACTTGGCGCCACGAAGTTCTTGTCGTAGTCCTTGTCATCCTTGTGCAAAGCCTGCCAGATAGCGAAGAGGCGGTCAATATTGCTATCTCTAATTAGTAGAGCGCTTTGAAAAAGCATTAACTAGTAATCGGCAAGTACTTACGTATGGTGTAACCAGAACACTGGATCGAAAGCAGAGTAAGCAATTCCACCCATGTGACCTGTATTTCCAACGTAAGAGTGAATAGCATCGTGGACATCTTCTAGACTTCCCCAACCCTCCCATCCCTTCTCCTCAAAGAGGTTGGTACACATGGCACCAAAGTTCTTGTAGGCAGTCAGGATCCAAAGAACTCGCTCGGTCAGGTTCTTGCCTTTGCTCATGTCGAATTTTTTCTCGTCGTTACCTGTCTTGAAATCGTTCAACCAAGTCTGGAGGGTCTTTTCGTTGCTGGCATCACCTTCATCATTTGGCCAACGCAGTGTCCGATTTACTTTGCGGTACTGTATCAGCATCAGTATTCATTGGCCACGATATTTCGAGATGTAAAATTGCAAGTGCAGGAATTGCTTCCAGGGCTCTAAGCATATGAGAGATGACGGAATGGGTACGGAAACTCTTCTCTCACACCGTCTGTCCCGGTTCGTGTACTGCATAGTTTTGGTACTGATAAGTAGTCATTCGCAAAGAGAGAACGTACTCTGTTAGGATTTCCTCCTGGAACCTGCTTAACATTTGGGTCAAACCTGTAGGCTGCCAGCGGGTTGGCCTTCATCGGTATCGGCTTGCCTCGACTCCCTGGCTTGATCACGTTCGGGATGGTCTCATACCAAACCTCCCGGGGGAAGAGGGTAATGTCATCATTAGTCTGCAGGGCCCAATCCCAGTATGGCATGCGGAAGTCTTTGGCGGCTTTGATGTAAGCATCCTTTCGTTCAGCGGGTTCAGTTCCATATTCATGTGCGATATCGTTGACATGCTGGTAGAGCACTTGCTACAGGATTCCGGCGAGAATTAGCGAGACCACAAGGGATTTCTGTTGACCTCGGAGGGGCAGTTTACCTCGTACAGCGCAAGATACGGACGATGCCAAGTAAGGAACAGCACCGAGGTGTGAGTGCAGTATCCGGTATTCCCTGTGATGGGCTTCTCTTTGTTCCACTCGTAATCTGGCCATTTAGTGTAAGGCAATCCATGGATACCTTTCGATACGCTCAGTACAGAAATGTGCAATCAGAGATACTGGACTAACCCGCAATTTGGTAGTAAGACAACGGGTCTTTTTCTTTTCTGTTGTCCATGAATCGTTCCATTGCCTGAAGGTACAAGTTCCATTGGTCCTTGTAGTTTGCCCGCATGTCCCGAAGCTCAATACGAGATGGCGGTTTGTCTTTGCGTTGCACTCGTCAGCGCCAATTCCACGTGTTTTGAGGTGTTTGGAGAGCCAAGTTTGAAAACTAGGCTTCTGGACTGAGAGCTCACCGAAGACGTCAGCTTGGATGCCCAAGATGGGGACTGGTCCCTTAGTTCCGTCGGACATTGTGATTGTACGCGAAGGATAGGTTCTAGAAGAGAAATGAGAAATCTCAAGAACAAAACGCGAGGACACAGCTAGACTATATACTCGACAAGACCCTGACCTACTCAGATACAGAGCATTTCATCGAGGCCTTCATATTGCTGGATTTCGTGGACCAATGTTGGCCCAATCCGGTAAGGTGGTTGTGATGCATTCACAATGCTGCAAGCCTGAGATGAACAACATGGAAACCTTTAACGATTGGGCCAATCGCATCATGATAGCCGACCGTCGTGCTGTCGTTGCAGGGATAGATCACCCCTCACTATGCGGGACGCATTCTTCGTTAGCGGTGTTGTTCAGCTCAGCCTGAAACCAGCCAAAACCATCGTTCAGCTGAACGATGGCTGAAGTAACGCAGTAGGTTTGACCAGAACTGCCACTCGGTAACGCCACGAACGCAGTGGAGGACCGATTTTCATGATACGACGGAAACGGGTTGGAGCTGCATCAGTGTCGGTCAGCAAACCAAGCCACGACCGATGGGAACCTCAGCTTGTGCTGGGAACTAGGCGCCTGCTCCACTCAATTTGAGCCGTCATATCAGTTCTTGCATGCCCCTCGCGAGATCTTGATCAGAGAGACTTGAGGATCGTCACTGCGGTGATTTGCCAATCCAATTTTCGCTAGAATTCAGTACCCACATTAGTGGTAATTAAGAGCAATCTTTGTTTTCATCCATGAAGATACAGAAGTCAAGCTGGACCGAATTAGCATTTGCAATTGATATCGATATAACAAAAGACCTTCAGTGACTGCATCAACTGTGCAGTGACAACTTACCATTTTGGTGGGGCGCAGTGGACCTCATCTGGAGCACTAAGGAGAATAGATGCACACAGCCAAGGCTGAGGCGGGAAGCTGAGAGCTACAGACGCCACCTAGGTTCTGGACTTCCCATCACAGACAGCTACTCCATACAAATCTTTTGGATGTCATCACGTTATGAAGCAAAGGGATCTGCATCCCAGGTTAGTAACGCCCGCAAGCCAGTTTCCCAGTGCAACACGGAACTGTGTCTGCTCCGTGTACGCCATGTGTGAGTTTGCGACAAGGTGGAGGCATCACACCTTCAGGCCCAGCAATCAGCTAGCCACAGTGTTCCTCACCTACGATCAGTAAGCCAATTCCGGCGTTATTGCATTTTGTAGTGACACACAGTGCTTGTTCCATTGGGCGGTACCCGGTTGATGCAAGCCCAGGCTCACTCGGTCCGTGCTATCAAACACAGCTTCTGTACAGATGGTAATCTGGATTGCGCGCCACGCTGTGACGAAAGGTCGATGGCTGGCTGAATGTTCGAGGTTGAATCAGACGTTCCGTCTATTTGCCCTCTACTTGCTTACTAGTCCTCTTGTAGCTACCTTAGCTGATAGCGGGCGTCCCGTGCCGTCAGCTAGCCACAAAAGGGCACGCTGCTGAAGCGGACCTAGGGAAGTCCACACAAGCTTCTGTGCCAAGATACCAGCTTACCTTAGCCTGCGCTACAGGCCTACTTCAGCCAGTAGTCCATATTCAGCTGAGAGGGCTCTGATTCCGAGCCGTATTCTCAGCAAGCCATAACAGATAAAAAGACCTCACGGCGAATCAACGCTTCAATTCACGAAGAGATCAATACATCTACAAGCCATCCAGGCGAACTATCAGACGTTACTTGCAGATGATGCGGGGTTACGAGCGCCCAATGCGACCACACACGGCAGAGTATCAATTGCCTGCCAGGGTTTCTGTCCGAAGACCACGCTGGAGGTTGCGCTGCCCTCAATGTAGATGAAGCCAATGCTTTGCGCTCTTTTCTCTCTACTTCCAAACAACGATCTATCCTGATCAACTCAAGAACAAGCTTTTCTAGAGAACGCTGCACAACATTGAGCCAACTCGCAAGATGAAGCTGGTCGAGCGCTTCTGGGCCACCGTCACCGTTGTGGTGAACTGGTTTACCCTCTCGCCGTTTGACGCGCCGGATGGCTCCCAATACAGTATCTCCTCGAAAATCGATACCATTCACACGGCTGAGAACATCCGACTCCAAAATCTCTACAACATCGACCCGGCCCTGGAGTACGAAATCTCTTCTGATGGACGCGGCCCGAAATTCAGGCCTCCAACCGGTCCACGCAAAGGTCTCCCGGGCTCTGATGTCAAGTGCGAATACCCAACTCTCGGCCCGGACTGGATCCCTTGTTCAACTTCGCTCAATCGCGAATGCTGGTTGAGGAATGTGAATACAAGTAAAGAATACAATATATACACGGACTATGAAAGCACCATGCCTCCGGGGATCACCAGGGATTACACACTCGTGCTAAGCAACAAGACCGTCAACGTGGATGGCATCGATTTTCCTTACGGTAAGGTCTTCAGCGAGAACTTCCCAGAAGGTCGGGAGTTTGACGGCACCTTCCCTGGTCCGTGGATTCAGGCTTGTTGGGGCGATATGAGTGTTTGAAACCAAATCTGAAATGCTTCTCTCTGACATGTTCATAGACGCTTAACGTCACAGTCTACAATGAGCTGCCATACACAGGCTTGAACTCCAATGGCACAAGTATTCATTGGCACGGACTACGGCAATGGAATTCTATGCAATTCGACGGCGTGAACGGTATCACTCAGTGTCCAATCGCACCTGGAGACAATTTCACCTACACTTTCCCGGTCATGCAATACGGGAGTACGTGGTATCACAGTCATTACTCAATGCAGTATGCCGATGCGACTCAAGGACCTCTTGTAAGCGATCCTGTCCGCTGATGTTTCATTTCCTTCCTTTAGTACCCAGATAACAAGCATTGGGGAAATCAAGTGTCCTTTGACCGGCATCTCAAACGAGACTACGCGAAGTTACCAAGAGTCATTGGAGACCGCTTGGACCACTCGCCGTGGCTTGGAACGCTCAGACTTACTAAGAGTAGCTCAGAGTCGCTCGCTTGTCGCTCCATCCGCCAAATCCGTATGCGGAGCTTGGCAGTCTTGGAAATGTGCTGACTGCTGTAGACACTTCACGGTCCAACCTCTGCGGCATTCGATCAGCCATTATCACCGTTGATCATGACAGATTGGGGTAAGCTGAATCACTGAAGGTCGTGGTCCACATGCTGAACATATGTGAAGGTCACAACAGCGCTTTTCGAGCAACATACCCTCCAGGCCTCGACAGGCCAAGCATCGTTCTCAACGGCAGAGGGAACATCAATCGTTTTTCGGGCACGAACATCAACACTACAGTCATTCCGGACATCTACCAGGTGTCATTCGAGCCCGGAAAACGCTATCTCCTGCGGCTCATCAATACTTCATTCCAGACTGGCTTCAGGTTTACCATTGACAATCATAAGTTCGACGTCGTTCAGAACGATCTAGTACCAATCAAGCCCTATACCGTCGACAGTATCGTTGTCCACATCGGGCAGCGGTACAACATAGTTGTTCAGGCCAAACCAAAATCGGAGATTGGTGATGGGAATTTCTGGATACGCACATATACATGTTATTCTGATGTCGGCATACAACATGGCCCTGGCAACGACTGGATGAAAACAGGCATCCTGCGTTACGATAACAAGAGCACAGCTGATCCCACCGACACGACTTCCATTCCCTGGCCGGTCTCACAGAATTGCAATGATGAGCTTCTCGGTAATATCCAACCCAAATTGAAATGGGCCGTTGGACGGTCTAAGAACAGTATAACCAACGGTGAGAATTTCGATGTGAAGTTTACCCAGCATAAAAATTACACTCACGCTGGGCTTCTTTGGGATATCAAGGACACAACGTCCAGATCCAAACAGAACTTTCAGATACACTACGACGATCCTATCTTTCTGAGGTTGGCGCATCCAAATCCACGTCCTGAAGAAGTCGTTGTCTTTAGCTCAGATAACTTTACTGCAAATGATTGGGTATGTTCACTCCTTTGTCGTCAAGTCTGCTTAGCTCAATCATACGACTTCTTCTACGTCTCAATCAAGCTTTGTCATGTTGCAACGCATCGTAATCACAATCATCACTTTTTCTTCTCAAATCGATGTCTTGAGTCTCAAGTATTGTTGCCCGTGCTCGTTATCTGTATGCTGACCCGTTTTTCTGGTCCGTGTCCATCATGCAACTTCCACATTGTTCTCTTGCAGTTGCGTACATGAGCAGCTCTCTCGATCCTCAAAGTTGTTGCAACAGATAAAACTCATGAGTATCGGCTGTCCTTTTAATGTCGATCATTCTGGTAGAGAGCTTGTGCAGTCGTGAAAAGCTCTTCTCGTTGTCGGCGAGTTTTGACGCTACATACGTCCGGCGTCTTGGTTGCTTATCCAGATCGTTCAACCCATTTGTTTGTGCTTATCAGTTCTCTTTACGTCATTTGTTTTTCCCCAGCTACCACATCTGTTTGGTCTTATCTTCTATCACTTCCTTCCACCGTCGTCGTCGTCACTCATACCCTGCGAACTTCGTCGTCATTCGTACGTCCATCGTCTGGTTGGTGATCACCCTTCTGATCTGTATCTATCCGGTTTTCAGCTGTCTTATCCGTCTATAAGATCTTCGTTCGTGACATATCTCTATCTTCTTCATCAGTCGTCTTCGTCTGCATTTGCGTTGTTGCTGACCTCAATCAAGGCGTATATTGTCATCGACGGCGCCGGTGGCCATCCAGTAAGTCATTCGCTACATCTCAACATCCCAGTATTAGCAAACGCTCATATATCACCAGATCCATCTCCACGGCCACGACTTCGCTGTCGTCTACCAATCCAACAAGACTTTCAGCCCAAACGCTATCAAGAACACCTGTCCCGACAACGTGGATTTTCATTGCGACAACCCGCCCAGAAGAGATGTCATTATGCCCCTCGATAGAACATACGTCGTCATAGCCTTCAAGACCGACAACCCCGGCAGTTGGCTCATGCACTGCCATATCGCCGCTCACGCCGGAGCAGGCTTGGCCTTGCAGATACTCGAGCGACCAAAGGAGGCTGCGGATCGGTGGCCTCCGGGTAGTCACGCTTACAACGAAACACAACGAGTCTGCAAGAACTTTGATACCTGGTGGAATAATGTTCAGATCGTGCAGGATGACTCCGGCATTTAGAAAATGATGAAATGCGAGCTTGAGACGGAAGGACATCATGATTGTCTGCACTTGGAGCCGTATTTGCCATCTAGTAGTGGAGCAAGATGATTTAGCATTCGTAATCTGCAACCATGAGTAGGAAGTTGTCTCACGCTTGTAGCAACGCTGTTTATCTGGCTGTCACTACCGATGTACCATGCATCTGGATCAAGATAACAACAATAATTATGGGCGACCCATGTGCACCAGCACCGCTCCTAAATATCAAATCTAGCTCTGCCATGATGGCTAGGAGAACCAATGAGTTCTGCGTATCAAGTTGTTCTTGTGCTGTCGCTAAGTCCATAAAACAAAGTGCATCAATAGCGTCGATCCATGATACAGAACTGGAGGAAAATTCTACTCATCTATCGCTCCCTACTCCTCCAGCCACAAAGTAACAGTACCTGGACGTCTTTACTCCTACGACCTCCTCACCTCGTTTGCGTTTCTGTACGTCCTTCTTGTTTTCTTGTTTCGCCAAGGCAATGATGCACTTTTTTGAGCTCGCTATCCTTAATGCCAGATATTCCCTTTCCATGGCGCGATCCATCACGCTCAGGGACCTGAACAAATCTAGGCTCCTCAGCTACCCCGTAGCATCGTGTTGTTGGATGTGATACCTATGGGTCCTTAGATTATCGCAGCAGCTCATCCCCGAAAAGACACGGCATGCGTCCGTCTTACTCTCATCCATGGTTAACCGATGCATACTCTGCTAGTACTAGTAACCGAGGTGTCTGATGCCTTGTTGCATCTTGCTGTAACGGCTGGATCAAGCTTTCTTATGTTACCCCTCCGGCGACAAACCAAGACTCATCCGGACACTCGTCGAGCTCCACAACGTTGCGGGCGTTGAGTGTGCCTGGAAGCTTACCAGCCGGGTTGCAGCTACTGGATACACCTTTTGAGTCTGCGTGGGCAATTCTGTGACATCGGCGCACAATACTTTCATCCTCTCGCAACAGTGATTTACATGGGGATACGTTGAGAGCGAGGTGTTTATAAGATCCATGTAACCGAGCCATCTAGTGACGACATGCCATCTCAGCACTCTTCGCGTGGTCTTTGATCGATAAACCAGAATTCCCACAGACGCCTATGTTGAATAGTCAGCAGACGGCCTAATGGGAAGTACGGTTTCATCCCTGAAAGCAATCCTGCTTAGGCCGGTGTGCGCAACGAGGCATCTCTATGCAGTTCAGCGTAACATGTACCATCTCTGGAGTGTCTCTGCTTTTGCAACAATGTTTTGATGATCATCGAATATCCGGCGGCTTTCACGGTTGCCTCGATGCTTGGAGCCGTTGCTTCACATCCGTCAATGCATAGTTCAAGGGCCGATGTACACCGTCGCTCCTTCACCGGCGTCGTGCGATAAGTGGAGACTAAGACCATTGTTGACAATATAAAGTCGGCAAAGATGATCAAACACCGAATTGATAAAGAGTCTTGGAAAGAGCCCCACTTTTGGATGTTCCAGTTGCTCCATCCTCTCGTAATTGTAGCCAAACCATCGGTAGGAGCAGTAGTGTGCATCTAGGCCCACGCAACCATCGTAACAGCGATGACAGGCCATGGAGGAAAAAGCCTCTCTTAGGTATATCCAACCGGTTTTGATTGCGGCAGTAGTCTCATCCCGCCTGGCCCAGGTCGACATGACCAGATGCACCGAAGCCATTGTGGATGATATTCGCGTAGCCTTTGTTGGGCGCCAGTAGTTGTCGACTTCCTTGTGGTTATTTAAATTATCTGGAGTTAATTTTACAACAGCTGTAATCCCATTGATTCGGGTAAGAACGTGTAAACACCTATGCGAGCATGTGGAAGGATTCCAGCTTTGAAACATTCACGTAGTTTCCGCCCGGCAAATCTGCTCATGTGGTGGTCGAGAGAGATCTGATGATATTCAGATGTCGGATACGCGCCTTCGCCTGGAGAAGTCTCTATGTCGTTCACACTCTTAGCCACGAAGATGGTTTCTTCTGTATCATGTGATGATTCTACCCACATTTGCCAGCTGGTCATGGTCAACTTATCCTCGGAAACTTGGAGTTGGCAATCAGCTCTAGAACATGATTGTCGGTGTAACCCGGAACGATCTCTGTGTCGCCTGCAGTGATCTTCCTAACCATGATGTACTTGCCATCTCCGGTGGGATGTAGATTGCTGTCATGGAAGAATCCTTGAACGTGACCATCAGATCTGACAGTTCCCACGCCGGCAATCCGCTCTTTACCCTTGCGGAATGGTTTGATGCGCTGGTGTTTCTGCTTTGGGTCGGTGCAGAGCGTATAATACTTCTCAACGTCCCTAACTGGTACTTTTTCGCCTACGAAGTGTTCCCAATTGAAGTAGTTGACGCGGTGATGCAGGTATGTTCTTCAGGCATCCTGCCATGGCTGGTAACGTGAGTTACAATGTGAAGGACGTTATGTGCCTCATCCACGATAATACCTGCGAAACAGTCCCAGAGGCAGAAGTTCCATTGGGAGTCGGTCGGGAGGGTGTTGGGCCAATTGACATCCTTGATTTCAAGAAGGCCTAGGGCTTTGAGGTGTTGATTGTAACTTTTGCCGCCATCTTTCGGTAAGATGTGATGACGACGCGAGTTGCAGCGACTTCCTGACCGTTGGCAAACACAGGGTGAATCTGCGCGGTGTGTCCCGTGCTCTCAAGGTTTGGTCTCTCCTTGGTGAACGTTCAGGCGTACTTGTCCGCGCTTGAATCAGCTTGGTTTCATCATCAACCAGCGTCGAGGGGCATGAGTTTAGGGATGATCCTATCAGCCGGGCGCGAGGCACGGATAAATCAAGTTACAATCACTGTAAGGTAAGACCAAATCGAGGCAGCGAGCCTGGCCAGATTTTTCTGTATCGTCAACGCCGGGTGCCAGGTATGCTTACCATCTTGATCCTCGCTCGTCCCTATATCGTTTCCTCGGATTGGTAGGAGTTCTTGAAGAATTCTCCCTACGTTCGCTTGAGTACATTGAGTGGGGATTGTTTATTAGCCTTTCAGACCCAAAAGAGATCAGGTTTGCAGAGGTTAGAGCTATTTCTCTTTTTCGGTACGAATAAAGGGTTTGAAAGCTACGAGTGTGTACTCGTGCTCGGTCGAACAGGTCCCCAACTCCTTTACGTTTCTTCACTTGGAAACCTCAGCATTCCTTGTTGTTTTATTTTTCTTCGAGCGGCTGCGTATGCAGTTCCTTTTATCGAACCTGTAAGCGGGACAATCGTACATTCGATCAAATTTGTCGTGCCGCGAAACAGAACTGGTACTAGTCCGCTACTGTGCATTTGTCTTTCATAGTTAACATTCCATCCTGGCTCTTTTTGGAAGAGGTGTGAAGCAGCTTGCAAGTTCACACCCGCACCACCTGCTCCAGCTATCAAGACGATAGACATGCGGTCCTCTGTGAGGTTGAAGATAGCCGGTCGTTCGCAATGTTCTGTTCATTGAATGCCGGAGACATCATCGTATGTCAGATAACTGGCTACGCTGTGGGAAGCTGGAGATGATGGTGCTGAAACATTTCCCTCATACAGGCTTTCTACGGCTCTTTGCGCTCCGATTGCGCAATAAATGCTAATCCTTCACGAGTGTGGCTTGTTGCAGCTTTGTAACGACCGCATCGTCGTTTTCGTGTCCAATTTCGCATGTTTGGCTTCGATGCATGGCTTGCAGCTTGCTCTTCTGGTGCAAGAGAAGGTTATACACCGAGCCAACGGGATCGCGCACACATGTGTGGTGTGATGTGAATTATGTGTTGATGGACAACAGTGTTGCTCGTTGCGTGAAAACCATCCATCAGACCTAGCACTGCTCGCTGGATCTTTGTAGGATCGAGCTGGAAAATTCTTTGAAGCTTGATCGTTTCTAACCAGGAGATGATATACATTGGATTTTACTCGGAATCTGACAATCCTACCAGATGTCTTAGTGGCTGCATCGTTGACATTAGTCTGTCCCGCATCCTCGTTTGAACGGGCTATCCACAATATGCGCGTCCAGATAGTGGACACTCTCTGCCACGATGAGGAAGACCGCGGTAAGTTCAACATGTCGATCTCGATTGGCGCTAGTGAGCTCGAACAGAGAGCGATGTGCGCTTCATCTAGGACAATGACCGGAGCGCAGTTTTGTTTCTAATGGAGTTATGATGTATACGCAGCAACATTATAGTCTGGAAATCAAGCACCTCAAATATTAATCACCTAGATTGAGAGTACACATGCTCAACGGAAACCAGAGTGGCGACTTTCTGTGCGCCTGTTATAAATGCCGCCTGTACTGACTGACTACTCACAAGTCGTAGCCTCTTAGCGGCAACACGGTTTCTGGTGGAGGGGATAAGACCCAGTCACAGGCACTTTGTATCCTTTGACTTTACTGAATGTTGCCTCTTTCACTTCACTGCTGGGTGTTCTATGATATTCTTGATAAGCGATGATATTTTCCTGGTGCTTGGACCGAATCGTGTTCATCGCTTCGCTAGTAGTGCAACTAGAGATTGTATGTGTTGAGCACGGTGGAACCTGTCTCTTCTCCCAAAGTAGGTCGATATCTTCCTTGTAAACGAGTGAGTCAATTCTTGTTCACATTCATATCTCTGTGTAAAGTCCTGCCAGTCCACCATCGTGATCTTGTTCTTGTCACCTTCCAGCAAAGGAGGCTCGGTATATCCCAGGCGTTCTTCATACAACAGTGATAGTTTGTGGTAGAGAGCAGGCGCTTTCGTCGCAAATTAATAGTTGCATACCTCTATGGGTAGTTGACCGTTTGGTAGTTGTTCCTTGCCACTAATCAAAATTCCCAACCTGAGATCATTGGGAACGATCAAGGTTTTGGGAGTGAGGTCGGGTCAGCGTGCTGCAAGCATTCAGCCACCGCAGAAAATTACTGCCGCTGCTACACCGGTTTAACAAACAAACTCGTGTTCACAATTCACTGGTTGGCAAGTGGATGGTGCAACGAGAATTGATCATGCTTCGTGATAGAGATTCCGAAAGAGACAATTCCCCATGAGCTCGTCGATATCGACCATTACAAACCGCTTGCGTCCGTGGCACAACTTTGCAGGGAAAATTTTCAAAGATAAGATTGGAAAATCTGCCGAGCTGAGCATCCGCGGGAAAATTTCGTACAAGAGGCTGTACAGATTCTTCTCATGAAGTTGACTTTAGCCATCCGTTGCCGTCAGCGTCTGCACACGGTAGCGAGACAGCACTTTGTGGTCTAGCTGTGACTTGATGGCCGTACGATGGTTGAGTTGAATGTATAGAACTCTGCGTGTCAACTTTCTCGAAGTGGTCGAGCGAGTGACGAGGATATGTTGCATGTAGAAATCAGAGATGTACATTTTTGTGCTTACGACAGGCGGCGCCCCCTCACACAAGCAGCAGCACAGGGAGCTTGTCGAAATTTCTGTCGTCCAGTCAAACGTCGATGCAGAGACCACAGGAAGTAAGCCATTGCACTGGAGTGTTGCATGCATCCAATCCCAGGTTGAGGACAATCATACTTTCACAGCTTGCTCTGCGCTTGATTTACGCGTTCCAACAGAGCATCTGCTGGGCTCTGGTCATCGATGGCAGTGCCCACGGCTAATGCCCTTCTGGCGCTTACTGATTGGTGATCCAGATGTATTACTACGCCTGTGGCTAGCGCTTTCTCTTTCGTCTTCAATTAAACTAAAGCTTAGATTTCGACGTTGCAAGACTCCAACTGTCTTTGCATACCTAGGGAGGACGGTAGTCTCATATCATTTGCCGCGGAAACGACATCTTCATCTGTTGTCCGAAACGGTTTGCTGGAATAAGTAGGGCACCGCTCCCGGGCAGTTGCTCTGGGTCGCGGATAGTATTGGCTGCCAGTAACTCAGATCTGGCAGTACAGATATGATATCGAAAGTTTTGGCTAGGAATGACTCCATTGTTCCTACACGTGCTGCAGCCTTGAGAGAAAATATTGGAAGCTTCGGTCGTTTAGGTGGAACAAACGGTTGGTTAGGGTAGTCCTAGCGTTCACCCGAAAGTTGCGGCGGCTTCTGGTTTGTAAATGCTCAGGTCCAACGATAAAATGCCTTCTGTGCGTAGAGTGTCTGAGTACCACTTTTGATCAGTGTACAGCCCCAATCTAGGATTTGCAGAGGTCCGGTTCAACACTTCTCGATGAGGCTTTTGCCCAAATAGGGTCCCCAATCAAAGAGACAACATCTAGGACAACCATGCTCAGGGTACCACTGGTTATTGACGCATCACTTACTGCACCTCAAAGTCCGGTCGTACGTTGTGCATGGTGACATCGATTCGAGAGATGCCTGCAGACACGGCACAGGACCCATGAGGCACTTCACCAGCACTGCTAGGTGCCACATCACCACAACCATCAGACGTCAAACAATCACCATGAGCATCACAGCTTCCAGCTTCCAGCTCTTTCTTTACTCTTTCTCATCTTTTTCTCTCGCCAAGCGGCCCAAGGGTGGTCACGGAAAGACATCAGCACACTTTCCTATGACCACACATATTTCGAGCCTCTTGGCGTTCGAAGCGCTCTCGGCGCGCCTGACGGGCTTCTTCCTGCCTTGCCTCACGGGACGTGAGGTTCTCTGCCTTCTGCTACACCGTAGCCTTCTTTTTCGTTCGGATGATTGCAACATCAATGTAAGGCGATTGCAACCCAGTCGTTCCTGAAGCTTGTCAACGTGGAGCGAGCAGACCCTGACTCCAGTTCTGGTTTTTTGGACGTCCCGAAGCCATGGCAAAATGTTACTCAGTTTGGAGTGTTGGATTTTGGATGAGAGGGTCTATTAAGGACAAGAATCGTTGCCAATCCGTACCTGCATGCTCTTGTGAATAAGGTTCGAAATGGTTCTTGGTATAAGCGTACTGCATAGCGTGGCCTTGCAATTGTCGGCCAAGCGTGCCTTGCATCTGGCCTTACAAACACTGCATGACCACCTGCTATCGGACGGAAAAGGCACGGAGACACGGTCATCAAGAGCCAGGCGTGAAGTGTGCTGATGGACATTAGATTGGAGATCGCGCCACAAAACGAGAGCTTAAGATGTAACTGCCAATGACCCAAGATTGAATCTAAGCTAATATCACTTGCCACAATGGCCAAGGCTTTAACCGCGGAATGTAGACGCGCAAAGAGAACTCCAAGCGGGGGCAAGATACTGACGAAAGGATGGATTTGAACCATGTTTGAAATGATTCGTGGCAGCTCTTCCTTTTGGTTGAGACTTGCTTGTTTGATGAACAATGCGAAACCTTCGCGGACATGATCATGATGGAAATCGGAGCGACTCTATCTCGCGAAGGTCGGTGGAGCCGCTTCTTGCATTTTTCCCAATCGTTATAGAATGTGGCTTCACAGAAAACCTTTGGGAGTGGAAGAGGCCTTGTTTCCTTTCGGCAGATGGCATAGAACGCTCCTGTGATAATGATCGTGTCGCCAAGTGGGCGCAGCACTTGCTGAGCATCGCGTGAGCACCGGATCGCTGCATCACTCCAGGTCTAGCCCAGTTCCTACGTTTCTACGGTTTTCAAGGCATTCTTGGGTACTTGGCGTCTTTTCCGTCTCGGGAAACGGATCTATCAGCCTAGTGAAATTTCTCCCTTGATGGCAATAGACGCAGGAGGAACGTCAACCGTGGGAACAAAGAAAAACGACGATAAAGGAGCCCATCTCATAGCCCGATCCTACTAATGACGAGCAACTTCTTCGGGAATACCTCCGGTGGTGCATATGGAACAAATGACGGTTCCCACGGCTTCTAGGAGAGGAGAAGTAAACGTTTGACAGGGACAATCCCATGATCTATAGGCATTGACGCAGTTCGCACCGCATGTATTCGCTGTATACTTGGAACAAGTGATGCAGAAGCTGCGACTATGCTATATTATGTTTGTGGTCGTTGGAATTATGGCTGCAGTGAACTGGAACGGAAATCGTATACTAGCCTGCCCCCATCAAAACTTCAATCTTCGAACGCGATGATTTTGGTATCTTTCGCACTCTTTTCTAAGCCTAGTTCTCGAACACGTTTCCCCTTTGGTATCAAGCTTGTTATCAGCCATAAAGTGGCGCCGGCGCGTGATCTCTTGGTGATATCGTCCATGGCAACAGATGTCATGCTGTAGTCTACTGTTTTCGGCAACTTCACCGGTGACGAAGTGGGGACTTCAATGGCCTTCTGCGTGATGAAACTAGAGTTTTCTTGCTGCCGAGGTATGTCTCCGAGGTACGCCAGCGTTAAGAACACAGAGGAAACTTCGCTACAAAACCACATGGCTCGCGAACCAGAAAGTGTTGTCTGCGGTATCGACCTAATACCGCTAGAGGAAAACATGAAAAGGTGCAGTTCCGGTGTATATCCGAACACTACCATGACTGTGTGTTCCCTTTCGGTTTTGTATCCCTTAGCGACTGCCTGGACGGAGAAATATTTTGGGAAGATCCCGATTGCAGAGATTCATTCTTCTGCGTCGCCAACGCCCTCAGGGTTAAAGAACAGTTGGGTCGATTAGAACCCCTGGCGTAGCGATCCGTCCAGGTTTCCAATTTCAAGTTGAGGCATACTAGATTGATGTTCCGGGATGCCTTGGTATTCAGAACCACGGAGGTGATGGCGTCCAGTATAACAATGAGTTCCTACACGGCATCATCTGTCGCGCTGTGAGGATTGCGTTTGGTGCTTGCAGCATATTTTCGTGGCGAGACCAACTCGAAGAGTGAGTGTCAATCCCAGCGAAAAGCGTTACAGCAAGTTCCCAGGATGAACGCCTGTTCCAAGATAAGACCATGACGGAATTCAGGGATATCAAACTTCTTGATAGACACAAGTGAAGTCTGTCTACGCCGTTCTCTGCGGAAGCATTTCTCCACTCCTTCCTACAAGTTCAAAGAAGTTCTCTGAAAGGAGGCCAGTCATCGCTTCGACGTCTGCACATTCAGCCATCTTCGCAAAGCTTGGCCTGCAGTAGGCAGTGGTACGTTACGTGCGCCAGCTCGAAGACTTTCTATCATGAAGGAGGCGTGGCCCATCGTGCCTATCCGATCGTGCAGGTATCTGGGTCGATGTGCCCATAGAACGGTTGTGCGTTCAACCAAAGGTTGCCTGGATAGCCCTGGGTAAGATCGTATGCAAAGTTGCGATAGATTGCGCAAGTCTGACCGTGACCAAGTGCAGATGACCGTAACCGTGGGCCTACTCTTCTCCATGGTAGCGGAGGGCTGGACCATCTTCTCCATGGTAGCGGAGGATTGGCCACTCTCCTGGGTAGCGGAGGTGAAAAAGCCGGCGGGAAAGCGATCTCGAACCGAGCTCGCGAGGCACATTGGTAATGTATTCTCAATGTATTCGGCATCTTGGTACGCCCGTTTACGCGGAGACTTCAGACGTAACCACTGTAATCTTTCATTGCTCATTAAGCGCTCGAAAGTCTCGTACGATCTCTTTTGATTTTCTTTGTCATTTTCATAACATGCTTCCGTTTCGTCTCCAGTTCTTTCGGAGGATACTGGGGGATCCATTGTGTATTTGACAGCAAAACAAAGGGAGTGACGGCAAGTCTACTTGAGCCGGTTGCCGTCTTTTGGACGTAGAGGCAAAGAGTCTGCGCGCCAGTGAATCCTCAAGGAGACTCAGGATTCCGATGCTGTAAGTGCTCCGTGCGACTCCATTACATTGAGTCGTCTTTCGAAACATGAATTCATCTTTGGAAACTAGGTGACTGCCTGCATCACGGAATTTCATACTTCCAACTTCTTAAATATCTTCTCTCCCCACGATCCGCGGTCGACTGGGAGAACCGAAACAGTCCCTAAGCTCGTACTTACTCGGCATCCGACACGGATAGAGAAAACTTGTGGCAATTGTTCAAATGTCCGATTTGCGACAGACATGGGAGTTGTCTCATGTACGTAAGAAGTATCGTGCAATGAACTTGAGGATGTTGCTTCAGCCATTTGAATCCTAGCTCCTCAAAAAAGGCCAGCGCAGATTAGGATCACACAACGAGAGATTGATCCAAGGTAGTGTTTGTCCATCCTATGGGTAGCTCGGCCATTGAAGGAATTTGTAGACAATAAACCCCAGCCAGGTCTCCATACCCGACTTTCTCAGTCTCGAATGGTGATCCAGTCGATTGATTTTCGGCCGTTCCAGAATCATTTGGAACAGGACGGCGCTGTTAACGATCGTGATGCGCAATCTATGGAGCAAACTGGCTGAACCACGATGACTTCTCGAGAAATGATGTTGTTGCGATTTGTGTTTGTTGCTCAAGGCTGTTGGTCTTCGCCAGCCAGACCTTCGACCCGAGAAACAGGCCGCTGACGTTGCGTTCTCCGCGGATAACAGCTCGAAGGGTTCTTTCCGTCATGGTTGGATGTTCTTTTCCGGTCTTGGTTCTCCAATGCTTCGGTGTTCCTTTGGTGCATGAGAAGATGGACAGAGTCCAATGTGTTGATTTTGTACTCGTGAAGAGGGATAATCACCCAGATTTGATATTCTTGAATTCGAATAATTTGTATTGAATTTTGCCATTGGAATTGGAAATAAGGGTTGATGATTACAGAAGTCAGTAAGAATACAAGTACATAACTTGAAGACAGCGGTAGCGACAGTAATGGTGATGGGAAAACCAAATGGAGGAGTGGACATAGAAAGAACGTGGTGGGATTGGAGGCATATATGCGGACATCTCATCGGCAGCATGTGTAAGAGCACAATCTCTACGATACGACTCTTCAGGCTCTCAAAAGAGGAAAGGAGAACATGATAGCTCATGAATAGCTCGACAATAACTGCCAACGGCAACAATAGGTCTTGGCGGTAGTAGCAAGCCTCGGAACGGCACGTGCCATGAAAGGAGGGCAGTGAATCATTGAGGGAACATTGCCATGTGCAGGCTATTACGGACATTCATAGAACAAATTAAGGGATGACACGATTGGACTTGTCAAAACATCTTGTGTGCGTACGGGACAGAAGAGAAAACAAAGGTATATTTTGTCCGCATGCGCATCTGAAATGAAGAGTACGCGAACATCAAATGTTACAAACATGCTCAAGACCATCCCAGGAGTGGTGACTCGTTAGAAGGCATGGGGATTTTCCAGAGTAACAATAACACCGCATGATCAATCAGACATCCGCACAGGCGCGGCTTGTTGCAAACTTTTTGTTACCAAATATGTACAGTCTGAAAAGTTCTCCTTGTGCTCATCCCGGACGGTCCTGCCGAACTCCCGGCGCCACAGATGCAAGCATCGAGCATGTGCGGAATCATATGTACAACACCATGTTCGTCCTTCCTCATGTCATGACATACTTCGGCCCCTCCCCACCCTGCGGCGTCTGCCAGTTGATCCCCTGATTCGGCACCTTGATGTCACAAGTCTTACAATGGATGCAACTATGCCATGTCAGCGCCTTCCACACGACCATCAGCGGCATCAACACTTACTTCTGCGCATTAATCTGAAACCTAACCCCCAACTCCTTCGTCTCATCCTCCACATACTCATACACCGCCGCCGGACAAAACCGGTTCTCAATCCCCTTGTACTTCGGATACATCTCCTCGGCATGCTTATCCCAATCGCTCACCTGCAGATGCACCGGCTGGTCCTCCTCGTGGTTCGTCCCCGTGCGCGACACGCTCGTCAGGATGTCAAAGCTGATCTTGTTATCCGGCTTCGGGTACTCAATCTTCCTGCACTGGTCCGCGGGCTTGGTGCGGGACCAGTCCGGGCCGGGGATCTTGAAGGTCCAGGGTTCTTTGCCGCGGAGGAGGTAGGCTTCGATGCCTGAGTACAGGATCCCACCGTAGAGACCTAGCGGGGTGTGGAAAGAAGGGCGCATGTTTCGCACCTGCTTCAGTTCGGTCCAGATGCTGCTCTTGCGGAGTTTGTCCTCGTAGTCGAAGAGGAAGACGGTGGCTTCGTTGCTGTCTTGGAGGGCGGCGTAGGTGGCTTCGGCGGCGAGCATGCCGGAGCGCATGGCGGTGTGGGTTCCCTTGATTTTAGGGACGTTGAGGAAGCCTGCTGTGTCGCCTATGAGAGCGCCGCCGGGGAAGGCGCATTTGGGTATCGACTGAAAGCCGCCTTCATTGAGGGCACGGGCAGCGTAGGATATCGGTTTCCCGCCCTCAAGCACGGAGCTATAGAACGGGTGATGCTTCATCTTCTGAAACTCCCCATACGGCGCCGTCCACGGATTCGGATAATCCAACCCAATCACAAACCCAACACTCACTAGATTCTCCCCGAAATGATACATCCACCCGCCACCATACGTATCATACCTCACCGGGTACCCCATCGTATGCGCCACAAGCCCCTTCTGAAACTTCTCCGGCTTGACCTCCCACACCTCCTTGATCCCCAACCCATACGTCTGCGGCCCGCAATCCCTCCTCAAATCATACTTCCTACTAACCTTCTTCGTCAAACTCCCATGGCACCCCTCCGCCAACAGCGTCACCTTCGCCTGAAACTCCATCCCCCTCTCAAACCCCGCCTTCGGCTTCCCATCCCGCCCGATCCCTACATCATTCGTCGCCACGCCCCTCACCGCCCCCTCGTTATTATACAGCACCTCGCTCGCCGCGAACCCCGGGTACACCTCCACGCCCACCTCCTCCGCCCGCTCCCCAAGCCACTTGCACAGCTGGTTCAAGCTCACGATGAAATTCCCCTTGTTGTTCATCTGCGGCGGGTGCGGCATCGGCAGACTCCACCCCTTGCCTAGGAACCTCATCACATCGCTCGTCGCGGGCGTCGCGTGCGCGAAGCGGTTCGGGTTGCCCTCATCGTTCCAGTCCGGGAGCAGCTCGTTCAGCGCCGAGGGCTCGATCACGTTGCCGGAGACGATGTGGTCGCCGATCTCGCCGGCCTTTTCGAGCAACAGCACGCGGAAGTCTTCGTTGCCGGCTTCGTTGGCGAGTTGCTTGAGGCGGATGGCCGCGCTCAGACCGGCGGGGCCGCCGCCGACGATGACGACGTCGACTTCGTCGGTTTCGCGCTCGATTTCGGCCGGGTTGAACGTGTCGTCTTGTGTAGCTAGCCGTCTGCGGGCAGTTTGAGAAATCGGACGTCGTTGGCCGGCGAGAATAGGTGCGGGGCGGTGGATCGGGCGGCGCTGTTGCGGGTTTGGCAGTTGAGGGAGGCAGGTGGCTCGTGGGGCGGTTCGCGAGAGGCGGGGGGTTGCGGTGAGACCGCGGCGGAAGAGGGTCGAGGGCACCGTTCGTGAGGCCATTGTCGGTATGAGACGGTGGTTGAGGGTGGTGAGGGTGAGGTTGACGGTAGAAAGGAGAGGAGTGCCAATTGCTCGTTGATGTCACTGATCATTTTGACAGCTCGGCTGAACGGTGGCAGGGGTAGCTAGCTGCCGAGGTGTGGGGTTGGCCAATAGGAGCGTTGCAGTTTGAAGCCATTACATCCTTGTCAGACGTTGCAGTCTGGGAGGGTTCATGAAATTCACAATGGGCTTCTTTGGCTATCATGATTTGCGTAGTCAACTGAGAAAGTGGCAATGCTAATCGGCACAACGGAACAGTGAATAGTTATATCAGCATAGGTGCACAGCAGTTTCTGACCATAAGCTGAACGTTCTATTGCTCCCATAAACGACGAGAGTGATCCCTTGTATCTCACACTAAAGGAGAGTCTGTATCCGAAACAGTCGGATCTATCATAGTACACCAAATACTCCCACTCGTTCTACCCTTGCCACTAGCCTATCATCCACTCCTTGAAGGCTTCCTAAGCAGTCATGTCCACACCCTTGGAAGTCCTGTTCTCTCCTTCCACGGTCTCATCCGTGCCCAATTCCTTCCCATCCTTGTCGACAACGACGTTGCCCTCCTCAGGAGCCTTACCGCCAAGGTAGGCAGTGACCTTGTCCGCGTGGCCCTTGGGGTCGCTGATCTCAAGTGTAGTCTCACCAGTCTGTACAGCCTTGTCTTCTGATGTTGAAGTTGTCTTCTCTTCTAAAGACTGGTCTTCCGACTTCGACGACTCCTCAGGCTTCAGAGACTCGGGCAGTACGCTTGAAATAGCTGAAGTTACGGCGCCACCTACCGAGGTCGGGCCAGTCTCGGTAGCAGCTTCGGCAGTCTCAGCTGGTTCGGTCGATTCGGACGTCTCGACAGCAGGTGCGGCGCCCTTGGCAACATGAGGCACAACTACGCTGTCGCCATCAAAGCTCCACACTGTGCTGATGGTGGTGCTAAATGACACCTTCTTCGGCTCCTCCTTGGCCTCACTCACCGCAGCACCAGGGCTTGTGCCAGGACGTCTCCGCTGAGGGCCCCTAGCCCTGCTTTTCCTAGCATCAACGAGTGGTGCCTTCTCCTCTTCGACCTTCTCTGTCTCTTCCTCCTTCGGCTTCTGAGGTGCTTGTGGACCGAGACCAAGTTTCTTATTCAGATCGTTCATGAAATTAGCTTGGAGAGCTGCGAGCTTGCCGCCCATTGGTCGTGCAGGCACGGCAGGTTTGGCCTTCGTTTCGGGTGGTGACTTGACGTCGCTGGTTGCGCTGCTGGCTGAAGTCGTCTTCTCCAATGGTGCGCCCTCTTCGGCAGAAGCCTCCTTCCGTGGTCGTGGAGGGATCTGTGGCTTTGGCCTGTCGGGAAGGACAGGAGCCTTCTTATCTGTAGGCGACGTCTCTTTCGACGATGTCCCGACAGGCTTCTCGAACGGAGGTATTTGCTGCAGTTTCTGCTGAGGTCGTGCAGGAACGCTAGGTTTCGAGTCGTCAGCCGCTGGCTCGCCTTCTTTTCTTGACGGTCTTGGCGGGATCTGAGGCTTGTCGAGGGCTTCGCTGATACTAGAGGCCGGAGGCGCCAGATCTTCAGGGCTCTTATCCTCTTCCATCTGTGGCGTCTCAACAGTGGTTGTAATGTAAACACTATCGGGAGAGTCTTCCCAGATGTCTCGGCTCGGGAAGCGCTGCTTCATGCCGGGGCGGGCTGGCACTTCCGCAAGAACACCTGGCTTGAAGCTAGGTTTAGCAAATTCTTTCGTCGCCTGGGTAAGATAGTGTGCCCTGTCATTGGGGTCAAGGTGCTCTTTTCTATCCAACTCAGCCTCCGGTGGCTCGAACACTTTTGACGCCGGTCTTCTCATGGGGTCTTCGTAATATTCCTCCTCCTTCTTCTCATCGGGTTCGGGAGTCTCAACAGTTGTAGTGTAATGAACACTTTCAGGCGAATCCTCCCAGATATCACGGCTGGGGAACCTGTGCTTGAGAGCCTCGGGCCGCTTGAGCCTGTCGACTTGCGTGACGGGCTTCTTGACCTCCTTCTCATCATCGGGGAACAAAGGCTCGTATTCCTGAATCTCCTCAAGCGGAGTGCCAGTACCCTCGTGATGCTCTTCGTTAGAAACGAATCTGGACAGACCGCTCATGCCATGAATGCTCGTCGGTCTACTAGAAGGACGGCTGTTCGGGCGACTGGTGCGGCGACCAGACTGGTACAGCGGAAGTCTGTCCGAGTCCATATTGTAGTAGTCCTCGCCGTGGCGCTCTTGCTCCGGCGAAACTGCGGGCTGCAAATACTCCCGCTCTGGGTGCTTCGCAACTTCATCAGAGGCTAGGATTGGCACTCCATATCCACGCTCATTGATGATGCCGCCTTCCTCCTCGGTGTTTCCCCCATGGATTCCAAGATCAATTGTAGGTGGGTCGTATCCGCCCCCGTGGATCTTGCTGCCGCGGCTAGATGGCGGATCGACGTGAATAACCTCGTGTTCCTCGTCCGACACGGCCTTGTCCTGGTCGGCAGATACTTCGTGGAAGGGGAAGCTCATCTTCCTCAAGGGGGACTCGGCGTGGGTTTGGGAGCCGCTAGTGCGAGGCCTGACGCCGGAGGCTGGGGTAGCACGAGGGGTGGACTTGCGGGCCGCGTATTCCTCCGAGGCGAGGTAACCGATGTCTTCAGAAGGAGTACTGATGACTTTGGCGCTTGTACCTGGAATCAGAGATTAGTACCATCGCGCGGTCAATGTGCCGCTACAATGTGCTGTAGCTTACTCATGCCAACATCAGTTGGGTTTCCGTGAACAAGCTTGTTCAGATCATCGCTGCTCAGCGCCCATTCGGGCCTTGGTGAGAGTCCAGGAGCGTACTCGCCCTTCTCCCTCACCAAAGCCTCCGGGTGTTTCTCGTACCACTTCTTCTCGAAGAGGTCGTCACCGATGGTGCCGTGACCGTGCAGGCCGTAGCTGCCTGGTGGGCCAATGAAGACCTCCCTGCCACTCTTCTTACGGCTGTGGTTACGGCTGCCAGGAGTGTTATTACCATCATTGAAGAAGCCAACCCCGGGGGTGCCGCCCTGGCGATAGGGAGAGGGCGAGGGAGCCTGGACGTCGCCGGCGTTGGGGTACATGGGCACTTGGAGACCGATCTCAGGAATGCCATGTTCGTGATCGTCGTGGATGCTAGCCGGACGAGTAGAAGTGGCACGTTCTGAACCGGCCGTCGAGTGAGGACGGGAGAAGCTGGACCTGGACCTCAACTTGCGGAGATCAAGGTCCTGATCATCGCCGGCTTCACTACCGGGTTTACCGAAGCCGGCCGCTGCGGCCTGCGAAGAGTCAGTGCGAGTGACAGTTGCAATGCGAGATTTGGCAGTTGAGGTTGGCAGGGACGCTTTTGGTGCAAACAGAGGCAGGTCTCCACCGACGTTTTTGACTTGTTGAGGGGAAGTGTTGTTGTCCTCGGCATTCTCGTCAAAGTGGGCATACTCCATACCTTCCTGACCTATGGAAGGGAGCGAGACGCTTGGTGGGCGTCTCGGTAGGTCAGGAGAGGAGTTGTTCCCATTGGACTTGTGAAAGCTCCCATTGTGATGACCGTTGTGTAGGAACGCCGGGTCGTTCAACGGAGACCGGGCAAAGGAGTCACGGTGAGGTGAGACGGACCGGTCCACTTTGCGGGCAGGGCGAGGTGGGATTCGAGGCATGTCCGGGGCCGATATCGAGGGGGCTTCTTGGTGCTGCGAACGGGAGGGACGAGGAGGGACCTGGGGAGCAGCCATGATTGTCGGTGTAGCGGTGTCTTTAAGGCTTGTGTGAGGTGTTTCCGGGACGTGCTGCAGGTGCTACAGGCACAAACGCAAATGGTTAGCTGTTTCTTGTTACACGGTAGGAAAAAAAGTTCTGGCGGTGGAGGAGCGGCTAAGGTAGATTGTATGCAAGCCTCCTGGTCTGCAACCAGATAAATGCAGATCCGGGTTTGTTGATCGATAAGAGCCCAAGCACACAGCAAAATGGCTCAACCAACTCGACCAACAAGGTGTCCCGCAGCTTGAGTCTCTGGTATGAGCCAATTCAGGCAATTTGAGGGTGCAGAATCAGCTCGGCCTCTGCATTCCACGTGTCTGAGCCATCTGGAGCGTAGCAGACGAGACAGCTGCCGAGGAGGTGTAGGTGTAATTCTGACCCCAGTCTAGAAGCTTGCAAGCTCCGGGGAAGGGACATGGAGGGTGTGCCGGATGGTGATAAGCAGCGCAAGTGTGTGAGACTGGCAACGTACCTTTGGATAGCTTTGTTGAACGTATAGTACTACTGGAAGTGATGGTGTTGCGGGACGGTACGAAAGCCGTGGTTATCGTTGCTTGGTATAGAGATGAGGCTGAGCCATCAAAGAGTGCTATCAGCGATACGTAGAGACGTCAATGTCAGAGCTCGAGTAATGAGGAAGATCCACAGAAAGGGCGGTGATGGGAGACGGGTTTTGAATTGCTGGTTCTCAACGTGCAAGATCTGCAGCAGCGCAGCCAGGCATTCGTCATTGGCCCTGCGCACCTTGGCCTCGTTCCGCTCAGCAAATGCTAAAAAGTCACATTGTCAGAAATAGCTCATCGCCCTTGCGCCATTTGTCGTTTCTCGATTCCTTTAGGTCCAAATCTTCGATCGTGACTTATGGAAACCTGATGCGTGCCATCGGTCATGCTAACGATCCTGTTTCCTTTACCGCCTTTGTTGTCTGATGCTGCGGAGCTATTGCGTGTATAGCAACACAAACATCTGAAAACAATACCCCGCCATTGAATGGATGTACCATTTCGTTTGTCACCGGTATAGCTTATACACGCCCAGCTAATTTGCGTGGATCAAGGTGTGATGGTTCAGGGCGAAGATTGCCCTCCTTTGCCTGGAAAAGCAGCGATTGCAAGATCTCGAAGCCATCATCAGCCCTGTAGCTCATCCAGCAGTGCCTCGTAATACCATGGCCGCGATTGGTCACGATGCCATTCAGGTACAGGCCGGATGCGGGAAGGAGTGAAAACTCTGAAGCGATCACGAGCGAGGCTTGACCATTGTGGAGCAACGAAGCCCTGCAGTTGGCGGATTGCGGGGAAGGCCAGCGACGGTGGCTTTCGTGAGACGCCTCAGGTCATGGGGTCTGTGGTCTGGATGGTCGTGAAGAGTTTTCCGACTTCATTACGATCAAGTGGTTTTGCAGCAGGATCAAGGTACCTCCTCAATATCAATGGCAATATGTAGCACACGTTGAGGCAATCTTCAACTCGACGGGGACTTTGAAGGGTACGTTGATGCATATACATATACAGGCTCACTATAAGATTAATACAAACATTCATGGCCGTCACGGGCCTCCCAATGTGTGAAAGAAAACGGAGGTATCAGACCGTTGAGTAGCGGAAATGGTGAGAAACCGAATGAAGCCAACAACCTGAAAAGTCTATGAATCATTTTAGATGCCTAGAGTGAACTCGACGCCGACGTCAATATCACGAGCCATCTTGACGACCTTGGAGAACTGCACTGACTTCTCCGCCGCGGACTGGAGGTCGTCGATAGAGAAGATCTTGAGGCCAGACTCGTTGAGCAGCTCGTGGGCTTGCTCCATGTTGGTGCCTTGCAGACGAGCAATGACCGGTGTCCTGAGGTTCATGCTCTGCACGACCGAGATGAGACCCTTGGCAATGGCATCGCATCGGACGATACCACCGAAGATGTTGACAAAGATGGCTGTGACCTTGGGATCGCTGGTGATGAGGTCGAAGGCCTGTTTGATAGCTTCGGGAGTAGCACCGCCGCCGACATCCAAGAAGTTGGCCGGGTTGCCGCCGTTCAGCTTGATAATGTCCATGGTGGCCATGGCAAGACCGGCACCGTTAACCAAGCATCCAATGTCACCATCCAACTTGATGAAGTTGAGACCATGCTCAGCGGCCTTGACCTCATCGGGATCCTCTTGTGACCTGTCTCTGTATGAGAAGACCTCCTTCTGTCTGAATTCGGCATTATCGTCAAAGTTGAGCTTGGCGTCCATGCAGAGAACCTTGTGGTCTGACGTTTCAGAGAGCGGGTTGATCTCGATCTGGGTTGCGTCCTTCTCCATAAAAGCCTGGTAGAGCTTCTTGATCGTATCCTTGGCATCCTCAATGCATTGTTCCGAGAAACCGAGCTCTGTCGCGATGTTGCGCGCAATCTCATCCGTAACACCCTCATGAATGTCGATCCTGGTGGTGATGATAGCCTCCGGATTCTCCTTGGCAACCGTCTCAATATCCATGCCTCCTTGTGACGAAGCGACGATGACGGGTGTCTGACTGCCACGGTCCATCAAGACAGCCAAGTAGAATTCCCTGCGGGCAAACTTGCGCTCGACAATGTAAACCGCGTTGCACAGACGGCCCGCGGCACCCGTTTGCTTGGTGATGAGCTTGTGGCCGATCATCTGCTCGGCCAGAATCCTGGCTTCCGTTGGACTGCTTGGAGCATTAGCTGGCTTCTACGGTTCGGGACCAACCCTGCTACATACGAGTAGATGACGCGAACACCACCCTTGAAGCCATTGTCGAAAGTACCCTTTCCTCGACCTCCAGCCAGGACTTGTGCCTTGATGACCATGTCATCTCCAGAAGGGCCGCCTACGTAGCCGTCAATAGCTGCTCATAAAGTTCCATTGCTGCCCGTACCAATCTCCTTGGCTACTTCCTCTGCCTCCTTCGGTGTCCTCGCAACCTTTCCATGGGGCACGCCGATGCCATACTATGAGGGATTAGACAGGGTCAATGCGTGGTCTGGGGCTCAGTCGTACTGATTTGAGGATATCTGCAGAAAGGTACTCGTGTATCGAAAGGTTTCGCCGTTGTTGAAGCGCATTCTTCTTCAATGGTGCGTCCTGTTTCACAGTCGTCAGCAAAGCTCCCTTGGAGATGCGGAGCAATGGAAGCTCGGCAGATGTTCCAGGAGGTACGTACAGCGACCGCCCTCAGAGCAGAGGTGAGAGGCCGGCTCCTGGCAAGCTTGAACATGGTGAGAGACGCCCGAGCGCAGTGCCGGGAAGAGGATTGGGGAATGGGTTGTGGTGATCGTGATAGAGACTTTCTGTTGTTACTTCCAGGTCTGTAGCAAGGGTCTTGGAGCTGGATGCCCGATTTGACGCTTCGGAAATTGCCGGCTTTTGCCGACTTAGCGCGCCAAGGCCATTCCACGACCTCAACTCCCGTATACACAACCTATCGAGGCATACATATGACCCTTTGACAAGTACCCATCCAAGAAGCCGATCAAGGGCTCATATCTAGACGGTGGTGTGCTTCATTGGATTCAGATTCACCCAAATCTTCATGACCGATCAGCTGAGCTGCCGCAGACAATCGGGACTAACTTACGGCTCAATGTGAAGAGCTGATCGAGCTGGTAATCTTTGTCTTTGCCGTTATGAAGGTGTCAGAATATAACTGTGGATCGCAACAACGACTGTAAAAAACACAGAACAGACCTCCAAACCTGAGAACATATTGTTCACTGTGCCCAAGGCGCCCACGTTTCATCTCAAGTCAATCATGTTGTCAATGTAAATGTTCTGGTTGCTCAACTTGGAAGACTCGAGCTCATTTCTCCTCCTACTGGAACAATACCTGCTAGCAGTCTTTTCATTGAAGCTTCTCTAAGTATGCTCAGAATCCAGCTTGCTTTCCTGTGGCATGCAGGCACCTTCATCACGGTCACACGCACTGGCCATGACGTCTCTCTTCGTGAAGATTGTTGCGCTTGAGTTTGAGAATGCGCCTGTCCTTGACTTTCATGGTCCATTCTCCGTATAATGCTCTATTACCGTTTCCTGAAAGTCCTTAGCCATCACTACTTGGTTCTCTCCTGTTAGTCAAGCTGGATCCTCTGTCGAGATACCGGTATCTGGATTCGCTTGATCACGGACATCTGTCAACAGAAACACTTGTGCCTGCTTCAAGAGGCCACAATATCCAAGAAATTGTAACAAGTCTTTGGACACGAGTTTATTACTCTCGATATGACCTATGGTCTTTCGCTGCATTATCACTATACTATTACTAACACCAGGTTCATGGTACAGTATTCCCGCCTGCTGAGGAAGCCTTGATTTATAGCTCGCCCTCCTTTAAATCTTCTTGCCGAAGCTGCTGCTGGAATTCCTATTCCGAATACCAGCTCTTTGTTATTCAAGGCTGAGATGCAGAAGGCAAAGGTATCGTACATGTGCACTCGATAAATGGACACTTTCTTCAGTATGCTTTCCTGAGAATCGCGCATACTCCGTTTTTGTTTCACGAAGCGACCGTTGCTGTTCGTACGAAGCAAAAGGTGAAATCGATCAACAGTAAAGACAGGTAAAAACGGGGGAGTCTAACTAAGCTTTCTGTTCGTACAAAACTCCTTTGGCTGTATATATCAGAAGTAGGCCAACGAGCACCGGCTGCATTGGTTCTTAACACATGCCACCGATTCTCAATATAACAACATAATGTCGGTGGAACATGCACTAGAAGGATCCGTGCTCTCTGTGTCGTAGATTCGAGGCTACGCGCCAGGACGTAAGGTGAGGAACTCCATAGTCAACCTTGACTTTTCCCTACAACCTCTTATTTAGTCCTCTTCTTCGCCTGCATCCTTTCTTCCTCGGAAGCCCTGTTTCCTCTCTCAGTTGTGCTGAAGTACCGAACTTTGTCTAGGATCTAACAAATCCCCTCTGTTATCCTCGACTCAGGATTGTTTCAAGGATCAGATCTCCAATATCTTACTCTTGACTGGCGTTACTTTGTGGCTTTCCCACGTTCCCACTTCCAGTTCGACCTTTGTGGACGTGGTGGAGGACACTTCATCTCCCACCTTCGGCAAACGGACGTAGGGGTGGTAAGTACGTGAATCTCAACTCAAAAGTGTAGATTCTCATGTTCCAAATAATCGAGCAGACTGTAGAACGCTCCACCATGTCCATAGAGAGCAATATCCCCGGGACCACTTGCACTGCAGATGGCCATAAAGGTGCTCCTGGTGTCATCTATAATCTTGACGGAGTCGCGTGCTGCAACGCACACGTAGTTAGCTTTGGAGACGGCGATCATGTCAACCCTTGCCAGCATCCACGATGCCTAGCTTGCGACTTGCAACTCTGCAACCGTGAGCATGTGGAGCTTCACCTCAAAGCTATACATCCAGAAATGTGCTGCAAGTTGTGCAATGGCATATCGTACTCGATACAAAATCTTGCCGGTCATTACATGACCGAGCATAACCGCGTCTTCTGTTATGGCTGTGGAAAGTCTACATCTGAACAGGATTATCCCGTCCATGCTACACAGTGCAGCGCTCCTTTGGAGTCTACTCAGCTCTACGCCTCGGACTTCTACTATATCAATCGCCCTGATCCTGAATGGGAAGAGTGGGCAAGAAGCTTTCCCACCGGGCTGGAGCAGACCAACGTATCTGACGCCGATACTGCACAACGCGTGGAGGCATACAACCAAGAGCTAGCCGATGAACCGGATCATTTCAGGGAGGGTGAGTATGGCAGGAGTACCAAAAGGTCGGTAACTATCTCACGGCTGGAGGGTTTCGTACAGCTGATATCACAGATTGCGGGCGGAACCAAACAGTGAGATCATCACTTGAGACTCAGACAAGCCTACCCGGCAACAGGTTCTGGACTTCAATTGGGATTCGATTGCTAGTACAGATGGCGTGGCGGGCGTCGTGTTTGAAGGAAGTGTGGGCATCTTGGTTTACATTACAAGACAATGTGGGCATTGTCAAGCAATGAACCGAAATTGCGCGTCGACGATGGTATGGCGATTCTGTCTGAAACTTAAGCAGTTATTCCAACAGGGTTGTGATTACTCAGCCTTCATATTGGCTGGAAACATGGAATAGGCTACGCTTTGGAGACTAGAGGGCATTATCTCTCCTTCCTAATTTCGCCAATGAATCGGTTTGATACTGCGGTCGTAGTCTTTATCAGCCACGTTAGAGACGTTACAGATCCAATAGAGGCTGTCTCTCCGCAAGGTGTCTTCTTGCTCTGAATTTATCCCCCTTGTTGTGTTGACCTCACTTCTCTGATTGGTTTCCAATCAAACTGAAGCTACGCGGTAAAGACCTGGCTCCAACACCATCAGCTGAAAACGGCCTTCATGATGTGAAGGTGTTGATAGAGCATCCGCAAGCTCCCCGTTAACACGTGGACGAAAATAATCGGCGTGTAGTAATTTTGCATTACTCCCCGTGTTTTGAATTTGTTCCTCGCTGTCCTTGTGCTGAACCAGCTATTCGTATGCCTACTAGGTTCCATCTTGCAAAGCTGCAACATCGTGCATTATCAAGCAAAATCAGCGTCATAATATGGCTATGTCTCTCCCTTATTCCTCGCAAGTCAAACATTGTCCCTTCACAATGTTGGGATGCACTGGACATATAGTCTTGCAATTCTTCCCCCGAACTTCACTTCCTCACCCGACTTACTGTCTTCATCTCTACGGTTACCAGCTTCAACCGCGTCACCCAAACTCACGACTTCTAAGTCCTCAACAACTGTAGCAACGCTACCAAAAACCCTCAACCTCAACTCTCCCACAACCATGAATCTACCCAACCTCCTAGCCTCTCTCCCCACTCTCCCAACCCCGACCTGCCCCCTCTGCTCTCTCCACTTCCCCAACCTCCCAGCCCTAACAACCCACATCCACACCCCAACAACCCATCCAACCTGCCCCCCCTGCTCCCTAATCTTCCCCACCCCCCTCTCCTACACAACCCACCTCTCCACCGCGCACCCCCACCCTCACTCCCACCCTTACCCGCAATTCCATCCATCCCCAGCCCCAACCCCAACCCCACCCGCAACCAGCCGCCACATCTGCCCCATCTGCTCCTTCTCCGCCGTCAACGCGGGGACTCTAAAAAACCATCAGCGTATGAAGGGGTGCAAAGAGGTTTGTACAGGGTGTAGGGGGTATTTTGACAGGGATGGGGGGTTGGCAAGACATTTGGCTAGCAGTGGTGGGTGTGCGGCGAAGATTGCGCGGGAGCAGGCGAGGGCGCGGGCGCAGGCGGCGCAGCAGGGGATGTGGCAGGGGCAGGGGCAGGTGGGTGTGGGAGGGAGTGCGGGCGGGTATGGGCAGGCGCCGGGGCAGGGACAAGCGCAGGGGACGAGTTGGGCGCCGGTGGTGGCGGGGGAGAGGTGTCAGGGTTGTGGATTCGTTGCTGTAGAAGGGGGATTGGCGACGCATTTCCAGCAGAGTAAGGGGTGCTTTGAGGGGAATATGGTGGCGATGGCTCGGGATATGGCGAGTGGGCTGGGGGGCACGATGCAGTTGCCGGTAAGGTCGAAGCCTATGCCAATGCCCCCAACTACGACGAGGAAGGTGACGACCACACAGGCGACGGGATATGTGAGTCCGTATCCACCTCTTCCGGGGACGACGTATGAGCCATTCAACCCGGAGGTCGAGTGGGCTGGGGCGGCAACAAAGGACGCGGACTGGTTGAACCAGCACAAAATGCCTGGTCAGCCCGACGTGGTCCTCCCAGAAGCGACGACGAGTTCGGAGGTGTCTCTGGCGGTCGTAGAGTTTCACTCCGCTGCGATGGACAACATCGTGGCTGGTGTAGTTAGGGCGGAGATGGTAGAGCAGCGGCAGACAGGAGTGCAAAGTATGATGAGTCAAGAGGAGCTGGCGGTCGAGGACTTGCGCCAACGCTTGCTGGCAGCCATTGACGAGATGGATAGGAATCCCTCCGCCCCTTAACGTCGATCGGGCATCCGTGTCAAGACAGAGCGGTACTGATATCAGCAGCGTAAGTGTCTGTTCTCCTTCTCTTTCTTCACGTTTTTCCTATATCTTTTTTGAGATTGTCCCTGAGTGTTTTTTCCGTTACTGAATCTTAAAACCGAAAAAGACAAAAACAGCAGAAAGAACGGTAAAAGGTTACCAAAAAAAATGGGAGGACGGATATCTCTTCTCTTTAGAGTTTTCTTTGACTTTCTGTTTCTTGGAGTTAACTGCGAATAGCACTATTCAGTATCTTAAATGAAGTATTCTTATCAAAAAATCCCGCCTCGAAACATCTTTGGTTCGTAATATGCATTTTGACCGTAATTGTGACTTTGTAACCATGAAACCACCGCTCCAAAATTCTAATGCTTTGGGGGGACAAAGGAGAACAAACGACTAGAAAGGATAATGACATTGTATCCCGACCTGTGAGAAAGATCCGTGCAATAAAAAAGAAAATGGACAAAGAATGACAATGCTGCCAACAACACGAAGCGACATCAGGATCCGATTCCTCCAGTCGACATTTACCAGCAGCCACACGTTCCTAGGCCAGAGCTCCACTGAAATGTCTTGGCATCTATTGGACTGTGCGTCTCGACCATCCTGCTGCGCATCCATCCGCGGACGGTGCATGTAGGATGAGGGAGTGAGAGCTGTCTCTCCGTGCGCATATCGCCACTTATCTTCGTAATAGTGCTGTCCTTTTCCAGTAGAAGCAAGGGCGTTGCTCGTATGACCTCCGCGTCTCCTGAAGCGTATCTGTCATGGCGAAACTCATGTTAGACGCCTCAGATAGCATGTACGTCGATAAGCGATGGGACTCAAAGGCTTGGAAGCCCATCTGCAGAGTCTTGCAAGTAATAGTTAGCAGAAGTCGCTTTACTTAGAAATACAGAACATCATATGTATGCTTCCAAACCCCAGACCATCGTCGTCCAGCAAGACAAAACAAGTGTAAATCCTCATGACTAGGCAGAACACCATATTGAAGGTGCCATCCGTTTGAATCGGCCGTCCAACAGCAAATAGTAAAGTTTCCCCAAAAGTCCAATACCGGCACACCCCGTTGGAGCTTCCAGTCCAATCTTGCTGCAGGCAAGTATATTCCTCAATGACTCCTCCTCTTTCGTCTCCTCTATGTCCTCCTGCCTATCGACTCATTTCACTCCCATTACACAATCATCTGCGCAACCCCCTGCCCGCCCAACGTCTTACTCCCCACAAACCCCTGCCCCTTCACCCCCGCAAGCGCATAAAACACCGCCGCAATCAACAGCACCACCGCGGCCGCGATCAAGCTGCTCGAGCTATAGATCAAGCTCAGCCACTGGGCCAGACTCATGATGCCGTAGATGGCCGCGCGCATGTAGTTTGTCTCGAAGCGGCGGATGAAGGCGTCGAATTTCGGCGAGGTGGGACAGATGCGCAGGAGGAGGGGGATTTCGATGAAGATGAGGACGAAGGCGGAGACTCTGTTGGAGTTGTTAGTTCACAGAGTGGGATCAAAAGGAGAGGGGGGAGGAAGGGGGGACGTACAAGCAGATGATACTCCATAGGATGAGGAGGTTGAAGGAGAAGATGTTGGCTATGCCGAGGGCGAAGCAGAGGACTATGCAGATGACGCCGGTCCTGTGGATGGAGTATTAGCGAAGTTTCCGAATGTAAAGTATATTGCAGGAGCGCGATCGTCATGGGTGTGTTGCTGCTGGTAGTAGGATGTTGCTGTGTCCGCCGTTACCAGTGTGGGTGCCTGGCATCGCCCATAGCAACTCAAGGAGGATATGTAAGGAGTTGGATATGACTGATAGTACTGACCATTGGCCATAGATACCTGCGACGGGCCTGTCAGCGAAGACTTCCTTTTGTACTTGGTTCATGTATACGTACTGAAATTCCGCGACTTGAACTCTTCTGCAAGCGTCATTGTGAATATGTTGATGTGGGTTTTTGGGAGACGTAATGCTCGCTGGAAGCTGATTGCTTTACCAAAAGACTCTGTTGGGTTGCAGAAGAATGTTTTCGCAGCGGATGTGATGCGGAAGTGTTGTTGTTGACCGGAGCTCAGCTGACGATAATCCGGGGAAAGCTTTGGCTAGTACGGAGGACGGCGTTGCGACGACGGAGCTCTCAGTGAAGGTGGTGATGAAAATGCAATGGTGGTCAATCGTGCTTGCAATTAGGGTTGCAAAAGCTCAAGAGCGATGTGAATGTTGTTGCCTCGAGAAAGTTTTGGGAGACGTGTACGTCTCACAGAAGCGTTTCGTTGCGGCTTGCGTATCCATGCCAAACTGACAGGGATCTTCCGGGCCATTCACGGCTTGGCATACACGTGCTTCGTTTTTACAGTCTCAGCCCTCTTCAATTACAGTTCCTTCCATGCCTGCGCAACACGTATACGGACAGTCATCGCACAGTCTGGTCATCTGTGTGACGCTCCTGTATGTTTCCTTTCCACGGGTACCTGAGCATTATGACAGTCACAGATTTACGGAAGAACAAGGAGCCAGCCAATGCGAGCCAACATCGAGTTTGCCTATCAGGACCGACATCGCTTTGATGCTTCGTGATGTGAAATTTTTGGCGATGAGTACGCCGAAATGCTCAGTATATTCAACCCATGGAAAGCTCTATACCCCTTTTCCTAGCAGCTCCTCCGTCACCACCAGCGCCCCAGCAACTCAACCTCCCCGTCTACACGCTTAGGAGGCTGGGTAAACGAGCTTAAAGATGTCGTTGAGGACGTAGTAGCTGCCACTGTCCGGAAGAAGCTGGAACGTTTGGCAGAAACTCATCGGTCTTGACTCGCCCTCGAGCTAGGAGGAGAGGCGTCAGTGTCTGTCACCTTCTTGACCGGTATCTACTCACCAGCAATCCGCCTGTGACCATGACTAGGATACCACCACCCTCGGAGCTGGGTTGTGAGTCGAGCGTTTCGACCTGGTGCTTGACTTGACCGAAGGGAAGCGACTAGCTTTCGTGTAAGCACAGGGAACTGTGAGTGGACGATACATCGGGTGTTCATACGGTCAGTTTCTCCACTATGCTTGATGTGCCCATAGTGGATGCGCTCTCAAACGTGAGCATAGAGTTGTCCCGCTATAGACCCTTGTCAGCGCCTCGTGTTCTGTGATCTGGGATCCAGTTCTGCTTACGTAGAGGCCGGCGAGCTGTGCCCGGTTCTCATCGAAGGTCTGGTAGTAGAACTGGACAAACTGCGCTACGTTCGAAGTCAGGGAAGGTTTACATGCGATTTGCGACAGACAGCCGGTATGTCTGTGCTGTCAGGAAACGTACTGGCAATCGTTTGGAAGTCTAAGAAGACGATCCGTTAGCATCAGCTGTTCAATACTCCGGCTTCAGGGGCTGCCAACGCTCGCGCAGAGCGACTCTTTCGCAGGACAGCGGGGGAACTGAACATACCACCCATATTGACAACGCTTGAGTGTTTCTCAGGGAGTAAGGGTAGCTGTGTAGACTTTGTTGCAGAGGTAGGCAGGCCGTAGAATGTGAATTGGCAGTGTCGCAACAGCAGATGGTGGGGTGCACTGAGTTGAGACGCAGACGGAGATGTGTGTTGGCGGGGCAGACCGTACCCCTGTCAGGCTGAAGGCTTGGCGAGCGCGCTACCGCCTAAAGCTTTTTCAACTTCTCGGAGCTCCAGCATCGAACTTCATCGTCTTTCATCAGAATAAAATCGGCCAGCGCAACAGCGTTGCTGCTGGGGCACAATGTCGCATCTAGAAAGTCGTAGCCTGCAAGCCGATGATCAGCATGGACTGCGAGTGGGCCCTCTCGCAAGGCGGCCGCTTTCAAGATCAGACCGTCAAGGCTGCTGAACACTATTGTGTGTTGAAGCCTTCGAACCTCACACAGATTCGCAGGCAATGGCATTCGCCCTGTTCTTGGTAAGTCATCCATCTTCTCTTCGTATTGCTTCTATGATGACTTTCTCTTCAAACGATAACTTCTGAATCTCATTGATTAAATAACCAAAATTCAAGCTCAACAGTCTGAGTTCACTTTCTCACTGCCATTGTCCATAGCTTGTGGGTGAGCTTAAGCTAACGACGACCTGAAGAGCAGATTATAGACCTTCCGTCATCATCGCAGCTACTGATACTATGTATTCGTCCGAACATGCCCGTAACTGGTTACCTGGCCGGCTCCCTAGCTCATCTGATAATCGGGTGGAGCCGTGCACTCGTAGAGAGAAGGTAGGTCAGGCGAAGATAGAGGTACTACTTCGTATGGGTTCGGGAGCGCTTGCTGGGCAATATCAATATCTACCCGCCTTCTTAAGGACCATAAAATACCATGTGTTTTGCATAGTTGTCTAAAGAAAGATGTCGTCAAGCTTGCATTCAGAAATGAGTAGAACGAGAGATTCCAGCATGTGGCGAGGATGTATAGAGTAACTTTACTACTGGTTATCCCAATGCACCTCCCTCTACGTACTCAAGAACGTATTTTTCGGGAGATACATCTGTTTCAAGATCAAGGGTGTCTTGTTTGCAAAATGAGGTTGTCGCAGAAGTGCTCTCGGAAAACAAAATCTTGTACATGAAGCATATATCTAATACTCTTGATTCTTTTAAAATTGTTCTCTATCTACGCACCAACAGCTTGCAAGCTCTTGACCGTATCCACAATGCTCTCTTCGAGACTTCTGAACTGGATACCGAGGATCTCCTTTGACCGTGAGTTATCGAACTTGTACAACCCATCCTTCGGGTAGTCTCCGCCCTTCGCGTTAGGTCCCGGCAACGAGTCCTTGTACTCGGGGAAGTTCTTCCTGATCGCCTCTGCAATCTCTTTGTTCGAGAACAGCCCAGCAGTGAAGAAGAACCTCTTCCCACCAGCCTCAGGCAGCTCCATAGCCTTCACGTGCCCGAGAGCGAGATCCCTCACATCCGTCCAGATGAAGACGCCTGTCTCAGCAATTTCATCCTTCCACTTCCCCTGTATAGCGTCCCTCGTACGCTGATTCGACGTGTTCAACGCATCAAGCGATTGCAGATAGTGCACAACCGGTCCAAGCACCAACGGCGGGTTCAGCGTCGCAATGTCAAAGTTGGGCTTCTCCTTCTCCACAAACTCCCACGCCGCACGCTCGGCAAAAGTCTTGGACGCACGATACCCGTTCGCAGGGTTCTCAACCGCCTGCTCCGGCGTGATAGGATTCCAATCCGCCTCCGAATACGTCTTCCCCGGCCCCCCAAACCCGGGCTTAAACGGATCCAAAATCGCCGCAAAGCTACTCGTAATCACCACCCGCTTCACCGTCGGCGCGCTCTTCTTGATCGCCTTCAGGATGCCTGTGGTGCCGATGACGGCCGGGTCGAGCAGGTCCTTCTTCACGTCGGTGACGTTGAAGTGGAAGGGTGAGGCGGTGTGGATGACGGCTTCGAAGGGGGGGTCGGAGATTACGGCCTGGTCGAAGGCGTCTTCGGCGGCGATGTCTTCGACGATGGAGAAGGAGAGGGAGGAGGTGGGGGTGTTGGGGTGGGCTTGGGCGATTTTGTCGGCTTTTTCTTGGGAGCGGACGGTGGTGACGACGGAGTGGCTGGGGGGTGTTAGTATGCGTCTTACGAATTAATGCGATTGCTGGAAATGTCTCTGAACTCACCCACGCTCAAGCAAGTAGTCGAGGACGTGTGCGGCGATGAAGCCGCTGCCACCGGTGAGTAGAACGCGAGTCATTGTGATTGATTTGGTATAGATGAGAAGGTAATTGATGTGTGAATGTTGTTTGTGTTTACAGGAGATCAGAAACTAAAGTCTTGGAGGTCAATTGATGTTTATATATCAACGACTCGTCGCATTTGTGGAAATATATTCAGCCGACAAAAATGTCGCTACCCCAAGACGTCACCATGGAAATGTATCGAGGGGCACCGTCACCCCGCCCCCACCTTTCGCCATCTGCTTCTGCAAACGCCTCGTCTCGGCATTTGAACTCCACAATGGGATTGTTGGAGATCGTCAGGGTCTCATTGCCGGATGTGCAGCTGAGATACGCCGTAGAGGAAGTACCATTGTACCTTGTCTTGTGTTTCCTCCTTGTGAAGCTCGGTGAAAGCGTCAAAGAGAACATATCCCAGGAAGCAAGACAAAATGTTCAGCTATGCTGTCATATAAATGAGTTACATTAGAAGTTCCCGTCGCAGCCAGCCCAGCTGAATCAATAGCCTTGAGAGTGGGACAGATTGAGTCATGGCGAGGGTGTCGGCGTCTGACATATCTTTGCCAACCGCTCAGGGATCTGCTATAGGCGGTTCCATTACAGCATGCAATCAGAAACCCACCGTTAGCGCTGTTGTATACCAGGATCTTCGAACATCTTGTGAAGAGTCAAAAGAACTGAACACTGGAGCTAGAGTAGAGCCAGTCCATGTGGTTCTCCTTCAGGGAAGCATCTTCTCCCTAAGAGTCCGCGCATCCTCAATGAGTATCTGTTGTTGATCGATAGCGCTACAACGGGACGTGATGCGCGCACGGAAGGGCAGGGTCGTCCAGTACTCACTCCGCCTACTCTGTACAGGACTATTTCATACCGAACAGAGTTCTTACTGAATACGGCTGAGACCAAAGGAACACGAGGCCGCTTTAGTAATAATTCCGATTTCACACGTTAGCGCGGTAGCTTGGATGTAGGTTGTACGCATCACTTCTATACACATGTTTTACATTCGTATCATACGATGACCCCATGACTCGTCCTTCCCAGTTCCCAAACGCCCAAGACTTTTGTCGTCACGGCATACCCTCCTCCGATCAGAACCTTCGACCACTCAGGCTCGTCCTCTTAGCACTAGCCCGCCTCTCGCGCATAGCTCTGGCCATATCTGCGCGCTTCTTCCTCTCAGCTCGCCTAGCTGCGATGATGATGATCGCAGGCTTGTTGTCTTGGGTCTCGCCAATACCTTGGGTCGATGCTGCTCCCTTACCCTGGCTTTGATCTGGTTGGGCTGCAGCTTCACCTTCGGCGACAGCGGTACCGTTGAGAGCGCTCTCAGTTCCGTTGAAACCAGCTGCACCGTCGAGAAGAGTCGAGTTGGAGCCAGCGGCGCCATCAAGAAGGGTAGAGTTAGACCCGGCTGCACCATCGATGAGGGTGCTATTTCCCGCGACACCTTCTGCAACAGTACCATTTCCGGCCGCTGCACCTCCTGCTTCGGCAGTGGCATTGCCAGCGGCAGCAGCTCCACCTTGGTTCGCGTTTCCTATAAGATATCAGTGATTGAGCTGTGCTTACAACGACGTTTCACGTACCCTGTCCACCACGATTCCCACCCCTGCCTTGGCCATTCCCTGCACCCTGGCCGTTCGCCTGCCCTTGACCCCTTCCCTGACCGTTGCCGCCGCCTTGGCCTCCCTGACCTTGGCCCGCACCATTGCCTTGGCCCCTCTGACCTCCTTGACCGCCGCGGCCATTACCCTGTTGCTGACCTTGACCACCACGACCGTTGCCTTGCTGCTGGCCTTGCCCTCCTCGTCCCTGTCCCTGGCCTTGGCCTTGTGCTTGTCCTTGACCACCGCGACCATTGCCCTGACCTTGTGCTTGTCCTTGGCCGCCTCGGCCGTTGCCTTGACCCTGACCTTGCCCTTGTGCTTGACCCTGTCCTCGACCCTGACCTTGCCCTTGTCCTTGGCCCTGCCCGTGCGTGTGTCCTTGACCCCTACCCTGACCTTGCCCTTGACCTTGCCCTTGACCTTGCTGGCCTGCAGCAGCCGTAGCACCAGCGGCCGCAGTAGCCGCAGCCTGCGTAGCAGTCTCAACAACAGCAGCAGACGTGACCGCCGCGGCAGCTCCTCCAAGAATGCCGCCGGCTGGTACGGCTTCTGTCACGGTGGCTACTGGTGTTGGTTGTTCGACTGCAACAACGGCGGCCTCTTCGCGCTTGCTTCCGGTTGCTGCGGCGAGGGCGAAAAACAGGAGAGTGGAGATGTGGGTGGGCTTCATTTTGGTGGTTTGTTATACACAATGTATTGTGAGATGGTTTTGAGAGAGTGTGGAGATGGTGGAATGAATGGTGGTGTTGAGCACAGCTCTTGAAAGAATGGAAGATAGATACAAAGAGTGACCAGCACAGTAGAATGAAACGGGAGAAGGAAAAGAAAGAAGACGGAAAGGTGTAGTTGCACTGAAAGTGATAGCAGGTGAAAAGAAAGATGGCTTATCTGGGAAGTGGTTGTCTTTTGTACCCGCTGGCAGCACTTGATGCTCAGAAAGCTTCGACGCACTCGCATAGGGGCCCTTTCCTGTCAACGGCCTTCTCAACGTGGATGTCACGATGTGTATCAGCCATCTGCCCAAAGTGGATGTTGACCCGACTCCTACCAAGAGGCTCCCACCTACGGCAAGCTGTTGTCAAGACCTTGAGCGTTAAAACAAGCTTTAACCAAGCTGCCACTCCATTAGAGTTGCCATGTCCTCTCTAGCATACCTCTAGTCGCCATGCGTCAGTGTCGGCGATCAGCCGCGAGCCAAGCAAAGCCCTCAAGCCCTCAAGCCATCCGCAACACGCTACGCAGCTAACGCACAAGGCAAACAAATCATGTTCCGTTTTCGTGGTGCGGACAAGGAACGAAGAAACACAATGCGTCTGGCGGAAGAAACTTAACACTTTAGCACGACGTCCTGTGTTAGAGGGCGTTGATGGTGGCTGCGGAAGATCGCCCTGTGGGGACGTTACAGAGTTGAGGCTCTTGGTGTTTCAGGTTTGTGACGGACGATGATGGGGCTAGCGCTGGGGAATCAGGAGCTGCCAAGGCTTCTGGAATCCAGACTTCGTTTGTAACATAGGGTTGTCATTGTGGCAAAGTAATTAGAGTGTTGCGACGACTTTATTGAGTTGAACTTCGTCCTGTTCGTGTTCCATATTGTAAGGGCAAGGGAAATGCACGTGAACCTTCTGATGCACGTCACGTGTTGAGCTGATGCCGAATGGAAACTCAACACCCGACAACCTCAATTGTAACGACGTGCAACGCGCAATGTGTTCATTCGTACCACGGGTCCCAGGTCATTAGGTTCTAGCCTGCTGCTGTCCTACTGTAGTTTTCTGTCCATCTGAAGTTGATGATGATGAAGCGGTCTACGGTCGAAGCTTTCGGTTTCATTCGTAATGAGAGCGCACACGTGTAAAGTCGATCAAGTCCATAACCTAACACAACGTCAATCTTAGCCCACTTGGGAATTACAGCAAAACTCATCAATTCTCGGCGCGATCAGTTTGTATTGCATTGCTGTGCATTTCAGAGATAAGTGATGGACTCGTTGAAGTGTGGAGTCAGCAAGCTGAGGGAAGTTGTATCGGAATTTTCCGAACGCGTATCATTGGCAGGGCTCACGTTCACCACAGCCTCGTGCTGAGCAGCCGACAGGCAGCCCAGATCTTCGGTCTCCAAGAATTACAAGTACTATAACCTCGAAATTTCAAGGATAGCAGTCCATTACACATCTACCACAGCACAAAGAGGCAAAAGGGTTTCGGCTTCTGATCCATCGGTTGCGTTCAAGTTATGTCACCGAACAAACAGCCCGTCGTTCACGGTTCATTCAAAGTCCCTGAGAACCAGTCTTTCTACAGCAAGGCTCTATATGACAAGCTCGATCCTGGGAGGCAACTGATTCGCTTGATAAAGTTGTTGCCCGACGATGGGAGAGGCGTGGTCGAATGCCAACTATATCATGGCTCAGCCTTGTCTGAGCTACGAGGCAGTTATGCCGCGTTGTCATACTGCGCCGGCGATCTCACCACTACTCAAACCATTCTAGTCAACGGAGTACGGTTCAACACGTTCAACAATCTGCACCACGCGCTGGTTCAAGTACGCCAATTCTGGAAAACGAAATTTCCCGATCGAGACTGCCTTTTGTGGGTGGATCAGATTTGTATCAACCAAAAGGATGTCTCCGAGAGGTCTCAGCAAGTGAGCTTCATGCAAGAGATCTATCGCTGCGCTGAGGAAGTTATCATATGTCTTTCTACCGATCGTAAGGTATCAGGATATGGGATGAAATGGCTCCAACAGCTTTATCATGACGTGCCCCCGCGACAAAACGACCTCAACCCCATGAGCATGCACAAACCAGGACCAGCATCTGCTGATGTTGATCCGGAAGTCTTCCATTATCATCGACTTTTTCTTCACTTGCTCAACAATTTTCCGCGAGAAGAATTTAAAAAGGGTTGGCTGGCGTTCGAGTACATCGTGAGAAGCCCCTGGTGGACCCGTGCGTGGGTATACCAGGAATTTATGTGCTCAGTACAAGCACGCTTTCTATTCAACGGCCATTGGATTCCATGGGCGGAGTTCTCTCATCTTCTTCGCTCGTTCACTCTTATGTGTATACAGATACACCTAATCGTGCGCTCTATGGCGACCCTGCTAGCCTGATTGTTTCTTGGATTGAACGGATGCGGCCTGCCATGGAGACTGTCGGCTTAATGGCCATGACCAAGATGGAATGGGATAAATCCCGAGACCTCAAGGAACTCCTATCTCATTCTCGCAATTGCAAATCTTCAGATGACAGGGACAGGATCTTCGCATTCCTTGGGTTAAGTGACTCTACATATGGCATTATCCCAGACTATTCGCCCACGAACACGATATCGCTGGTTCTTATTGAGACTGCAAAAAAGATAATAATCCATGACAACAGTCTCCAAATCCTCCTGCACGTGGAGCCGTTCCGTAGCCACTCTGTTGATCTCCCTTCCTGGGTTCCGGATTGGACTCGAGAAGAACCCGCAAGGCTTTTTAGGACGTTTGAGTTGATGTGGGGTAAATCTTGGGCTTCTAAAGACAAGGAATCAAACCTTCGTATCGAAGAGAGTCCCACAGGCAAGCCTGTCTTGAAAGTGTGGGGAGTGCTCTTAGACACGCTGGAGTCTGTTATCAACCTGGAGGCTGTTATCAAGAGTAGAAAGATTCCTGAAAGTAGCAAGCTGCAGGCGTTCCGGACGCGTCGTGGACACATAGTGCGCTTGAAGTATCAAGCACAAGTTGGAGATACGGTCTGGGTCATCTACGGCTCAAGAGTACCTTTCATCCTACGTGAACGTGGTTTGTACCAGACTGTGGTCAGTCCAGCGGTTATTGAAACGATGAAAGAGGGGGAGCTAAAACCGAGTAGTTTCATGGGTGGACGGGCTATTGATTTTGTAGACATGGGGTTGATGGAACTGCAGAATATTTCTTTATGTTAGCTTCTAGATGATACGAATTCGTTTTTGCAGATAGAGTCGCACGAGAAGGGCTCAAGGTTTCGTTTCATGCTTCTCAATCGGTTGAAACTTCATCGTGAAAGACTTCGCTGCTTCTGAAAATTGACTTTCGGCGCAGTTGCAGGTGTTCTTCCTTGCTCTCTGCAGGCCTGAACTAGGCTTTCCCTTTCTCAGTGATCTCGAACCCTGCGCAATGGCAAACCCTGTCGAATGTTTCTACGTTGATTGGGAGAACATGGTGTTCATGACTGTCGGTTGGAAGATCCGTGGATGTGTTTGTCGACGGCGCTCAGTGCATGTTCAACTAAGGATGTTTCTTTTCTATGTTTTGCCTTATCAGTTGATGCAGTTGTGCTTTTCCAAGGCCTTTGCTGTTGGTATCAACTGCAAGTGATGTTTAAGTGTATCAGGCACCTTTTTGACGTGCAAAATTGTAGGCATATATTTGAAAAGACGGTGAGAGCTGCATTCCGTGAGGAGTCGGCTGTGCCAGCGGATACACTGGCCCACCACCGTGACGATCCTCAGGATGACAGGCATCTGCGCTTACTTATGTGACTGGTCTCTGCAAACAGCTGCCATCCGGAGAATATTTAGATATATACTGGACACTCAATGCGACTGTTATATCTGATCCAGATCCTGTCCTTGTACACTAAAGCACTTCACGGAGCGGAAACTGGAGTTGCATTTGTGTTAAGCGCACCGCTAAAGATCATTGTAAAACCTTGAGTGTTTACAGTGCTGCAATGGCATGGACAGAACGAACTTTGAGCTGCAAATGCTCCAATATTCAAGCATAATGAACGTCTATCAGTACAGTCTTTGGATTCATCAAAACCCCAGTTCACTGCAGCTTGAGATACGTTTCTCCACACCATGGCACGTAATAGTACATTCTCATGTACAATAACCCACTTACACAATGTTGAATGATCGATGAGCATACGAATTGATATTCATTGTGAAACACCGTCTAAATTGTTGATGAGGGCCTGTTTGTGTCAAGTGCAGGTGACTTGGTGCACGAGCCACCGTGCGTCTAGCGTGTTTGCTGACCTTTTAACACAAACTTCAACACAAACGCCAACACAAACTTTCAATGCAAACTGCATAACGCAGTCGATATAGCCCAACGCCAGACAGCTTTACAGGTAATCCTCCATCTCATCTCATCTGTATATCGATATGAATGACAAGCCTCATATGGCCTCTATATTCAAGAGGGTTTCTGTGCCCAATTCTACATCAGCTTCAGATTGCACAGTGCTGGCACGTCCTAGCGAAAGATAAGATACAAGAGCAGATGGTACCGTTCATTGTCCTCTAGTTGTCAACGTCTTTCAACTACTCTGTCCTTAGGATTCCTTGTGAACTCTTTGACTAGCTCATCCGAATCTTCTTTTTCGTGCCGTCTGTCCGATGATCACTCTCCTCCATCTCCATAGCGGCTCTCGAGCGCTTTCGAGTACGCGTGCCTAAGCCCTCTAGTGGGCCGGCCTCGTCCTCGTCATCGTCTGTGATAGCGCTCATTGGACCTTGACCCATAGAACTCTCGCTGTTTCCGACCTCGGTGTTATTAGTACCGTTGGGGCGCGGTGCTTTTATTGACCGCTTGTTGAAGCCCGACTGCTCTTTTGTAGGGACCGTAGTCTGTGCATGGGTCGTCTGGGTATATGGTCTGCGCGATGGCTGTGGTTTCCAGTCGTCATCTCTGTCATCGGCCGCGTTCTCGACCTCATCTTCGTCCTCGTCCATAATTTCATATCTCCTATCACGCCTCGTTACCTCTGTCTTCGCTCTCGCCCTTTCTTTCGCTACCTTGTGCAACCTTCTTTGCTGTTGCATCCTACGCCCTTCAGCATCATCGTCCACCCCGTGGCTCACACTTGTCCTCTCATAGTCTTGCTCTTGAGGGGCCATATGTTGTGCACCGCGTGGCACTGTAGGTCTGTGTCTGCTGGCTTGCAACACTTCACCATAAGACCCTTTGCGACTTGCTGGCTCAAGAGGTATCCGTTGAACAGCTCGTTTCCAAAGTGGTGCTTTCCTGTTCCGTTCGACCTTTGCCGCTACTGTGGCCCAGGTGGCTTGTTCGTGGACCAAGTCCCTGACTCGCAGAAAGTATGCGGCATTGACGTCGAATGGCGACAGCTCATCAATCTCGTCAGGGAACCTGACGACCTGGCATAGTGTGTTCAAGACTGGCTCGACGTAGGCAGTCCGCTGTTGACCTTCTGCAAGCGGGATCAGTCGGTCAAGATCATCATCAGAAATGTCGCCGTATAGAGTTGCCAATACTTTGAGGACGCTTCTTCGCATCCACAGACCGTAACCTGGCCAGATCTTGCCCCGTCGGTTCAACCAGCCTACCCAGTCCTCAATACCTAGGTTGCTAGCCTGTCGCCGGTGTCGGGGCATTGCTCGAAGCATCGTCATTGCATAAGCGAAGAACACGTATATGCGATCCGGTCTGCGTCCATCAAGCATTACCGTCTTGTCCTGAAGAGTTCTCCAGACCCAACATCTTCCAGGAACGATGTACGACTCCAGCCACTCAGTGTCGTCCGAAAGGAGTTGCACTTTCAGACCTGCGTCCTCAAATTCATCCGTGGGCAGAAGGACGAACCGACCAGTCTCAAACGCGTTCTTCACTTCCTTGTGCATCCAGAGGCCGTTCTGAGATGACGTGAGCTCTTCGAAGGTGGTCTTCTCGTACGCCACGTGATAGAACAAGCGACCAAGGTGCTCGATACCGTAATCGTAATGAGCAAGATATGTCGGCTCAATGCTTCCTCTAGGCAATATCATCTCCGTAATGCAGCAACAGGGCGCAGTAAGCTGGCCATTTACTCGGGGAAGATACCGTTGCATACTCTCTCGAAGCCGGACGAAAGCCAATTCTCTGTCCATCCGACGCTCCTCGGCTGTGAAAGATTCTCGCTCGTCAAGAAGTGCTGTTCTTTCTCTGGACATCGCCTTGAAGGTTTCTTCAATTGTCGACAAGTTGTACAGACCTGTCGACAACTGCATGTTAACCTCACGCACACATGTGTCGTCATCTGGATCGAAGAACAACTTCATTAGCCATAGCAAAGCCATAGCAAGGCCATAGCACGGGCTGCGTAACCCTTGTGCTTCCTCTGAGTGTTGAGGTCTTCGCCCCGTCCCATCTCATTCCACGCAAGAATTATTCTCTTGCATTCGATGACGTGTTCCTTGACCAGTCTGGTCTGCAGATACATGTAGCCATCAATGGCACGGTTCTCGCTCAGGCCAGGAAGCCGAGGACGGTGCTAACGGATAACACGGCGGGTATCTCCGAGTGCCTTGATTGCCTGACGGCTGTGCTGGTATTTTCGGGGGTTTGAATCGAAGAGGTTCGCATGAGCCTGATAAGAAAGGTTCAAGAGGTTCTGAATTTCCTCCATTGTACTGTCCGGGTGTTGTAAAGATAGAGTCGAAAGTGAACAGAACAATTGCGGAGCGCGATGTTACGGGATATCAATTCCTCAACGCGTCGAAATCAAAAGGCCTGAGCTGATTGAGCCCTGTGATGTCTCTATACAGCGCGTGTAGGCTTTGCGGGAACTTGAGTAAGAGCAAGGAGGACAGCATACCGATATCGAGACTTTCTGCTTTAGTCAAACGACACAGATTTTTGAAGAGTGTACGCCGATTATTCTTGAGGGGCAAAAGAGCTTGGGAGATAAGCGAACTTTTCAACGTCTGTCCTGGGAGTTAGCATGTACCATGTGGTTGCTGTATGAGGTGAAGATCGAGACATCTGAACATCATCAGAAGCTTATAAATGAGCCAACTCAATCGATTCGGCAGCAGAGCCGCGAAACGCGAGACCTCTACGGCTTCAAGGACGACTACGAACATTACTTACCGGAATGAGAACTGGTGGTCGCTGGCGTGATAACAAATGCCAAGTCTAAAGTAACTTGCGGATACGCGAATTGAGACAAAGAGTTTCTGCCGGTTGACGCGATGCGGATTTGCTGCAGAAGCTAGGAGATGTATGAGAGCTGTTCGACAGGGAGTCGAGCGCCTAGCAATAGGCTTGATGAAGTGGTCGAAGGCTCTTGATTGTTGAAAAGCCAGCTGAAGACAAATGCTTGAAGTCGAAAGGTAATGAGGTAAAGCAAGTGCTCGGACACGGCGATTGTTGGTAGTGAAGAAGCTTGTCAGCGACGGTATTCATATCCAAATGGGATTCTTGAATTGAGCTTGCAAAGCGTGCGAGGAGAAGACAAAGTTCCTTGACAGGTTGCAGTATTTGTAGGTTGCAAGGTTTGATCAGTGAGGTTCAGGGGCAGGTGAGGATACTTGGTAAGGTGAAGTTGTTCAACATATCGACATTTTGTATGACTAAGCTAACGTCCGCTCCGAGCCAGAGCAGACCCGAGGAGTAACACACGTTGATATCCCGTCAATGTGTTGCGTACAAATCTCCAGTCGACGAGCTGTTCCTACCATGCTTCTGGGGTTAAGTGTACCATCAGCATGTGTCGCCCCTGACGCTTGCCCAGTGGTCGCCAAATGCCTGAACTGTTCCGGCAATCAAGGCGTCCTGATCACAGAGAACTCATTTACATGGTGAGCAGCATAGTCGACCTGGATGCCTGATGTATCACGGGTAGATACAAGTTGATATCTTAGTGTATCACGAAATTCCTGCACCAGCCGTCTTGTTGGTGATCTGCGTCATGTCTCACGGCATTAATTTCTTGTCCGTTTTAGGACCTGTAGAAACGGACCTTCTAGCGGCGGAGGTTAAGTACTCCTTCAAGCCTGCCACTGAGGTGCATATGGTTCGTTATATAGATTTGGACGTCATTGGTGGTTTGCTACAGGATTGGAGCACAGTAGAGGTAGGTCGAGCTAACAGGAGCGTATATCGCTCTTTCCTGTGGACCCATGCAAGAAACAAAGACTATCTATCTTCGTTATACAAGTCTTTCATGCTAACCAATTTGCTCAGTATACCAAGGTCTTAGGGACCTGACGACCCATTTCCCATCCGTAGGGCTTTTTGCATTCAAGAGAAGTATGAACAGAAATTGACCCGTGTACAGGCACCATCCAGCAAAACACAAATGAGCCACTACCATTCCTGCCATACCAACTCGAATGCTTCATCTGAAATCCTAGTCCTGCTTCAGTCTCTTGTTCGTTTCCTCTGGACTGTCTTCAGCCTTGCGCTTCGCTGACTTTTCTCCCTCAGTCCTCGCTGGCCCTTCTCCGTTTCCGTCAACAGCTTCGCCGCCGGTGTCATCAGAGGCAGCAGGATCTATCGATATCCTTTCGCTACGTGGCACAGGAAACTTGCGGGTTTCCGCCTCATAAATCAAGTCGGCGTCCTTGGTCCTGAGTACATGAGCGGCCATGATGTCCGCAACCCCGAACTCTGCGCTTGGCGCCACCTGGTCAGGTGATGTCGGGACCAACCTGTCAACATCTTCTCTAGAGACACCATGCATCCCTGCCAAGATGTTGAGCGTAGTTCTGTTGAGGGTCTGGCCAGTCACATTCCACACCCTGTCTTGCTCCTGGAGCATAGAGACCCAGTCGACGTCTGGGGGAGCAATCTTCTTGTGCTCGACCGAAGCTCGCAACATCGACATGGCGTAATGGAAGAAGAGCTGTCGACGACCCGGTCTAGTATCGACAGTCTCGTACTGCAATTCCCTGCCGTCGAGATCTTTCCACATCAGCGTGGACGACGGGCAGATCTGCGAGTCCAACCATCCCTCGGGACATCGGTCAGGCAATAGGCAGATTGTTTCCACTTCCGACCAAACGCGGTTACTGCGACGCTTCAACTCGTGCAAGATGACGAAGTATCCTAGTTGGAATCCTTCCGCGACCTCTTTCCTCATAAACAACCCATTTTCCGCAGAAGTTATCGCCGTAAAGGTCGTTTCGCAGTCCATGTCGAGGATGTTTTCAAGGGTCATGAGTCCGTACTCGGGGTTGATGAGCGGGACTGCCTTCGTCGATCTTGTGCGCCACCACACTCCGGTTACAGCGCACCATTGGAACTCCCGCGAAGGGTCTTCGAAATTGGAGTTAGACTCGTAGGCTTTCATGTTCGCCTCGAAGGTCTGCTGAGCGGCGTCGTCCCAGTCTCGGAAGGGGGGCGTCATCTGTCTCTCGGAGGTCTGTGTCGCCATGCTCCAAACCCAGCTGTACATTTCTTCAATTGAGTCCTCGTATCCGTCATCGTGCAACTCCATCATGCACTCCTTGGCGTAGTCGGTGTTGGGTTTGATGTACCATTTCCCCTTTAGCAGCTTCGCATACGCCCATGCTGCCTTCTTCTTGTTCTCAAGACTAGACTCTCTGTCGGGACCCCATCTCAGTTTGGTACACAAAAAGATGATGAGCTTGAGCATCTCCATGCGCTCATCGTTCCGCTTGGGTTGCTGGTGTAGAAAGTCGTCCAGTTGACGGATGTTGCTGAACTCCTCACATTCTTGGTTGAGCACACTAATGGTGTCTAGGTGCGCTGGAAGGTCTATCAACAGCTGCTGTCGATAGGGACGGCTACGACGGTGTCTTCCGTGATACCGGATGAGCTCTTGGTACAGCTCGTTGAGGTATTCGTCAACGACGTAAGGCATTGTAGCAGCTCGTGAACCAAGTTGGTGACAAGTAAATGTTGATGTGGCTACAAGTGGCTGCGATGTCCAGGTTAGTGACAAAGCTGATCAAGATAGGAGGCGGTACTTACGTATGCGTAACAACAATACGGTGCTGATAGAGGAAGACCTTGTGCAAGAATTGCAGTTGGTTGCTAGTATGAGGTATCATAGAGTGAGATCCAGTAATGTTTGTTGAGAATGCTGATATCCTTGAGCAGTAATTGGAAATGTTTGAGGATGTGTGGGAAGGAAACATTTGTATGAGAAGACGCATTTAAATAAGCACTAGATTTCGCGGGTGTTCCTATCCATCGCGCTAAGGGCATTTCTGGTGTTGTTGTTCTTGGGTAAGGTGAGGTTCAGGTTCTGGTAAGAGATAGGGTAAGGTGAGAGCATTGTTCTCAGGGGAGTTTGCCACTCGGCACGACTGCACGTGCGTAATGCTTCGAATTACGGCCAGCGATACTTAAGGTCACTTCGCTCATAGGGATGGCATGATAATGGCGAAGGCATCTTCAGTGCATTTACAAAGGAGCAAAACGTGACTTGAAATTATTGGCGGAGACACACTCTACTCTCGAATGGTACTTTTGCACAGAAAGTATAATGTCTTCTTTTTGGATACTTGGGTGGCTTTTGTAGTGTTGAGCTTTATAGCACAAGTCTCAGCTCATGATATGTGGAGGATCGCAAACAAGGCGGTCTCCAGATGCTCCTGTCTGTCTGTGGACGGCCACCTCCTTAATGCTTGGCGAGAGACATACTAAGATATCATGAAATCAACAGAGCTAAGTGACTGTCGTACAGAATGTAGTCAGTAGCGCAACCCTATGTCAGATGCACGGAATCATGCTGTGTGTCCTCTGCAGAGGGATTGATGTTAAGAACATCCTTGTACGTACGAAGACACATATAATCACGGAATCACTGGGAACAATACACAAACGGCCGTTACAATGACACTCGTGAGTGAGTCTGCTAAACAACATTCCTAAATGGATCCCGAAGCGCCATCCATAAAGCCGAAGTTCAACTTCCATGGGCGATCATAGCCCCCCACGAGCATATCCAGGCACTGTTATGTGTTAACACGGAAGTTGTGCACCCAAGAGCCTTTAAATAGGAGGTAGTGTTCATATGAGTACTTCTATGTACGGTCCAATGCCATCCTCTCTAAACAGTCGTACCCTTTCCAAGAACCTTCCAATACAGTAGAACGCCGCTAGCCTTCAATTCCACGCTGTTTTTCACGCGAAGATCAGATACAAAGCATGAGACTCGCCGCAAGCTCTTCCTTTGAGTTCAAGCTGTTCGTTTTTGGGAAGACCAAATACAGATTGAACAACAGCCATTGTGACATCCCCGGTCATAGATTCTTCCGACCCTGACTCGTAGCCTAGAAACGTAAGACTACTGATAACAATTAGTATTTATTTGTGCGATCATCATGCGTCTAGGTTGAGGGGCTTCATACCTTCGCGATTAAGCCATCTTTGCCTTTTTATACCCATGAATCGTTATCAAAAGCCCATTCTTGGAGGTTCTCGTCTTCTTGGAAACTTTGTTCTTATCACTCTTCTCTGGCACAATGTCATCATCCGAATTGTCATCACGTTTGCGCTTCAGACTGGCTGCGACAGCACTGCGTGTGACTCTGCCCGTTGCGGCTTCTGCCGCGCGTGTAGCGTTAGCGCGTGCAGCAGCAGCGCGTTTGACTGTCTTTCTCGAGAGCTCCATATCTTTGTTCTCGTTGTATGCCTCCAAGACCTTACGCTGGTCGCGGTTGCGAATCTCTTGCATGAGGATGAAGTAGGACGCGGCGACCTTTTCATTGGACTCTGTCTGTGGCTGCTGCTGGCCAGGTGCCAAGGGAATCAGTCTATCCTGCTCTTCTCCGGTGATTGTGCCATATGAGTGGACCAACAGTGCAAGCGTGTTCCACTCCAAGTAGATACCTGGAGCTGGCCAGAGCTTGTTCCGCCTGCTGAGCAGGCCGACCCAATCATCTTCTCCAGCATCGGATGCCAGCCTCTTATGTAGCTTCATGTTTGCCATCATGGTCGTAACATATCGAAAGTATAGTAGCTGCATATCCGGTCGAACGTGACAGACTTCTGGACGGAAATTGAGGAACTTGCCGTCAAGCTGCCACCATTTGATTGAACTTCCCTTGGCGATGGGCGATTCCAACCATTGCTTCGCCTTCTCGTCTGGCAGCAACCGGAAGATGAGTTGTGAAAGATCGCGAGAATCTGGGAGCAGTTCAAAAGCACCGAGCTCGTGTGCGTAGGCGAGTTCCTTGTGCATCCACAGACCCTTGCGTGCGGATGTGAGGAGGTCCCTAGTCTCATCTGGGCCAGAGTGCCCAAGCATGATCTGAACGCTCTTGACGTCGCAACCCGTGTTTACGACCTTGACCCGCTTTACGGTACCTTTGGGCCAATCCATACCTGTGATGGAGCACCAAGTGGCGTAGCCTTGACTAAGCTCCTTGGTTCTGAGGTATTTCTCCATTGCTTCAACAAATTGCTCGTCTTGTTTGAATGTGAAATATGGTCTCATCGATACTTGCTTTGTCAGGAACCGGGTGACTTCCATTCCAAGATTGCTCGTTGTTTCCATGAAGGTATCTCCGTGCCTTTCAAGATTTCTTGCGAGCTGGTTCAAAGCACCTTCGTCGTACCGATACTCGAGGTCCGTCGACGGCTGCAACAGCCTTGCTCTGGTCCTCACATCAAGAGCCATGTACGACAAGCTGATCTCTAGGTTCTTGTCGTTACCCCAGTTCAATTCTTGACAGCACTTCAACAACTCGCATGCGATGTGCCAGATAGAGTCGCCTCGCACTGCCGCTAACTCCATGAACTTGAGGGCACCTTCCCGACATTTCTCTGCCGTAGACTGTGCTTGTGTGGGGCTTGTCCCCGTTGGAGTAGCGTCTGATGAACTCGTTGATGGAGAGCTCACGCCTGAAGAGATTTCGGTTGGAGGATCAATTAATTCCCAATTCGCCTTTAGAAGGTACTGAAAACTCAATTTCTGCATCTCATCGTGAACCTCTTGTACTTCGGGCAGCCGGCTTTCGACGTCCTGCATGATCTGAACGACAGTCTCGTTCGACAGATTGTTCCTCTCCAAATAGGCATTTTTGACTCTCCGGTACAGGCGGAAGATCTGTGCATAAGCGTCGACGTGGCTGTGGCCGAAGCTTGACATCTTGCGGTATGATTGGTAGAGAAGAATGTGTGAGGTACCGTGGTGTACAGCAATAGGGAATGAACCTCTTGGTACAGAAGGGAACGTCGAACGACTGTTCGAGCGTAGGAAGTACACCTCAAGGACTGATATGCCCAAGATATATTGAGGAAAGGGGCCGAGGGTGGCAGTTGACAATGGCAGTCGCCGCGAGGAGTGTACAGACCCCGTAGAGAGAAGTTGAAGACAGTGTAGCCCTGAAGCTGCAGATAAAAGATGTAAAACTATAGTGTGGACAAGTGATGACAATTGGGGTAGAGACTAGCAGTGCGCAACCGGTGTGAAGCAATATACAAGTTGCAAACCCGCAATGTGTGAGATTCGAAGTTGTAGATAGCAATTGAGAAATCCGTTGCTTATATACTAGCTGGTGATCTGGCTTTCCTACCTCCAGAACAGATCGTGTTGTTGTATCTGAGCCCGTGCGGGCGTTGGAAGTCTGAGGAAGCGATTCGCAGGTCGAAGGACCTCCTGCAGGCAAGTCTTCCTGTCTATGGTGCTACGCGTGAGTCTGCTATCAACACATAAGAGGCAGCAATGCCTCATGACGCAAGACATGCTGATGCCAGTACCACAGCGCGTAAGGTGAACATAAAGTTCTCCCCTCTCTTGGAGACTTAGAGGGACTTAGTCTTTCTACAACCTTCAGTCAGTGCGAGAGCAGGTTGCTGCAACTGTTCGTATCGTCTTGCAAGGTGCCTATCTTCCAGATAGTGCACGGCTTAGGCCTGTTGCGGTTGTTTTGCCCCCTTTGCCATGCACGTCTTGACGTTCAACTACACTGCTGACTTGTAAGCGTTGTAGATGACATTGTCACGCAGTAAGGGGACTGCCTTCTGATACGTGTAAGTGCTCCCTAGGGATTCCATGTCAGTCGAGCCTCAAGAAAGACTGTCAGGAGCGGATGCTTACTTGGACCGACTTCATCTTGCATAGAGTCTATTGTTTCCCTGCTCTTCTCCAATGAACTTAACGAAGTTTATCGTAAGCCCTTAAGCTCCACCAGAACGGGAAATATCATTAACATTAAAGAATCATGAACTCATATCACCATAATCCACTGTATCCTCAGCGACAACATCACTCCGAATACTTCGACAAATCATCTGAGAATTTCCAAGCAATAAACTACCCACTACAGTACGCGAAAGGTTGACAGAGAATCGATCATTTCATCAAAATAAACACAACGCGGACGACACGAAGTAGTACAACCTTAGCCGCCAGACTTAGCATTTACACCATTCGCAGGAAAATGCAACAGAGAAAGAGCAAGGAGTATGATTTTGGGGAGGTACCAATGCTCTCCATCGACTTCAGCGATGGATTGCTCAGAGAACCAGAAGCAAAGAGAACTACAAGGCAGTACGTACTCTGCAGATATCGTGGCAGGCTCAAAGCCCTCTGCGAGCGCGTCTACATGATGCTCCATCAGGCCAAGCAGCCGGCATTTTGAGTTCTATTGCACTCTAAAAATCGTTTATACAAAACAAAACCACTTGAGTATATATCCTTGTGTTTAGGATGGCAAGACTGTCGCCTGTCTGCAGATGCAGTGCGGAAGTCGAGCTGTTAAAGCGCACCTAAAGGCCGATGTGCTGGCAAATTCTGATCTTCAATATACTGGTGACCGGAGTTTTGACACTGAACCTGTAAGCGACAATATTCCAGCATACTTTTCAAGCTTTCGAGTATCTTATAGACATGATCTGGTATCGTTGTCATTCCATGTTGCTTGACCTTGACGATGAACGTTCGGCAATGTGAACTGAGTCGAAATCCGAGCGTGCGTGAGAGGACCAACCGTATAAAGAGTTGCGCATCGGAAACAAAGAACTGAAGCTGGAAGTGACGAGCAACAGTACCGCTGAACAACGGGAATTGGTCATGCCGTAGCCCCATCAATGTCTGGATCCAGGTTCACCAGAGATGTGGGCGATGACAGGCTCTATATCCAGCCCGCACGCGTTGGCCGTAACTCAAATGACCACTGAAGCGGACGTCTCACAGCATGATAGACCGATGGCGGAAGCAAGATTTCATACAGGGTGTTGCTTGATAAAGAAAACGCATTTCGTCTGATCTCCAACGAGGTTACACAAGCTTGCGGTTCGGACGGTCCGAAACTGACCATTGCAAAGCCAGAAGTGAACAGAATTGAAGCCTGAAGGAGACAGAATCAAAGGTTCGATGTTTGTTGATGTTCTCCGGAGGACGGGGCTTGAATACATGCTAGGTCGTGTAGCTTCGAACACTCTCGGCATGGAACAACCAGTGTTCCGGTACTTCAGATGACAACTTTTGGGTTGACGGCATCAGCATTATCTTGTCTAGACTTTACTTTATAGACGCCAAAACGTTGCTTGTTATGCCTGAGTAGTAATTTCGTAACCCTGAGGCAAGTTCGTTTGCTGCTCTGGTGTTAACACCTTTCTGTAATGGGCGTAAATAAATCGGACAGGCAATACGTAGCGAGGCGGGACTCCTGAGTAGCGTCCGGTTTGTGCATCTGAGTTGAAAGCTAGCAACCACGGAAAAGGCTTCAAACCTGTCAGTATCGTCCTAAAAGCTTGCTGTTCCATCAATCAAAGTCACGTGTTGCAAATCCGGAATCCCTGAGTGGTCACGGGACTGGGAAGCATCTCAAGAATTCCATAAGTTTGTTCAACATATGTTACTGTTGTTACCATCACATTACAAGCAAAGGCCAAGACATACGTTAGATTTGAATTTCATTTGGTCATGCTATAATGACCATTAGACATTCCATTGCTCAAAACAACACGACAAGACTCATATTCTGCAACGGCATTTTGATCCGCCCGAAACCACAATGAATCGCTGTATCAGACTGGTGAAAAGTGACATGAGGGACAGCCCATGCATATACCGTTGCGGCTGAGCAAGAAGCTGTTCCGCAACCCACCGAAACGGATGAAAGGGGGCACGACGCTCGTCCTGTCGCGCTAGAGGTGACAAAGAAAGGCATAGAAATACTTTTGCGTAAAGATACATATCAAGAAACCAAGAAGAGCCGCAATGAGATTGCGACCCTCGACCAAAGGGGTTGCTCAGAAAGGAAAACAGTGGCATAGTAGGAAAACGCATCAAGACCTGCAGATTGCTCATCTAGTTTCCCAAACAAAGTCCTCGCAAGTAGTGGTATCTCAGAAGCAAACAGCCAACAGGCCCTACAAGAGAGGAAACTGCGCTGCAGAAATGAACAAAAGACGTCTTGGCTCTAAGATCTCTCCCGAATCCTAGACGTTCTGAACTTTTCCCAACCGTACCTTCTATCCTTCTATGGTTCCTCTAATGCAAGGAGACGATGCAATGGAAAGCCGATGAGCATGCCACCCATTGACACATTACTATAACTCTATGAAAATTTTCCGGAGGCATTAAGCCACAAACTGCCGTAACGTCATTACTCGTTATGCGGGTGCAGAGGTGATTGAGGTATCGGAGGTAATGTTGGATGAAAGTGCGCTTTCTACGAGCTCTTGCCTCTTCGCTGAGGTGGCGCCATAGGACGCCGCATGCTTTGCTTCTCAAGCGGGCTGTTGCGAGAGAATGAACCGCGACGAAGGCTGCTGTGCGCACCACCTCTTTGCTTCCTGATAGGGGTGATGGGAACCTTGGCGGCAGAGGCGCGACCATTCTGGACAGCATTACGGTCTGATTGAGCAGCTCGCATAGCAGGATTTTGGGGCAGTGCGGCGACACGTTGGTGCCTAGCCATGTTTCCGCGGAAGGCACCAAGGCTTCTATGGACACGATCGTAATGCTCCATCATATCGAACCCTTGCGAGGCCGAGCTGGATGGGCGGACGGGAGTCGACGATATGTCTGTAGTCGCAAAATCAAACTCAGAAGCAGTCGTTTCACCGGGGGTATCTTCATCTTCGAGGTCTTCATTATTGTCTTCTTCACCGAGCTCCAAGAAAGCAGCGAGGTCAAAATCATCTCCACTGAACTCATCGTCGTCGTCTTCTGTTGGATCGTCGTAGTAGTACATGTTACCGTCGGCGTCAAGAGCAGTATTAGCGAAGAAGGTCTCTGGCGGACCCATGAGGAAGCGACTGAAGTCACCTGTGTTGGTGCCGGCGATGGGCGTTGAGAGGATCGGGTCGACAGTCCGGTAAGCGGCAGATACTTCCGTAGCGTCACTTTCCTCTCCGGCAAGGGATGCTGCAGATTGTCGAGGGCTTGGATTGACGGAGTTGCTTGATGTGCTTGGCTGCTGGCTCCAGAAGGCACCCTTCCTTGGCGGGTACATAATCAGCATACAATTGGAACCCATAGTGCCAACAGCTTTGTCCTCCTCAATGGTCCATATACCTCGTACGGGACCACGTGGACGTTGAGAGGGAGACTTCTTGGCGGATTGTTGCTTGGGGCTAGTACGAGGTGGCGTTTGCGATTTAGCTAGGGCCATTGGGTTGCAGATGCGGGCCACTTCTGGCAGGTCTTCCTCGGTTGTCTCACCTTCATCGGCTTTGCAAAAGTCAGTAACGAAGATTGAACGCGAATTGGACAATGCTCACTCTCGTAGCCACTGGAACCAGCGGACGACTCCTCGTCGGTTGAGCCCTCGCCATCAGGGAATGGGTTGTCGTCATGAAAGTCCCAGTAGGAGCTCTGGCTGTCAGCTGGCGAAGGATGTCTTGTGTGTGCGGTTTCATCGTTCTCAATGAGAGATTGCAACGCTGGAGGGAGGCTGTCACGCGGGGTAAAGATATCTCCATACGTATCAAGGATTTCCTTTTCCCCAAACTCAGATTCCGAAGACGAATGGTATGAATCAACGTCAATGCTGAATCGTACGCGCCTTGAAGTAGCAGGCTGTTGTTCAGTGTCGGAGGGCGAAGCCGTACGGTAAACAGTAGGGAAGGATTCAGCATCAATAAACGGATCTTCCGGAAATATCGTGCCTCGTTGGCCAATGTCGCCCACAAGAAGTTGCAGCTCTTCATCGTCGAGAGACGCGAATATTTCTGGTAGTAGAGACTTTTCATCCTCGATCTCAGCATCCTCGTCCTCGTCACTGACGAGATCGACGCGGTTGTAACCTTCATCACCCGAAGACGTCGAATTTGTATCATCGAAGAGTGGTTGTGACTGCCCGAAGAGTGCTTGATTCTGCTGCTCAAAGTCATCGTATGCAAGCAGTCCCGTCATGGTATTGCTTAGGCGTCGTTGGATCTTCTTCCGAGGGTAGCTGCCAGCAAGGGTCTGGCTTGTGTCGCTCTCGTCGCCACGGAGAGTAGAGTGTGAGCTTGTGTTGCTGAAGCTCCTCTTCTTGCTAGGAGAGAGGATCTGTGAAGGGTCAAGCTGGTTGGTGAGCCCCGCCCCACGGTAAGGTGAGCGAGTTGAAACAGGAGCGTCCGTATCAATCCAGGTGGCATCGATCTCAATGGTGGGACCAGATTCTGAGAGCGTACGGGCACCGCTGGACGGGGCATCGGTGTCTGTTTGTTCGTCTTCATCCTCATCCTCCACCGTATTGTCCGTGCTATTGTCCTCCTCATCGGCGGCAGCTTCATCATCACTGTCATTTTCGACAGCTATATTGTGGTGGGTCTCTTTGGTATTCCTCCTTGAGATTGGTGACCCCGTAGTGTAAGGGTTGCGGCTCTTACGAGAGGCGGAGACGTTTCTGCTAGGACCAGCCATTGTGGAGGCCCGTGCGTCAATGATAAATGTGCTGATGGTTTCTATGGAGAAGGAATGGTAGGGAGAGATCTGCTCGACCGTTGATTTACGGGAAGATGATGTGGAGATTGTGTAATTGTAGAGCACCTCAGGTTTAGGGGTCTGGTTTTGTGAGGGTTGATGTTGAGAGGTTGGAAGCGGTAACGGCGGGTATTGAGGGAGGAGACCGGAAACGGGAGCCACAAAAGGTCGTCGGAAGACAACAACTGGTGTATCTGTGTAAGATGAAAGACTCGACCGGAACTATGTGGATCGAGTAAGGATTTCGTCGTTTGCTCGGAGATGGAAAGAGCGGGAAAACGATGCCGAAGGTGTGAGGAAGTACTACTGCGAGGCTCTACAAGCCGATTTCTGGTGAGCTGATTCAACTTTCAGTCCTTCAGGAGCTCAAAGTTGAACTTGTACTTCTTCTTCTGTCTGTCGTAGTTGTTGAAATTCTCGTTGGCTGAGTGGACTGAGGGTACAGCACCAGGTGCTTGCACCCCCAGTGGGAGTTTACAGCTCAGCGATAGCCCGCGGCATGATTCTCGACGAAGAAGTGTTGTATGATATCGATTGACCTTTAATTCGGGTTTAAGAATGGCGACTTCGTTGTCTTTAGGGGTGGTTGAGGAAGAGAAGGAGGGAAGAGGAAGTCGGAGGTCAGAGGCAGAGATGGAAATGAACTTTTTTGAGGTTGACTAAGTGGGGCAGACGCAGCCAATCCGGCCAATCACGGACGCAGCCGTTCACCGCTGCCCTCATTTCCATCCTCTCCCATCCTCATCGGCACGAGACAGCAGCTAGCATCCAGACGTGTAACACTGGCACGGCTGGAAAATCTGGTTGAATCCACCCGGTCGTAGTTGGGCTATCAGGTACGCTACCTATTGGTCCTTCATCCCATAGCCTCATGTCGATTTCATCTTGCGGAAGCGCTGATCTTGGGCTCCCATACATTTCTCGCTTCTCTATCGAAAGAGGATTTACAATGTCTTCAATTCCGCTCGTGAAGTGTGGACAGGCAACAGCTTCCTTCAAAGTACCCATTGGGCGATGACGATGAGTCGACAATGTGGCTTTTATATAATGGCAGAATATGAGTCTTACCAGCCGGAGTCAAGCCCTTCAGGTCTGCTGCGGTTGGTCAGCACCAACAAGCTATCGAGCTATTGGAGGTTGAACGAAGTATATCCCTGCAGACAACAAACGTTTGCTGACCACACGGAGGTCCTCTAAGCACGATACATCGTGGTTCGAGGTAGACCACAGAAAGCTTGCACTCCAAGGGCCCAATTGCATCAGGAAAGCGACCGCGGACATCCTTCCAACGTTGGCTTTGAGAGAGTGAGGTTCTGCTTGAGGCTGCCTAACAGTGACTCTGCTTCACTATTGTCTGCTCTCCGCTGGGGAATTTCGACTCCATTGTCCGCATCCTGAATACGTACTCCCTGCAAGATCACCCTACGAGTACGCCATTGCGCTGCACACCATCGCTTCTACTCCACAGTGGCCGACTTGGCGAGAGAAGAGCGTTAAACAAGCGGGCCGCTCTAAAACAACCTCAGCACCAAGATCTGGACGGCGCCGGCGACGGGTTCACGCCATTTGCTGCCCTTGGTACCCACACTGCCCATCATTACGGCATAGTCCCGCATCTCCATCGTTTACTTTACCGGCATTATTGACGAGTGGTTGGCATGCGAATTCCTTCCCGATCCGGCCGCTGACACGGGATTCCGAGCTGCATGATAGATGAATTTATATTAACTCTCCTGCTGCTGTCGTCCACCGTTGTTCGAAGATTAGATTAAACCCTGAGAAATTTCGAAGACTTTTGCTGCACGACGACGCCAGTTTGCGGGGTATTTCAGACTTTTTGCCCTAGTTTACCGAATGTGGTGGGCGCACGTGCCGGAGCTCGGTCTGTTGTCGTACAACAACCATCTCAGGGTCTCGTCTCCAGCTGGAAACGAAGGGGGCCGGGGTGCATGGCCTCGTGTCTGTCGGCAGAAACAAGCAAGCAAGCATTCTATGAGGTGGCTTCATATGGCAGATGTCCTACATGATGGAGGGTCGTCCCATCCCGTCCCTGCTGCTGCACCTACGCGTCAGGAGAGAGCTCGTGGTCAGAACAACTCAGGCAATTGAACCATCAATCAACGATCACGGGCACAAAAGAAGATGGGCGGCACAAAAGGATGCGCACTGAGAAGCAGATTGGGAAATTCAGTCCTGTGGATGGTGCCCAGTCATCCGTTGGATAATTAAGACAAAGTCAGCCGGTACGGTAGGTGTTTTCTCGCTGCATTTTCTTGTAAAGCGCTTTCATCAAGGCTGCCGTCTTGCTTTCTTGTTGTTTCTCCTCTTCAGGACGATGTAAACTGCGTTATTCGATCTTTGACCCGTGTCCTAGCAGTAGCATCTGAAAGAAGTCATGCCAAGATGAGCAGTGAAGGTTGGAGAGAGACCTCAAGAGTCATGTATTTTCCTGCTTGCTCGGCAAAGCCAACAGGAGACCTACGAACGCCAAACGCCTTTGAGATGCAATCGCAGTAGATAATTGGAGTCTATCGGAAACACTCCGAGCTAGCATATACAGACAGCTAAAGCTGACCGTTGTCGAATTGTATCATTCGTTCGACCATTCCGGCTTCTTCTTTGCAACAAACGCTTCCATTCCTGTACCGCCACTGTTAGCATCCTGCCCAGTTCATGTTGGTATCTGACTCACCAATTTTCTGATCCCTGCTCCCGAACAGGCCGTGGAACACCCGCCTCTCAAACTCCACTCCTTCTCTGAGTGAAAGCTCCTGACTCTTATTCACAACCTCCTTCGCTGCCTTGACCGCGACCCTGCTCATCCCCGCAATCGTCGCAGCCGTCTCCACCGCCCCATCCACACACTCCTCTGCGCTCCCAAACACCCTCGCCGCAAGTCCCCACTCCCCCGCCTCCTTCCCCGAAAAGTTCTTCCCCGTAAGTATCAACTCCATAGCCCTAGACTTCCCAATCGCCCTCGTCAACCTCTGACTCCCCCCCGCCCCCGGAACAACCCCCAACTTCACCTCCGGCTGCCCAAACACCGCCCCCTCACTCGCATACACCACATCCGCCATCATCGCCAACTCGCACCCGCCCCCCAGCGCGAACCCGTTCACCGCCGCGATGATGGGCTTCTTGACCTGCGTGATGGCCGCGGACCAGCTCTCGAGGAAGTCGGTGGTGTAGACTTCGGAGAAGGTCTTGGTGGACATTTCTTTGATGTCGGCGCCGGCGGCGAAGGCGCGGGGGGAGCCGGTGAGGACGATGGCGCCGATGGTGGGGGTGGAGTCGAGCTGGGAGAGGCAGGCGTGGAGGTCGGTGAAGAGGGGGGTGGAGAGGGCGTTGAGGGCTTTGGGGCGGTTGAGCGTTACTGGGGGGTGGGTTAGCGGGTGCGGGCTATGGTATTAGGGCGGACGCGGAGAGGGACAGAGTATGGATGAAAGGGGCGGAAGTTGAGAGCGTACCTAAAGCTACGCCCGGCTTGGGGTAGGACAGCAGTAGGTGTTTGTACTGCTGCTCCGAAGAGGAGTCTGTAGAAGACATTCTAGCTTGCACAAGGCGAGGGAGGGTGGATTGACGCGAAACCCGCGAAGAGAAATGCTTGAGACGTGCAATTGACGCCATGGTGATATGAGTGGAGATACGAGTGCTATTTGTACATGTGCTGTGAAGCTGTGTTTGTCCCGTCTGACGGAGATATCCTGTGACGGAGGAAGCTCCTTGCAGCTGTTGTAAGCGGGAGCTTTGAAATCAGCTCAAGTGGAGCCGAGGCTAACGGCGGGGGAGTGGAAGAGGCTCCAGGGTCTCCTGAGATTGTCATGTGACCTGATCAAGGGGACTTCTGATTTTGCAAATGTATGTACCATGTTATCTTCGGAACCGAAGACTTCCAACACTTCTTTGGCAGCATGCTGATACTAACGTTGGGACAGCCCTACAGTACCGCGTTGAGCCAGCAGGGTATTACCCCGCTATGCCACAACAATTGTATCGAAGATTTGACGCTCACCAAAAGAAACGTCTCCAAGATTATCATCGTAGACATTCGTAACGTTACTCGTAAGCTTTGCTACAAATTCTGAAGCCCTCGAAGAAAGCAATGCTCAATTGATGCATGTAATTGGACGATAAGAAGGCTTGGAGGGGTGTCCGCAGGCAGGGCACTTTAGCTTTTGCATCACAGGGCAGCAGCTACCCCACTACTCCCGGAAAGCTACCTGCAGCGCCGGACTGAATTACTTTTTCAACTTCATATCAGTCCTGTTTATTTACTTCGTCATCACTCGTTCATCTCTCTTCTACTTCCGAGTCTCATCTCGCCCGGTCACTCTGCGTCAAGTCTCATCAATTTTCTGCATAGCCGTCCAGACCTGACGGCCCCAAATCTGTACACCCCCCATCCGACCCCTCCACCCGATTCTCCCCCCTTCCCAACAATGGCATCCACCGACTCCGCCCCTCCCCCCCTCGAGGGCAAAAAGCGCCGCATCGGCGTCATGACCTCCGGCGGCGACGCCCCCGGCATGAACGGCGCCGTCCGCGCCGTTGTCCGCATGGCCATCGCCAAAGGCTGCGAAGCCTACGGCATCTACGAAGGCTACCAGGGCCTGGTCGACGGCGGCGACATGATCAAGCAGATGGCGTGGGACGACGTGCGGGGGTGGCTGAGCGAGGGCGGGACGCTGATCGGGACGGCGCGGTGCAAGGCGTTCTACGAGCGACCGGGCAGGCTGCAGGCGGCGAGGAACCTGATCGTCAAGGGGATCGATGCGTTGGTGATTTGTGGTGGGGATGGGAGTTTGACGGGGGCGGATAAGTTTCGGGAGGAGTGGCCGGGGTTGTTGGAGGAGTTGGTGGGGAAGGGGGAGTTGAGCGCGGAGCAGGTGAAGCCGTTCAAGCATTTGAATATTGTGGGGTTGGTGGGGAGTATCGATAATGATATGAGTAGTACTGATGCTACTATCGGGTGCTACTCGTCGCTGGGGAGGATATGTCAGGCGGTCGACTACATCGACTCGACGGCTTTCTCGCATCAAAGAGCGTTCGTCATCGAGGTTATGGGGAGGCATTGCGGGTGGTTGGCGCTCATGGCGGGTGTTGCGACGGGGGCAGACTTTGTCTTCCTCCCAGAGAACCCACCGAGTGAAGACTGGGAGGAGAAGATGTGCACAATCATCAAGAAGGTGAGAAATCAGGACGGCTTGGCTCTGACATGGTAGAGTGGCTGACGATCCATAGCACCGTCAACAAGGAAAGCGGAAGACAATAGTCATAGTAGCGGAAGGCGCCCATGACCGACAACTACACAAGATCACTCCCGGACACGTCAAGGAGCTTCTTACGGAGAAGCTACATTTGGATACCCGTGTCACGACGTTAGGCCACGTCCAGCGAGGAGGTTCTGCTAGCGCGTACGACCGTATGCTCTCTACACTACAAGGCTGTGAAGCCGTCAATGCGGTACTCGACGCTACGCCTGAAACACCCAGTCCGGTTATCTCTATCATAGAAAACAAGATTGTAAGGCAGTCGCTGCTGGAAGCTGTGAAGCAGACGCACGAGGTAGCGCAGGCCATTGCAGCCAAGGACTTCACAAGGGCGATGAGTTTGAGGGATGCGGAGTTTGCGGAGTACTACACTGCGTATATGATCACGACGGCTGCTGACCAGCCGGAGCTGCTGCTACCGCCTGAGAAAGTGAGTAGAAGGATTGAAGTGTATCAGACAAGCACTCACAACTTCACAGCGTATGCGTGTCGGTATCATCCACGTTGGTGCACCAGCCGGTGGCATGAACGCTGCAACCCGAGCGGCCGTGGCCTACTGTCTAGCCAGAGGCCACACACCGGTTGCCCTCCACAACGGCTTCCCCGGCCTCTGCAGGCATCACGACGACGAGCCCATCGGATCCGTACGGGAAGTGAAATGGCTCGATGCGGAAGGCTGGGCCTCTAAGGGAGGTTCAGAAATTGGCACAAACCGAGGACTTCCGAGCGCAGATATGCCGAAAACGGCCTTCTGCTTTGAGAAGTACAAGATTGATGCACTGTTTGCGGTTGGCGGGTTTGAAGCCTTCACAGCCGTATCGGAGCTGCGGAAAGCGAGAGCGCAGTTTGATGCGTTCAAGATACCCATGGTGGTGCTACCGGCGACCATCTCCAACAACGTGCCTGGAACGGAGTATAGCATTGGTAGTGACACATGTCTGAACGCCCTCATCGAATACTGTGACGCCATTAGACAATCGGCATCCGCCTCCCGCCGACGAGTCTTCGTGGTAGAAACTCAGGGTGGCGCCTCCGGTTACGTAGCCACAATAGCCGGTCTCAGTATAGGCGCATTAGCCGTCTACACCCCTGAAGAAGGCATCAACCTCAAGATGCTCGTCCGCGACATCGACCACCTAAAAGAGTCCTTCGCAAAAGACAAGGGCCAGAACCGCGCCGGCAAGATCATCCTCCGAAACGAAAAGGCAAGCGAAACATACACCACCGAGATCATCGCCAACATCATCCGCGACGAAGCCAATGGCCGCTTCGAATCTCGTGTCGCCGTTCCCGGCCACGTGCAGCAAGGCGGTACCCCTTCGCCTATGGACCGCGTGCGAGCCGTGCGTTTCGGCGTCAAGTCCCTGCAACATCTAGAAGCCTACGCAGGCAAGAGCAAAGAAGAGATAGCGAACGATGAGATGAGTACGACGGTCATTGGTATCAGAGGGGCGAAGGTAAAGTTTAGTCCGATGTGGAAGATTGAGGAGCAGGAGACGGACTGGAAGCAAAGGCGGCCGAAGGAGGAGTTTTGGATGCAGCTGAAGGATATTGTGGACGTGTTGAGTGGGAGGCCGAGGGATACACCTCAGGAGGTGGTCAAGACAGGATATTAGGACGGAAAGAAACCGGGAAGAGGTGGTGGTTGAGGCTTGATTGGCTTTGACATATGAGATACTGGCGTATAGGACCCGAAACCTACTCGTTGTAGTTTATTATCCCCTCAAAATGCAACCGTGCATGTGCAAACATGTTGCTGGGCACATCTGTAGACCTCTCTTTGCCTAAACCAGGCTGACTGTAAACCCTTGGAAGAGGAACAAAGTTGGTCACCCTTGTAGTACTGAGTAGCGTGAGAAGCAGTGTTGGCTGTCCCTACGTGCAGCCACCACGACTGCGTAATTGTACAGGAACAATACGAGATGCTGGATTATGGATGTTCTTGAAATTGAACAGGATTAGCATTCGAGCTTTGAGATGTTCCTCATACCACACCCTCCGCAAATCAGAGTAGCAAAGAGAATGACTATCGGTAAAAGCTTTTGTCAAACATATTTGGTTTGGCCCTTGAGAAGAACGTTCAAAGCAGCCGTCTCGTGGTTTCCATTCCCCAAATCCCTCTGGCCAATCTGTATACATGCCAACGACCACTGGAAATTGGGGCGCTTCTCGGCATCAAGACAGGTTTGTACGAGATCCTCAATACGCCTTCGCTGTTTATCAGAAAGCAGATCTCGAAAAACTCGAAGCGCGCGGAGTTCGTCGTCCATGCCCAAAGCAAGCGAATAAGCATAAACATTGCTGCTATCAACGGGCTGCCTTATCAGCAACGGCTTGTACGCCCAACTCGGCCTCGAACGTCTGTCAGGAGATGTCTTTGTCAGAGTGTACCAGACAAAATCTACAAAAGGTACAGATCGCTCGGTGTTCCGAAACGTGGGCTCTGAGTCCCTGGCTAGCTTCGCACTTGAGACTCGATTGATGCATGTGACGTTTGCTGTAACATCTTCGACACTTAGTAGGGCCTTGGCCCTCTCCGAAGAACCATGAACATCGTCTTCCGAAGCCATCGGCTCATTTCTGTAACTTGGACTAAACAAGTCAGTCGGAGCGTGAAGACTTGCGCCCGTTTCCACCACAGAGGATCCGTCTGCAACCTGCAGCAATTGCGTCTCTTCCTCAGTCCCCGTTGCATGAGCAAAGCACCGGACACAGAACAGCCCTGGAAGATGGCATTGCCTGCCTCCGGTGGACATTAGCAAGCTCCGTTCTACGCTCTCAGCCGCAAGTCTGAATTGAGGATCTTCTTCAAGCATCTGGAAGCAGAGAATGATGAACATAATGGTCCGTGTTGGGTAGGGGTCTGCAATTACACCGGCGAGAACTAGTCCTTCGGCTCGATTTAGCACGTCCAAAATGTGTGTAAGGCTCTCGGCATATGTGCCCTGCGCATGGACCTCCTTAAAAACACCGGATGTTATGAGAGGGCCCAGAATTTCAAGATATACACAGCCAAGAGAAAAGACGTCCGATTTACTGTTTCTGGGCTCCCACGCTATGACTTCTGGAGCGGAGTACCGCCGGGTGAAAGCGTTTGGTGTTCCGGTCGTGGTCGTCCCCGTTAGCTGGCTTGCATCAAGTGAGATGCCAAAATCGGTATACATCATGAGCCCGTTGTGAATTAGGATGTTTGCCGGTTTTATATCTTTGTGCCGGATGGTGTGTTTATGAATGAATGCCAAAGCGCTTGCTAAGCAACCGAATGAATTGTATAGTATCGTGCTAAGGGCATCATCCAAGGATATGGCCCCGTCGTTGATGTCGTCAAGCAGTGTACCGAGATCCCCTCCCTCGGCCACGGGCTCTAGGATGATCCCACACTCACGGTGCTGTACGTAGGTAGCGTAGACCCGGACCATGTGGTGGTGTGAGGCTACTTTCTTCATGATGCTTACTTCCTGTTGAATCTGCTTCTTGATGCCATCAAGAGTCCTTCCGTTTACACCACGGAAGATCTTGACCGCAAAGAGTTGGCCTGTCCGGATATGGCTGACTTCGTTTACATGAGCAGTCGCTCCTGCGCCAAGACTCTTACGAATGACGAAAGGTAACTTCACGTCTCTGGGGAAGTCATGATGTTCTCCGGGGTTGATAGTAGCATACACTTGGTTCTCTCCGGATGGGCTAAGAGGTCCCGCCATTACTGGGGGCGGCTCGCAGGGTGTTTTCCTCTTCCTCCTGCTTCTTCCAGAAGGGTCTACTCTTCCCCGTGGCGACCACGCTTCCAATTCAACTACTAGTAGACGGACGGGCTCCGCAGTCGGACTGACGCTACAAGAGCGTTGGAATTGATGGCGAAGGACCCAAATCCGGCACCGTCACTCGCTCTATAATCCACTTAAGATGATGCTGCAACGTACAAGGAATATGAGGAAGGTCAGTTCGTTTCTGAGGTTGAGAGAAAAAGAAGAGAAAGGTCAAGGTCTGGAGAGTTTCCCGTCCTCAGCCTTGCTCTGCCTCCACGCGATGCATGGTGGCTTGCATGATGTACCTGCGGCGAAGACGATCCATTGGCCACCACTGCAACGAGACGATGATCATTCATCCTGAAAGATGGCTACAAACCTTTTGCTCTCCTTCCTAACCATGTCAGAGCTGCGTGTCCGTGGCACAACATGAAGATTGGTCAGTTCCCATCCAGGCACAATACGAGGAATCGTCAAGTCAGCGGAAAGGACGCGTAGTTCACGTGAGCGCGCGATAGCCCTAGTCCCTCCACTAACCCCGCCTTATTCCCGCCGCAGCTGCCAAAAAGTTGTTCCAAGCAAAAAATACTACAGCTTTACAATCTCACCACGAACCGGTCCTCGACACCTCCAATGGCGCCCCAAAAAGAACCCACAGAAGCCGACATCATCCTCAACCGCACCAACGTCGCCCTCGCCAAATCCCAAAAGCTCATCGCCTCATGGCTCCCCCCACCGACCGCCTCCGAGCTCTCCCACCGCAAAACCGACGAAGAGCTCGACAGGGAAGAAGCTGAGATCTTCCGGCTCGAGCCAGAACTGTACGTCGCCTTCCACGCTCACCTCACCTTGCGAAACAGCTGCTGAAGAAAATTTATACCAGACTCGGTCTCGGCGCCCCCCTCCCCCAACCAACCACCCACCCAAACCCCACCGCCCAACCCACCAAGCGCTACCAAACCGCCAACGACGCCATACTAGCCAAACTTCTTGGCCCGCGAAAGGCGCGACACCTCTCCTCCACCCCCCTGCCTTCCTCCCTCTCCCAAAACCAGCATCAGCGGAGTAAACCCCTTCCTTCCAACAACAATAGCAACAAACCTCAGAATGTGAGGAAGAGTATCGAACACGATGAGGGTGACGGAGAGGAGGAAGAGGAGAGTCGAGCGAGGATGTTTCAGAGGAAGAAGAGGAGAGTTAGTAGGGAGGTGAGGGAGTTGGAGAGGGAGGTGCAGGAGCTGGATCAGGAGGCGATGGAGGCGGATTGGAAGGAGGTGAAGGATGTTAGTGAGGAGGTCTTGAGCAAGGTGGAGGGGTGGATGGGTGGAGTTGCTGGTCAGGGCGTTGATGGCACGGGGAGTGGGGATGGGAAGGGCGATGGCCAGGGTGAGGGTGGAGGAGAGGGGAATGCGAATGGCGTTCGTGGGAAGGGGGAGAAAGACTCAGAGATTTCGGTGGTAGCGCCTATGAAGGAGCCAAGGAGCGAGGCAGACAAGAAGAGGGAGAAGAACAGGAGGAAGAAGGAGAGGGAGAAGAGGAAGAAGATGGAGAAGCGTGCGCACGAGGCTGCTGGTGCGCAGGCTTAATTGTTGTCCGATGCAATATCTCGTTGCCTTTGCTCTGCTCATCTATCAAGATACCCCCAGCCAATACTTTCTGCGCTGCATGATCCTCTCCACAGTTTGGCATGACTCAGATCTCTTGTTCTTATGTTAGAGCAAGAATATGCCCGACATCTATCTCAGCGGACATCTCACTGCTTCGCGTATTCCACTAGCGAACAATTCAATGGTATTGACAGTTCATGATAGGCAAGCTGCAACAGTTGATACTCCAAAGCCTACTGTAAAAGATAGACCGTTGATCTACCACAAAAGACCAGGACTCGAAAGATGGATATAGTAGGGGCGGAAGTTGTTGTTGTTCTATCTGCAGACCTATGAGGGCTATTTATCTGCTCCCTGACCGTGCTTAGCAGCTACCCTCGAGTCTACCCCTGAGCCTAGACTGGTATCCGGTGGTTCATCACTACACTATGTGAAGGATCCAGGCATATTGTAAACAATGAGCTGTTCAGAACAATAAACCATACAAAGCCTCAAAGATCCTTGGCACGCATGCTAAAGGGGCTTGCGCCTCCGCCAAGCCCAGCCACAACGCCATGAAACGCTGCGCCTTGTCGGCTCCCTAACCGAACAAGAAGATCACGCGTCTGCCTACAAAAACACCTATACATAAATCTATCACATGCCGTCCTGTCCTGTAGTTCCTTTCAAAATCCAATCAATAATCCAATCCTGCGATTACCGTGCATAACTATGGACATATGCGTCTCCCCACTCTCCCCAACCTACACCCCCCTCTCCCGCCTCCTAACCTCCCTCCTGCTCTTCTCCGGCCTCTACAACCAAACCCCCCACGCCATACTGTCCAACGTGCTCAACGGCTCCCTAGCAGCCGCCCTAACACGCTCTTCCATCGTCGCGCTCCACGCAATCGTCCTGCTCGCTTTACAGCGACGAGGCGCGCAGGATGACGAGGCGGTGGTGAAGTGGGACGCCGATTGGTTCGGCACGTGGAGCGTGCTCAGTCTTGCGGTGGTGATGGTGCCGGGGTTGCTTGCGGGGACGACGGGGAGGCGGAAGAGGATGATTGTTAGGTGTTGGGGGGTGTTGGTGATTGCGGGAGGGGTGTGTTCGTATGTTGGGTTGAGGAGGGCGAAGAGCGCGCTTGGGTTAGCTGATGTCGGTGCTGATGTTGAAGGGATGGAGAGGGCGAATAGGGCGCGATCGGTACTTCATTCGCGAGCTGGGGTTGGTGAGGGGAGCTGTTCGGCTGTGTGGGCTCTCTGGGGGTTGCATCAGGGAACTCTGGTGTCTGGAGCACGGCTTTTTAACGACCAGTATAAGGCATCCATCGATCGACTGGCGATAGCGGTCTTGATCATGGCTGCGGTGGGAGCGATTAGATGCGTCCTGAATCGACCGACTATCAAACCCCAGCCGGCGGCTGGGCAACAGTACGACCGAGAGGCATTCCTTATGCCCATATCCACGCGGCAAGACACAGAAGTGCATTCGAGCACAGGAGGCAACGCCCTGCGCAGTCTAGCTCAGGGTCTAAGCAAGCTGTTCACCTTCGCTTCACCCGTCCTGTTTATCGTGGTATTGGTGTTCAACGAGCTGTTTCTGTTCAAGAAGCCGGCACTCCCCACGAGCGAGACGTTGCAGGAAGTCGGCCAGTGGGGATCTTGGGCAGCTATAGGACTGGTCTTCATAGCAGCTGTTATTGGGAAGGCTGCTGAAGAACCACCCAAAGTGCAAACATATGCCTTGTAGAGTCTTCAGAATAGCTAATCAACGTTTGTTCTTCGTCACTGAATGCCATGACTGTAGATTCCGGATGACTCGCTGTGGGCAATAACCACGTGCAGCTGAAGATTGCTGAGGTCCGAGTCTATTGGAGGCTCTCCTGTTCGCCCTCCAGCTTCCATGTCTCGGAACGATGTGCTCATGGCGGCTGTCCGTGCTAACTAGGTCGTACAGTTCTGATGCTTGAACATACTCGCGTTTTCTGTCTTACTCCTGTACATATGCCGACTCTAGGCGCTACAGATCAGGATCCTCCACATCCGGGCCTGGCGTCTGCAAAGGCATTAGTATCGTCACATAGGGTTCCTGTGCCTCCTGCGCGTGACTCATCCAGAACTTCCGCCTTTCCGGGGCCGACATGCCGTCTGTCGAGGCGACGGTGCCATCAGGCAACGCGACCATCGAGGGTGCTGTCTCAAGACCCGGCTGTGGTGGCGGATACCACATGTTCTTCATCTTCATCCATTTCTCGTACAACTTGGGCTTGTTGTTCTTGACCCAGTCTTCGTCCCCGAACTTTTCGAAGAGTATCTTGATAATGTCCTTCTTCCCGTCCAGGATAGCCCTCGAAAAAGGAGTGTCTTCGCCGATGACCATGTTCGGATCCGCCCAGGCCTCCAAGAGCGCAGTGCAAGTATCTACACAGCCTTGCCTGACTGCCCCCCATAATGCTGTCTCGTTCACAGAGTCAACCGCGTCCACGTGAGCACCCGCCCCAACGAGTAATTTGATGACGTCTTTAGCATTAGCATGTCTCGCCGCATAATGCAGAGGCGTACACTTCTGTGAGTCTATTATGTTGGGATCCGCTCCCGCCTCTAGGAGTGCTCTAACAAAAGCGGTATGTTTTTCACTGGCGGCGATGTGCAATGGTGTGGCGCCGGTATAGTCCTTTGCGTTCGGATTTGCTTTCGCTTCGAGCAGTATTCGAACCCAGTCCGGGTGATGTTCTGCCACCGCAACGCCAAGAGCGGTCCGTCCGGAAGGCCCTCTCGTGTCCAGCTTCGCTCCCTTCTCAATCAGCTTTCGGACGCCTTCTTCCGACGTTTTCTCTGTTCTGATGGAGGTGATAAGGGCAGTGCACCCGTCGTAGGCCGCTCTCTCCATGTCAACGCCAAAATCTAACAGTACTTCGGCGACCCTGTCGTCCCTACGTGCTCTAGCATGTATCAGGGGCGTTAAGCCCTTCCAATTTTGAACATTTGGATCCGCTCCTTTTTCAAGCAGAAACTTAGCAAGCTCCGGCCTGCTAGTTTCAGGAGCCTCGGAGTACTCCTTGATAGTAAAGAACAGGGCTGTTTGTTCATTTACATCCTTCTCATCGACTCGGACCCCATTGTCAAGAATAAAACTAACGATATCCATGTTTCTGCTACGCACCGCCTCTGCCAGTGCCGTCGTTGTCGCCATTCCGTCAGGAAACTGGATTCTGGCGCCAGCTCGCAACAGACGCTCCGCAACGGATTTGTGCCCTTTCTTTAGTGCAATGATTAGAGGTGTGTCGCCTGTAACGTCAAAAGCATCAAGCTTGACCCCTTGCGCCGTTTCAAGAAATAGCGCGACAATGTTGTCCCTGCCTTCGCGGGCGGCATAGTACAGCGGGGTACGGCTGTGGTAATCTTTCGCATCTGCGTTCACTTTCTGTTCGAGAAGTAGCTTCACAACCCCTTCTCGGCCGCGTTCTGCCGCCACGGACAGCGGCGTCCTGCCCGTAGAGAAGTATCCAATGCCTCTGCCAGTGGATTCTATATTAGTGCCCGGATACTGTAGGAGCTGTCTAACTACTTCCTCATGCCCCTCGTAACAAGCCCACCAGAGCGGGGTTCTGCCCATCGAATCCGCTCTGTTAGCATCAGCAAAGTGTGAGAGCAGCGTAGTGACTATGCCAACGCTACCTAGCCGCGCGGCCAGGCACAGAGGGGTCTCGTCACTGTTGTTGCAGTAGTTAACAATTGCTTCAGCGCCATTGTCGAGGAGCCGCTCCATAATCTCCTGCAGACCGAACACAGCAGTATAATGTAGCTTGTTGGAGCCCACTACCCAATGCTGCTTTGTCTGAAGACTGCTTGGGAAACATCGGCGCGGCGTTACTCGTTCCAGAGCTTTGATGTTGGTTTTGTTATCCAGGAACCTACAGCACCGTTCCAAAATGCTGCTCTGAACTTGCAGAGCATGTTGACCCCAGTAAGTAGCGGCATAGTTGCAGAAAGGGCGATCCTTGTCTGCTAATGTATCACAGCCGTAGTCTTTGAGGGGATTGAACGGCTGGAAACGCTGGATGGACAGGCAGCTGAGGCAAATCTTGGCAATGTAGAGCTTCATGTCCTCCTGTCTACTGGACATGATTTTCTCAAAGAACTCTTGGGCCGTGTAGTGAACTAGTTTGATGACCTTGCTTGTCTCGTCCAACGTCACCAAACCTGCGCAAACAGCGAGCATGTCTTCAGAGTCAACGAAGTTGTCTTCATCAACATTATCCGCATCTTCATCCTCTTCCTCGAGAGCTAAGGCGTACCTTAGTTGAGTCGGCGAAAGCGGCTCAATGGCGTAAATGATCCAGCCGAGTACTTGATTAGCCAGCTCAACGTCGGCTTTAGGCTGCATGTTGATCCTCTCCAGAGCCTTCTCGTACGCTTCATCTATAGCTTCGGATCCCTTGGGAAGTTTGGCCAGAGCGTCATTGACTGCTCTCCTTGTCCGCTTGTCCTTGAGAGAGTCGATATGCAGTCTAGCCAGCAGAAACCTACATCGTGTTAACAAAGTCCAGCAATCTGCAACGATCGACGCCACTTACATGCCGTCTACTACCTCGCTAATCTCCCGCACAATGCTCTCTTGGAGATCCTGATTCTTCCTGACACAAGGGGGCAACTCTTTGATCTTAGCCTCCAAATAGTTTTTCACATCATCCGAGGAGGCCTTGATACGTAGCGTTGGATCCTTGTCAAACACCTCCATGATTTCCGGAAGAAGACGCGAGGTGGCCATCATTCTCAAGTCAGAGGCTTCCTGAACTTGTCGAAGCAGCGACAGAAACGAGGATCTGACACTCGGATCACACTCATCGAGCGCATCAACAACGACGTATACCGTCTTGTACGCTGCGCAAACCGCACGCAAGCAGACAGAGAGATTCTCGAATGAAGGTTGAGAGTTTCCATCCAAGTGCTTGTGGTGCAGATCGGTCAAAGGACCTCTGACCTCCTTGCGCATCTGCCAAAGCTGTGCAAGCATGGCCGCTGCAAAGTAGTCTGGTGTCTGCTTCTCGGCTGCCTTGTAATTGCAAAATAGGTATACGATTCCGGTTTCCGGGTTAATGTAGTTCGAAAGTAGATGATCAACCACAATAGAAGACATGATGGTCTTTCCTGCTCCAGGAATGCCAGGACAGTAGAGCGTTCCTTTCGATATAGCAAGCCAGCTTGTGAACTCTGGTGCATCCAGAAACCACTGCCCAGTCCCACTTTGTCTTCTTCGTAGGAAGTCCTGCTGCTGGGAAGCAAAGTCCGCGTCGGAGAGCCAGTTTCGGATTTTGGCGCTTCTTGCCTCTTCTTCCAAGCTCATCTGCATATCTTGCATCAACGCTTGACCGGCTTCGAGGCGCTGTTGTCCTTGAGCGAGACTTTGCTGGCCATCTTGTAGTCTCGCCTGTTCCCGGAGCACGTTGTCAACAGCGACCTGTATCTGTCCAGTCTCATCTTTGATTGCCTGAGACAACTTGAAGTGGTCCAGTTGAAGTGCTACCTGGACCAAAATCTTCAGACGTACGATCCGATCCAGTATCTCCATCATCTGGGGCTTCGTAAAGTGCCATTTCAGAGCATCAGTGGCCTTCTTCAAGCCGTGATGCTGCTCGGTATTCTTAGTGAGCTTTTCAATGGCAGCCTTGAACTGGTCGAGTGGTCCGTCCTTCTCAGCAAGCTGGAGGACTGATTGGTACCATGGGTCGGTGACATTCGCGGCTTGGAGGTGAATGTGCAGGTTGTTGAGCAGGCCAATTGTGTTGACTGCCTCCCGCGCGCATTTTGATCTCTCATCCTTGGCATCTGCGACATCTTTGGAATATTTGATAACACTATCGGCAAGCTGGAGTATCGCAATGATACTCGCAGTGACGCTCAACGGATCGGCCATAGTTGCTATACATCATACATGGGGAATTGAAACAGAACCGACAAAAAGAATGCAATGGCAAAAGAATTGGACAGTGTAAGAAATATACCTGATACTTGGAGCCTATCGTGAAGCTATACATACTCGGTCAGCCACCAGCCGCAGCCTTGCTCCGCCTCGTAGCAGAGGTGCTTTTTCTTCGCGCTAATGCACCGTTGCATCCTTCGCGGCTCTCTGGCGGAGATTGCGCTGTCAGCGTTGGGGCCATTTCTATAGGACGAGAAGGTTGTAAAACCGATGAATATCTCAAGGTAACAAAGCATGGCTGCAGTGTCACCAAATTCGAAATCAAGAGAAGGATTGCGTGGGTTTGCATTCAGTCACGTGACCTCGTGACGCGGCCGCGAATTTGTAAGGCCGATACTCAAGGGTTCGACCCCTTAGCCAGAAAAACACCGAAATCAAGTACAATCCATGATACGCTTCAGGATGCGCCAGTACTTGCATAATCGCCCATAGGATCGAATTTTCAACATATACATTCATACTTCCTAGTCCGCTTTGTACATATCTTCCAAATTATTCCCGAACGAACAGACTCGCCATTCCCATGCCTGTGCCGATACACATACTGATGACTCCCAACTCTTGCCCTTGCCTCTCCATCTCTGGCAGCAAGCTCGCCAGTTGTCGTCCACCAGTAGCACCCAGCGGATGGCCTAGAGCGATAGCACCACCCTTGGGGTTGACCTTTGCGAAATCGAGACCAAGTGTGCGTATACAGTGTATCGCTTGCGAAGCAAAGGCCTCGTTGATCTCCCAGATGCCGATCTCCTCCTTCTTGACCGCCGTGAAATCCAGCAGTTTTGGTATCGCAAGGGCAGGCCCGATACCCATCTCATCCGGCGCACACCCAACAACCTGTGTCCCAGCCCACTTCCCAATGATACTACTGCTCAACCCCAGCTCCGTCGCCGTACTCCTCCTCATCATCAAACACCCGCTCGCCCCATCCGAAACCTGACTGCTATTCCCCGCCGTGCTCTTCCCATCCGGCTTAAACGCCGGCTTCATCCCGCCCAACTTCTCCACCGTACTCCCGGGCCTAATCCCATCATCCTTCGTCACCTCCACCATCTTGCTCTCCTGCTCCTCGACCGGCTTCGCCAAATCCTCCCTCCACCTCGTCTTAACCGGCACAATCTCCTGATCAAACAGGCCCTTCTTCTGCGCCTCCGCCGCCCTCCGATGGCTCTCAACCGCAAACTCATCCTGCTCCTTCCTGCTAACACCATACCTCTCCGCCACATTCTCACTCGTGATCCCCATGCTCATGATACACTCCCTCGCATCTTTGACCTCGCTCTCCTTCATCTCCTGCCAAATCACCGTCGGAATCGCCCTACTCCCATAGTTCATCGACATAGACTCCATCCCCCCCGCGATGCCTACGTCAATCTGCGCAGTTGCAATCGCCCCGCCAATCCCCGTAATCGCCTGCAAACTCGACGCACATGCCCGATTAACAGTATTAAAAGCAGTGCGCGGATGTACACCAACATGCAACGCCGCCATCCTCCCCGCCTTCGACCCCCCCAGCTCCGCCAGCACCGTCCCCACCTGCACGTCGTCGATGCGCGCGGGGTCGAGGTTCGGGTGCTTGGCGAGGAGGGCGCGCAGGACGTGGGCGAGGAGTTCGTGGTCGTAGGCGTCGCGGAGGGGGCCTTTTTTCGCGCGGGTGACGGGGGTGCGCAGGGCGGAGAGGATGACGACGTCGGCGGGGTGTTTTTGGAGGATGGAGCGGGTGCCGCGTTGGAGGAGGGACATGTTGAGGGAGGTTTGTGGTGGGGAGGGGTTTGGGAGAGGGTAGGTGGGTTGTCGAGGTGTGCTGGAGCTGTTGGTGGGCTCTTTGGTGGGTTGGAGCTGCTCAGGGAGGTTTGTAAAGATGAATTGGGAAGGCAATGGAGGAATGAGGAAGTGAAACTAGATTGAAAGCTTCCATCGTGTGCTGCGGCAATGCGTAAGCGTTACGAGCTTCCGACGGCTGATGCGTCGGCAATGGAGCTGTGATGTCGGTGGTGCTCGGTAAACGTTCCGGCTGGTGTGGGGTTGAGCTACCCCGGCCTTTGGGTGGATGGCGGGGCTGGGATGCCAATCTATGAGATGGTATCTTAAATGAGACGGTTATAGCAGTTGAGATGGGATTGTGAAATACCATGAAAAAGTTGCGAGCAGTGAATGCTAGAGATGTCATCCAGCCGTTCCTTTCACTTGATGATGCTATGATGGGATTCGACTTTTCTAATAACAACAGCTTGAGGAGCTGAGTGTAAACACACTGATAAGTAGACTACCAGACAGCTCAAGTAAAAAACAGAGGAAGTTATCTTGACTATCTTTCACGTTGCTGGCTGTATGTATTTGCCTAATTGTTGTCAGACATCGTCAAGAATACTTATTCATAATGATGTTCACAGTGAGTCACGGAAGGCAGTAAGATGAGCATAATATAAACTGAAGTCGTTTCTCGATTGCTTCAGCTATATCCTGCTATCGAAAGCAAGGTCGGGATCTACATTAGACCAGTAATGGTATCGCTCCAATTCCTTCCAACGCCTTTCCTTCCAGTCATATCTTTGCATTGACCGGACGGTAATACTTCATCAGGCATTTACCTGACAGCAGAGGTTCCATCATCACCACTGGGCAGACCCTCCTGTACTGATGTTAGACTTGGAAGGAAGAAATGTTCCAAGATCAAGCTTACCTCGTCACCAGGCTCCTGGTAGGTACCAGCGGGCTTGGTAGCACCGCGAGTGCGGCCACCCTTAAGGATGTTGCTCTCATCAATCGCCTCCTTCTCGTCTTGCTCTTAATGGTTGTTAGCGGCTACTCAGAGTGGGGTGAAGAAGATGTGACATACGGAGGTAAGCATCAGAGTTGGCAATGGGTCCGTCAGGAACACCGTCCTCTACGGGAGCGGAGTCGGACTGGACAGCGATGGGACCGCCAGCGCTACGGGCACCGGCACCGGTGTTGTAGCTGCTGTCATTGGGAACTCCAGATGGGACGTCACCACCGGTTGCGTCGTTCTGGGCCTCGTAGGCGTCTTCGGCGCGGCGCTCAGCTTGGTTCGACATAATGTGGATTAGTAGGTTGTAGTTGTTGATGTTGTTTGATTGTTATGAATGAGATTGTTGTTGTTGATATGAAAGTTTAGAGACGGTGAGAGACAGCTGAGATTATGTACTTGTCCTCACCTCACACACAAGCCAACGACGTCACCATGATTCCTGGCATCATTCTGTGTAATTCTGATGTCAAAGGGTCTGCCGTCACTGTTGTTTCAGCACCTGCAGCAGGCCAGAACGGTCAATTGCTGCTTGCAAAGGAAATGTGCATTCTAATGACAGCATCCCGCAAACTTAATTCACCTCCATCAGCGATGATCACGAAGACACGGAACACGGCCTTGCATCCGGAGCACGCGTAAAGTGGTTTTTGTTACGCGGTGGAACGAGCTAGAAGCGCTAGCAAGGGGCCAGCAAGCCACCCGAGAGGCCTAAGACGCGCCGATGATGCATGGTGCAACCCACTCCAGCCTTATGCCAGATTAGCGAGACGACGATAACCATCATCGACTGTTCCGTTGCGGTTTAGCTTCAGGTACATCAATTCGAGCTCTGCACTTTCCTCGATTTTCTTTCCGTTGCAAAACCGCGATGCAGCTGACAATCAAGCAGCTGTTGGATCGATCGACAATGGATGGTCGACTCCAAGCGGCCGAAGTGCATTTTGTTTGTGCGCTTTCTGGGTTGTTCCTGGCAACGGTCTTTCCGTCGCGATTATCTTTGCTCCTGTGATGTCAGTGTTGTTATCAGTGATGTCTGACAACCAGTGTTGTCCAGGACACGGGAAGCTCCTTGCATGCGTTCAATGGAACGGAATGGATAGAGGATGATCTTGCGGGAAGAACGAGACATTTTGCTCGCAGGATTGCTCGAGTTTATCAGGAAGTATTCTACAGCGACATTTTAGAAAGCAAGAAAATCGGCTACAGTAAACAGCCATCGGAGCTAGCACAGCTAGGTATCTTGGAAGACAGGCAAGACCAAATGGACACGGCACATCTCGTGCAATGAAAACACGTCGTTGTTGGAAAAGAAAGCTGGCCAACCGGAAAGGATCAGACCAAAAGAGGGTGTGCAGCTGGAGACTGCATTCCACCCGTTGTAGGGTGAGCCGAACAAAAGTCGCAACGACTCTCCGATTCGACAAACTATTCCGCCTTCTTGCGACCGCGCTTGGGTTTAGCGGCCTTTTCGCCCTCTCCATCATCGGCTTTGCTCGCCTTCTTAGGCGCCCTCTTAACCTTGGATGCAGGCTCCGGCTCGGCATCCTCTAACATGTCTTCACCGGCCTCGGGCTCCGCTGCCTTCTTGGTTGGCCTGCCTCTCTTTGTCTTCAAGGTAGGTTCAGGAGCTGCCGCTTCCTCCTCTGCGATCTCTTGCGCAACGGCCTTCTTACTCTTGGCCTTGGACTTCTTTGGCGGTGGAGCTTCATCGGCGGATTCCTCCTTGGGCTCCGGCTCTTGCTTCACCTTCTTGCCTCTCGACTTCTTTGGTGGTGGCGCTTCTTCAGCAGACAATTCGTCAGTTACTGGCTCCTCCTTCTTGGCCTTGCCTCTAGACTTCTTGGGAGGAGGAGCCTCATCTTCCTCATCGTCGTCTGCAGCTTTCTTTGCCCGGCCGCGTTTCTTGGGCTTGGGCTCGTCACCATTGGCCTACGATGTGAGTGTCAGTAGTGAGTCGTTCAATGATACGTCCTTCATACCTCGGCTTCGGCCGCTGCTTTCTCCTTTTCGAGCTTATTCGACATAGCCTTGCTCATCCTGTAACCCTTCATGCCGGGGCGGTTCATTTCGGGATCCTTGGTTGAGTTAGTCGTAGTTAAAGCTGTCACAAGATTCAGCACCTACTCCCGTCCAGTCTTCGTCATCGATATGTCCCTGCTTGATGGCTTTCAAGACCTTCTCTTGAAGATGCTCAGGAATCTCTTCAAAGCCATCGATGCTGTCCGCCTCACCCTTGGTGAGCTCCATCCATGTCTCGCAGTTCTTGGGTGTAACACATCCCCTGGGTAATGTTAGTGAGATCCAGGCACACTTTGGTATCTCATGCCTGCCTTACCAATGCTTCCATTGCCAGCTTTGATGCTCCTTGATCTCTACAAGACTGCCGAACCGAAGATCGCCTTTTCCGATCTTGATTTGGTTCTTTTTGCACTCTCCATTGACGCAGGTAGAGCGGCCTGTCTTGGCCAGCTCTGGGATGTGTCAGCATGCTTGTAGAGACGAAAAGATATAGTGAAGTGGTTCGGTGAAAAAGGACATGGTCGCATGACGGCTGTCAATTATCATACATACCAACTCTGTAAGCTGTAGGCATCTTTGCTGATGAAGCGACGATATCCCGTCAGTCAAGATGTTGCGCTGAAGCTCTGAAGCTCTACGAACGCGTTGGTTGAGTGAGCTCTTGTACGTTTGGAGTGAATGTATTGACAGTAGCGACGTTTAAAAGACTGAGAAAACCTGAAAATCCCGGCCGCCGGAAGCTCTTGCTCTAGGACACGAATTGATTTTGAAAACGAGAAGAATTGAGATGGAATATCAACAGAAATTGACGCAACAAAGTCACTTCTGTTGTCACGTTCAGTCGCGAAGTTCGGCGGGGAGCTCGGACGCCCCGTCCAGGCAGCTTTCCAGGCAGCCGGGTCCGTGTCTCGCTTGACCTTCCCCCGACGCGCTGCCCCTTTGATCCCAATCCAAAACCCTCAGAAAAATAATCCTGGACGTCATCACATGAAAATGTTCCATCCTCTTGTCTCGCTCACAACGACATGCACACATGCTTCAAATCGACCTTGAAGCATGTATTTGGACTGCAGAGACAGTCTACGATAACGAGAACCCCTGCTGGCATTCCAGAATGGCTTGCGCCGGCGGTTCCGCGGCCTTTGCGCCCCTTGCGACGAGCAGCGACGACACTGGCACAGACGGCTTCTGTTCCTTTGGAGCTGCCAGTACCGAGCAGTGCCCGGACGAAGCTGTATACCGGTAGCATAGCGAAGCGCTTTGCGTCTCCGAAGCTTAAGGACCGGAAGCTGAAGACAAGACGAAAGGCATGGACCACGCTGCTCGAGCCTCTGTTACCGAAGGAGTTGAGGCGTCCTGCGTCTATACCCCTAGAAGCCGAAGAGTTACACGCGACACCGCGGACAGGAGATAGTCTTGGGCCCGATGACCTTCCCCAACTGCTGCGGGAAGCGTCAGAGAACAATGCCGATCTGCTGGTCTACCTGGGCATAGTCGAGAACCGGTGGGATGCAGTCGTGTGGATTGTCAAGCACTTAGTGGACAACATTGGGTCAGTGCCTAAGGAGGTCAGGTCTCTGTCAACACCACTGACTCCTTTGGGCTTGCATGACCATCTGGCACTTTACGACGTAACGCAGCGGCCAGTAGAGCTCAACCACGAAAGGAACGTGGCAAATCACTGGCGGACACTGGAAGAGATGACCAGGGCGAGCCGGAGCGACGGGACTATCCGGTTTCGTAGAGATGATGGTGGCCTTGGCCAGATATTCATGAGTCTGGGCAGAATCATTCTAGCAGCAGCCGACAAGAGTCGCGAGGAGTGTAGCACTATCATGTCACGAGTACTGGAGATGATTGCGTACCTGCACCATCGTGACCATATTCCGGACTCCGTGTACGCTTACCCGCAAACAGGCTCTCCGTGGGGTCTTCGCCAGCCTCCCACTCTCCATCTTCTTTCTTCTAGGATTATCAATTCGCTAGCTGATGCGGTCTTCCGGGCCAATGAAGCTCAAGCCGCAGCAAGTGGCAAAGCGGTACCCCTTCACATCTCCTTCGTTGGTCAAGCCATTCCAGGTGCACGATACAAGATCAAAGTCCCCGAGCTGGGACCTGAAGTGTGGCTGGAGCTGCTCCTTTGGTCTTGTCTCCACGGAGGTTGGGTAATGGAAGGATTGGATATATTACAACAGCTTCAAAAGCAGCAACGGAGAGGGTACGGCTGGTCGCTCATATGCTGGCGAGATGTACTGGATGATCCACAAGCACAGGCCATGCCGGATACTGCTCGAAACTGGGTGCGGCTCCAGCGACTTTCCGAGTACCACAAGGAGACCCCAGACGACCACCGGAAAGGCCGACAAAGAGTGCACAAGACTGTCAGCGCTGAAGTCATCATAGCTTACATCGACGCTCTCGTCGATACGGTGCGTGAAAGTGAAGCTGCAAAGGGGTTGCCACCGGTTCAAATACTCGACTGGATCTTCGTCTTGAAGCAAATACTGGATCGAGACAACATGAACCTCGGCTGGAGCTCCTGGGACTCTCTAATGCTCCGACTTCTGGACTCCCTAGAGATACAAGTGGAAAAAGATCCTGCTTTTACTCGGCGGCTTCTTGAGTTTCTGCCAAAGTACGGAGAAGAACCAAATGCCAACAATGCCGTGACAGAGGATCACTCAAATGATCAAGCTCCGTCCTACATCTTCGACGGCTCAGCATTCGGCATTGGCCTTCTGCACCGTCTCTTGGCTACCTATATCGACGCTGGCGACCTAGAGAACGCTCGCCTGACCTTCCAGAAGCTGCAAGGCTTCACGGAAGAAAACAAAATGCGCTCCATCCAGGACTTCTTCCGCAAACTGCAGTCAAACGCACAGCAAGACCCCTCACAAGGCCTCTTCCACTCCAACACCCCGTCCTACCAAGGCATCGACTTCCCCGGCTTCCAAGCCCAAATCCCAACCAAAACCCTAGCCGGCCTCTTGAGCCTAACAGCGGACCGCGGCGACCTCGCCTTCGGCAACTTCCTCCTCACCTCCGACGCTCAAGACCTCGAGGGCTCCTTCATTCCCCGACCGCTATGGAGCGATCCCGCCATCGCAAGCGCACTCATCAAGTTCGCTACTGTTGACAAGAACCACGCCCTATTGGAAAGGGTCTTTAAATCTCAAGATATCTTCTCCTCGAGCGCGCTGCAAGAAGCTGACCCGCAGGTTGTCGACGCGCTGTGCCAAGCACGCATCTCCGCAAGGATGTGGAATGGTGTCCGCCAAGCATTGAGTGCTAGGTGGACGATCGACACCATCGTATCACTCGGGGTGGAGATGATCAAGATGCAATTTGAGGATCCTGATACGGATGTGACAGATCTACCACCCGCTGCTATCATCAAACACCTCTACGAGGGGAAGCTCTACGGCGCCCCTCAAGGCGGCTCCGAGCCCATGGAGGAGCGCCAGAAGTACTCGCAAGTGTTGCTGGGTGTGCTCTCCAGCCTCGGACAGGGGTGGGCGGATTTTTGCGCCCCGCTGAGAGACGGCCGCCGGTATCATGATTTCTTGCTGCCGGAACACGCGTTTGTTCGCATCGCCGTCGAGGTGTTGAGATCTCGTGGTGCGGTGGAGTTTGTGGGTTTCGCAAGGGCTTGGATGCCCGCTTCCGCGACGAATGGGAGGAGGAATCGGAGTGTAACGAGGTATAGGAAGTGGCAGCGGGGTTTGGCGAGGGAGGTTGCGGAGGATAGGGTTGAGGTTGACGGGACGGTGTATAGGAAGGTTGAGAGGGGAAATCTTGGGTTGGTGCATGCGGTTATGAAGAAGAGGTTGGAGGAGCTTGGAGTTGAAGGAGAGGTCGATATTGAGGAACCGAAAGCATCGCTGGAGGAACAAGACGCTGGTGAAGAAGAAGATGAGACTACGGTTCTGTCTGACTTGGACAGTCCTGCATCAGATTCGAGGGGTTCCTCCTTTAACCTTGACGATATTGACCGGGATACCAAGGCGGTACTGTCCTGGGTCAGGGACTCATTGAAGGTCCTGGGTTACTCGGAAGCAGACATCCAGAAGAAGGTCAGACCTTTCATCGAGGCACTTCGTAGTGTAAGGAAGTGAGCATGGATACCCCTCGTCTCAGGAGACTCCGACATTTTGTAGATGAATTTCATTCATTGTATATAGTGCATAGATAGTACATAATCTTATCTAGAAGTCTGCCACATGCAGACTAATTTACGTCCTTCCATCACTGCTGAATACCCTCATCTACCATTCAATTTTCTCCATAAACATCGAGTTGATGTTAACGGAAGGCAACTGCAACCGCCCCACGCGTAAAACTGCCTTCTCTGCGAGCATTCCATCAACCTCGGCACAGGAACAGCTTCTCCATCCTGATCAGCATCATCTGATATACCACGGTTGTGGATCGAACATGAGCCTAGGTAACTTCTCAGTCGTGTGCAATTCTCGTTGTATCCCAATCTAAATATCAACCTCTTCTACCAATTGACAAGAAGCCGTCTGTGTTTTATTCACTCATCTCTCCATTTTCTGATTCCATCTCATCTCCGTATTTCCGCTTCTATCACAAGTTTGAAAAATTTCAAAACAAATTCCATCTTCTACCATCCTTCTGTTATCTTTACAATGTCCCAAGAAAAAGCCTCCTCCCGTCTCTCCCAGCTATCATCCCACCTCAACCCAGCCTCCTCCACACACCCTCAAGGCCTCCTCCACTCCCAAACCTGCCTAATAACCGGCGCCGCAAACGGCATCGGCGCCTCCACCGCCACGCTCTTCGCCCGCGAAGGCGCCTCCCTGATCCTCTCCGATGTCGACAGCGCCAGGCTATCGGCTTTGGTCGATGAGATCAACGCCCGGTGGCCTGGGAGGGCGGTGGGGATTGTGGGGGATTTATTGGCGGAGGGGGAGGTGGAGAGGTTGGTTAGCGAGGGGGTTGAGTGGGTGGAGAAGAGGGATGGGG
>JAKLMZ010000047.1:0-169985 GCA_022813185.1 Floridaphiala radiotolerans | reverse complement strand
AGGCTTAGGAGGTTGGGGTAGAAGCTTAGTATTATCTAATACTCTTTTTAGGTTATATAGATAAAAACTAAATAGTTTCTAGCTTATATAGATATTTCTAGTAGTAAAAGCTTACTAGTAGGCCTTATTATATAGAGGTATAAACCTCTATTTCTTAACTAAAGCTATGTTATTTAATATAGAAATTTCTATTACCTTTTTCTAGTAGGTATACTTAATAGATAAGAAAAGGACTAGGTCTAAAGGCTAGAGAATATAGGAATTATAAGGGGGTAAAAATATAAGCTTAATATTTTCTTTAATAGCTTTTTAGAGTAGCTCTATACTAATATAGATACTATAGTTATCTATAATAAGTATCCTAGTCTTCTTAAGCTCCTTAGCTATCTCTAGTAAAAAGTAGCACTTAAACTAATAGTAAAATAGCTCTAAATTTATATATCTACTACCTATAGTTACTATAGACTAGTCTAAGACCTTACTAAGCTAGAACTAAGTTAATTAAGCGTTTTAACTAGGAAAAATAGCTAAGACCTTTAGGGGGACACCTGTAATAGATATAGCTACTCTAATAGTATACTAAACTCTAGTTTTTAGAGACTTAACTCTAGTAGTCTTTTTACTAAACTTAGCAAAAACTCTATAATTTTATCTAAGTCCTAAACCTAGTCCTATCTTATTAAAATTCTAAATATCTTTATAGGCTATAGAGAACTATATCTTAGTCTCCTTAAACTACTTATAGAAGTTCTCTACCTCTATATACTATTCTTAATAGACTTATAAGCTATTAAAGTATTTACCTAAATATAAACTAACACCTAGATTTCTCCTAGTAAACCCCTAAATCTAGTTTTTCCCTAGTAGATAAAAGTCCCTATTCTTTTATAGTATAGTGGCAATAATAGTACGGATAATAACATAGCTAGAAGGTTAAATCTTATTATTCTACTTTATAATCCACTATACTAGCTCTTTTTCTTATATAGGATTAATTTATATTAATTTAGTATATCCCTTATTATAACTAACTATCCTATTTATTTAGTTTATTAGTGTTTATTAATTTATATACTATACTTTAGCCGTTTATTTTCTATTCTAGAAAATATAATTTTTATAATTAATAATAGCGTTTTATATAGATTATTTATAAACTATTATATATTTTCGTTATAGTAGATATAAAACACGTGGTATAGTTAATAGGGGTGCAAAAAGGTAGTAATGTTTTAGGGGTTTATACGGGTACTAAAAAGTGGGTGTGCTAAAAAGTGGGTGGGCGACGTTAGGAGCTAATTATAATTTTGCTAATAAAATAGGTAGGACTAGATAGAGGTTTCCTACAGCTCGGGAAGCTAGCTAAAAGTCAAAAAGTGTGCTTGAAAACTGGCCACGAACGATGGGATACTGGCGTTACTTCTTTGGAAGCATAGTGCCTACCGTACAATCAGCGGTAGACTTACTCGCATCGCGGTTGAGCAACAATGAAGGATATGACCTCGAAGACGCAGATAACGGACCGGAGATTGATGTCGCTTCCCGATTGTCACAAATAAGTTCCGCATGCGAGCGAGCTGCATCACTTTCTTTCTTCAGGGCCGCTGAGGAGGACGCATATTCTGAGCTGCACAATCGTTCGGAGAGAATGGATATGTTGACTACAAGACTCTGCCACCTCACTCCGGGTCAAGACCACCGGCGCTTGCGTGCTGAGCTCTTGCAAGCAGCTCTTGAGACTTCTGAGCAATTGATGCAACTGGCATCTCTGGTTGGCAGACAATATCCTCCGCTATATGAAAGAACAGCTGCGCAAGTTGTTCCTCAGGGAAGCCATGTTCAGCTGTGATACCGAGCTTTCCATGTACATCCGATCCGCAACTGGCTACATGCTGTTGATAATGCTCTTCTGCTTGAAAACGTTTGAGTAGATGTCTCAGCAATTCCACAGCTCGGCCAAGGTCTAGGACATATTCTCGGTTACTGGGTACTACAGAGCCCCTTCTACAGTATCACATCAAAGGCTGCCGTTTGTGTCTCTGGGGTTCTCGCCAGTACTCTTTAACTTCATATCCATCCCTCACATTCTACCTGTGAAATCCCCTGGAGGAGCATGGTTGATCTCTTAGGTCAAGGCTTCCTGACGTTAAGTTGTTTCAGGTCTCCCACGTGGGGTTTGTTTGTGCAACCTTCAGTATCTACTCTGAAGTTCCGAACTAATTATCGCACTCTATTTTCAAACAACCTCCTTCAAGATCGCAGCAAAGCAAACATATCTTGCAAGTTCTAGACAACTCCAACTATCGACACAAGTGGTATTATTCCCATAATGCCGGAGAGAAAACTTGCCATTGCCCAAGTCAGACCAGTATGTTCTTCTATCCTCGATGCGGGTTTCCGCTAACTTAGGATAGGATGAGCCGTTTTACTTCCTGCGCTTGCCGCTAGAGATACAGACTCGCATATGCCAATTTGCGCTCGCAATCCACCACCCTATCTCCCTTACACGGAAGAAACCCAACGGTATACTCCGCATAATGCTTACAAAGCGCCGCGGAACGAGGCCTCTTCCGGTCGCCCTTATGAAGGTTTCGAGGCGAGTCAACGCTGTTGCTTGTTACGCCTTCTACCGTTACAACGTCTTCCGCTTTCATGACCGTAATGGCGTCAACACGGCTCAGCAATTCTGGAAGCAGATCGGAGACAACAGCCGAAACATACGCCATGTCCAGTTCAAGTACGCCTTCGCGTGGGATCTAGTATACAGGACGTCGACGGTGCTTCAGATTGACTTTCACGCCATCAAGCACATGGATTTCATCATCGCGTCGGAGGCACTGGAAAGGCCATGGATGGATACTTGTGCAAAGGTGTCCGAGATCATACAGGGCATAGCTTCATTTATGTTCGCGAAGCAGGCTGCCCTGCCCGGCGTTTCAGTATCCATCCATGCGGTCAATGTTAGAGAAGCCACCGGTGAGACTGTTCGCAACGCGTTCAGCCAGTACCAGTGGCCAGGCGACGAGCAACCCGGAGTCAAGCTAGTACGCGGAGAATGCAATTGCCAAGAGCTTCATTGTAAGCACACGGAAGCCTGGTGCGCCCATTGGGGGCTGAAAACGTCAACGATGCCCACAGCAAAGGAAGACAATCCCAGCAGTAGGTAATTGGGCCATCTATAGGGGATTCTTGCTCTGAATGTAGCGACGAGTGTAACCCAGGGGTAGCGGTATCAACTGTACGTTGTACTCGGGGAAGTACCGGTGTTTTGTCGGCCGCGTTCGTGTCACAGCTTAATGCGTTGCCACTAATCCTACAGTGGAGGCGAACGTGAAGGTCGTTCGACTCGCAAATACCGGAATGTGCGCAGGAAATTCACGGTTGCTGTCTTTCGGTCCTGTTGCTAGATGCTTGCAATTTCACTTGGCCATAGCGAGTACATGATACTGGCTGTCGCCCCAAGCGATCGTTAGTTCTCAGGACGTTACGAACTATCTCGATTTCGTTCAACCAAGGAACAAGCTCAACATGATGTATAAATTGAAGTGGTTGGATCCATTGGCTAAACGGAAGAGGGTCATGAAGACTAAGTAATGTGCCGTGAGTGGGCTAGTCGCGCTTCTCTAGATACAAAAATTCATCAATCGCCTAGAGAGTAGCGACGTACAGCGTTGGCACTTTCTTCTTGGATTCCAAACCACGCTTGTTTCTCAAGTTTGTCGCTAACCGCAACCATTAAGCACGCTTATCGTGCATAGTGCATCCCGCCGCAATATCAATCAACCATATGAACGATCAGTTTTCCTACGTGGATCACGGTCAGTACGTTCATTACCCCCTCGCCCACCGACCTGTCAGCTTATCGATGTCTTGTGGCACGCATTTGCCGCAACCAGGAGGTCGGATCTTGCGCAACAGCGTGTTGGGACACGGATGAGAGTGACCATATAGCTTTTGACTGTGGTGACAAAGTCTCTCAGAGCGGTCCGTGTGGCCGCATCCGTAGTCAACGTCCAAAATGATGCACATAGTAGAATCTCAATAGTCCAATAAGCTTGCTGACTTGTTAGAATAGCCAAAAGTTGTGTGTATTGGATACTGGAGAAGCCGTCTGGCTATTGTAGCGAAAAGGCACAGAATGTCGCAAATGTGTAGCTGAGAAACAGTCAGGATAAGGAACACATGTGGAAAGGTTGAATATATATGACAATCGCCGATCACGCGTTGTGAGGAATATCTGTGAAAACCTGTTTGTTAGATTCAAAATATCAGATACTGAGATTCACACTCTGACTTCTAGTGTCAATCAGCAGCGACCCGATGGCCGAAAGTCATTTTACGGAAATTAAAGCCACTTTCGCTATAAAGAGCATTGTCGTGAATATGCTAACATGGTGCTTAAAACTGCTGAAAACTGCTGAAAACTTTGTATCGGACGTTGTGATGTAGAGAACTCCATGCTAAAGAAAGACACTAAGTAAGCTTAGCGACGCGGGAATCGAAACAACCCAGGGAGACGACCCCCTCTCGGAGGACCTCTTCTAGCGCGGTGAAAGGGTCGAGCCATAAGAGCGAGGTCGTCGTCATCAGTATCGCTGTAGTAGTCCTCATCGTCCCAACCGTCTTCCGAATCATCATCCCCACCTCCATATAGATTCAAGTCACCATACCTACGTCGCCTCCCGAAGCCTCTCTCGTGCAGGTACGGGCCTCTCAGGTAATCGGGATCGTCGTCGTAGTGCAATGGTCGGTGTTCGCGCCAGGGATATAGGTAGGGATAGCGGTTCTCTGGGCTTACCAGATTCTCGCCACTGCAGAGTCGCCGGTCAATGAAGTAGAATGGCGCTCGTCGATACAGTCCTCGCATGTGACGATTGAGATTAAGGAGTGGTCTTGCTCCTAGAAAAGGGTGGATATCTCGCCTAGCTGGAGGCCGCCTGATACCAACCCAATCTGCCATAATACTCAAATCAGTTGCGCAATGCGTACGATAAGATCCGCGTCAGCTGACAGTAACCGAACTTTAGTTGAGGGTTGTTATGTATGGAGGCAAACCTGACATTACACGATCTCAGTAAAGCGGCGTGCAGATACTTATCAACAAAGTATCGTAGAGCGCCGTACCCAGTTCGTCCACGTCATAAGCACACCAAAGGATTGCAAGTGAGAAGGGATTGGGCGAGACTTATCAAACCATTGAGTGGCATGCGAACGCCTGAAGGAAGCGTAAAACTTTGATGTTAACAAACGGAGGTTGGCATCACTACGGCAAACAATCCCAATTGGGTGATTCTAAATCGTTCGCGCTGTGAACATAGATCACCGAGAGTCAAGATGATACATTTTTCCCCATTCGAGTGGCCCGCTTCAACATATCCACACGCTGCTCGGATGCTTGCTTACACACGCTGGCTCGATGAGTGTTGTTCGCATGGCTTGGAGCCACCGTGGGCGAAAATCTCCGTATAGACCGAGAGCTGACTTTCCGGACCCTTTTTCGTGCAGATTGCTTGACAGCTGAGGGTCTTTTTAGCTGTGATGACGGTTGTCTTTGCGCCGCTCAAGGGATGAAAAGGAGGTTGAATGTGGAGGTTATGACAGAAGTACCTGTTGCCGGTTGTGGAAGATTGATTATCCGAAAGCTACCAGATGCGCGGTCCAATGAGGTCGACCACCAGAGCGTCAGTGCACCACTCTTTTAACGACCACAACTGTACCCAAACGCCAAAAACCTCCCATCCGCTTCCTTGCATTCACTACAGGTCTCTGTAACAGTATCTCTGCGCTCATAACAACGATTCTTCACGTATCGCTCCCAAGCTCCGGTCTAACTCATCGCGATCGCCTGTATACTACACTCACTCCTCCAAGAGCGACTTGCACCTGTGGAACCGAGCCCACCCCCGTCATATCATCGACCTGCGAAAACCACACCTTACCCCTCTAATCCCTTGTACCAACATCGTCTCCCGATCAGAATGGCTCCCAATAGCTTTGCTTCAGCTGCGGCGGGTAATAATGGAACGCCTACGCGTGCCGAAGGTGGCGGCGACTGGTGAGTGATCTGGGTTTTCTTAAACGTCCCGCTTGCGGCTTGGTTATAGGTCTTCTTTGTATGGTCCCAGGATGTTTAGTTGAGATCTTCTCATATGAAGCCCGCATAGAGTAAACTGTACACGGAAGACGAGTCGGTGGTCATGCGCCGAAAGCAACGGTGTACTAGCGGGCCCTTTGTAGCCGTCTGGAAACCGTCACACATCTTCAGACCACGGCCGCAGCCGCTGACATTTAGTGCAGGTCCCGGCGTGTCAATGGTGCCACACAAACCTTCCGACGACCATCAGCCACACCTGTATCAAGTAATTCTTTGCAGAGAGACCCGACCGTTACCACGCCAGGCGCTGGCGTATACATACCGCCACACCTCAACCCGAGTCGCAGCGGAGCATTGATAGAGACCAGATACTCGAAAGAGCAGCTTCTACAACTGTTTCGTTCGCAGCGGCAGTCGAACCAGGGCGAAGATCTTCATGCTTTGTTTGTTGCTGGCTGGGCACCTTACGTACTAAATGGTACCACAACGCCTGGATGGGGCCGCAGAGATGATCACGTGAAGGACAATGCAACTAGTGCCGACGTCTGCTGGGAGAAGGATGGCAGTCTCGAGCCACTTGGGCTGACGGAACCGAGTGAAGAAGAAAAGGAGGTATGTATTGCGGGCCTTTTTGATGATTAGTGCTGACCCTTTCACAGCTCTTCATTGCCTCCGTGAACTCACCGCTCAAACCACCTCAGCAGAATCCTAAGGAGGGCACGACAAAGGAAGGACTGTCTTTGCGCAAATCGTCCATCTCTCAAGGCCAGAATGGTCCCGGAATGTATGGCTTGGCGTCTCCGACGTCAGCCCGGCCAGGTACCCGGCGACGAGAAACTAGCGATTCATTTCCCTTTCCCAACAGTCTCGTCTCCCCGACCGCTAGTCGATTTAATCGTGAGGAACCAAATACAACTACTCCACCTCAGGCGTTGTTGAGGCGCAAAACGGACTACAAAGAACCGCAAAGCGCTGCAAGTGAGGATCGCGACAAAGAGAAGCAGCGCGACGCGTCCGCAGATACTCCGGGTCCATTTGGCTCTCTTAAACGCAGTAGTACCCAGCCGTTCAGTGCGGGGATTGCGGGCCCATCTTCACCATGGTCTGCAGGCCCTCAGACCGCTGGATATACTCCTATGGGTTCTTTTGGCAATTTCGCGATCGGTGCGGCTTCCGCCCATTCGGGTACGCCTACAGAAAAGCGGCCGCCTTTGAGCGGGCTTAGGGGTGAAAGCCGCTTCAAAGGGCTCATGAGTAAAGATAGTTCAGAAGATGTTGGAAAGTCGGTGAGGGAAAAGTCTTCCTTTGCGAGCTTGGGTAGGGTCAACGAAACGGACCAAGGCCGTCAAACTCCGTCATGGATGGAATCCAGGGCGAACAGGCCACAAAGCAATGACACAGACCCGTATTCCAACGACGATTTCCGTACTGGAAGCGCGGCTCTTCAGGGTGAAGACGCAAGTCCGCCTAGGAATAGGGGCCTCCCGCCTTTTGATACCCCTGACAAGCATGTCTCAAGGGATGACGGTGGCCTGTCGGCCTTTGGTATGACGTCTGACGCTCATCACTTCCAGAATCTGCTCCGTAACAATCACCAATTTGGGCAGCAAACACCCAATCACCGTTCAGGCGCTGGAGATCACGAGCCGATGAGCCCCACCGACACCAATCCGTACCAGAGCCCTGACCAGGAGAGGCACGATGACGACATCGACACTGACGGGTCAGACATTCACAATGCTCATCTTCCGGGTCTTGGAGGCTATGGGATGGACACGAGTCAAACATCAGGTTTCGGTGGCTTTGGTGGCCTGGCAGGCTTGGGACGCCTTCCGCCCGCATATGAGACCGCGGCTAGTGACCGCAGTCAGACTTCGAGCGCAGGACCTGGTCGAGGCTTCCCAAATGTTGGAACATTGGGTGCTCTTCCAGGCCTCGGTGGTCCAAGCCCCTGGTCCCAAGCCCCCGAAAGCTCCAGCACACCCATGCGTGAGCGTCCTGCACCGCCTTTGGGTTTGGGCTACGGCGGAGGCATGTTCGGCTCTAATGCAGAGACGCAGTCTCCTGCTCTGGCAGGGTTAGGGCCTGGTGGCTTGTTCAGCCCATCGACAGGAACTGTTGGCCGTGGCAGCAAACTGGGCTCGTTGTTCCCTGCAGCAATGCAGGAGCAAATGAGAAGCGTTGACGACAAGCTAATTGGAGATGATGAGATCAACGAGCGACAGACACAAGCCCCGAACTTCGGTCGGTATAATGCAGGAGCGTTACGCGATACTGAAAGTCCCTTCCGCCAGAACCGGGGCATCTTTGATGACTTAATTGGCACACCAGGTGGCGGCAACCGGAGTGTGGACACTACGTCTGGGCTCGGTAATCTCTTCTCGTCAGCACCCCTTCAGACGCCTTCGCTGGCAACCGCTGGTCAAGACGGGTCTGGCCAAAGGTCCGGCCAACCGCCGGCTGTGCCCACGCAAAGTGTCAACACGGCTGCGTCGAATCAACCCCCACCAGCGCAATTGCGGACGATGGTGATGCCGGACAGAATGCGGTGGATGTATCGCGACCCGCAGGGTCAGACACAAGGACCTTGGACTGGGCTGGAGATGCATGACTGGTACAAGGCTGGTTTCTTCAATCCGGAGCTTCTAGTTAAGAAATACGAGGACCCTGATTACGAGCCGCTAGCACAGTTGATCAGGCGCATAGGGAACTCTCGGGAGCCGTTCCTAGTCCCGCAGATTGGTATCCCACACGGCCCTCCCGCCAACCCAGCTGGCACACCCTGGACCGGCACTGGAGGACCTTCAGCAGTGGGCGGTGTCGTGCAACCACCTTTCCCCAACAGCTTCCCAACGTTCGGCACGACTTTAACCGCCGAACAGCAGAACGCTTTGGAGAGGAGGAAACAGGAGGAGCAATATCTTATGGCCCGACAAAAGGAGCATCTGGCCCAGCAGCAAATACTCGCCAAGCAGATGCAATCAATTGGAGGTCACGGAATGCACCAACAGCAACTCCACCATCACTCCAGCGCGCACAGTCTACACAGTCAGCCCAGCTTCGGTAGCATGACTTCACCCAACATCTTCCAGCCGTCTCCCAACCAGGGTCCAATGCATGGTTCGAATGCTCCAGGCTTCTTTGACAACTCCTTCAGGCCCGGTGCTCTTGGAGGACTTGGCTCCCTCACCGGAAGTTTGGATCAGATTGGTAACATCCGAGAGGAGGAGTTGCCCGGTCTTTTGGATCGCCTCAACCTTGGCCGTGGCGGACAAAACCCATTCGGCACTGCTCCGGGAAGTTTCGGTCAATCTCAGCCTCAAGATCCCGTCCATGCGTCCAACATCCAGGCTCTCCTCAATCAAAAACTCCAGTTAGAGCGGGAACAAGCGGACGAGGACGCGGCTACTGGCATGAGTATGGACGAAACCGCAAATCTGGATAGACTTCACCAGTTCCATGATCTTCAGGCTCAGTATGACCAAGGAGACGACCAGTTGCTCTCCGAGGGTGGTTCTCATAACATTGGCGAGGAGCATGGCTTTGCCGAGCACAGTCAGTTTGAGCATGCGTCTGCAAAGAGCGAAGCCGAAGCCAGTCCGGCAATGTCAGATGTTCAGCTCGTGAAGCCAGAAGAGCTGTCCCTCACCGAACAGGTGCAGAAGACGCAATCGGCCAAACAGACGCCCGCTACGCAGTCACCATGGGCCAAGGTAGACACCAACATGCCACTACCTTTCCCACCCCCACAATCAAGCTCACCTCTTCCTGCTCCCGCAGCTCAGAGGACGAGGTCGAATGTCGCTGAGGCGCTCGCTGCCGAGTCTCGTTCACGCCCAGAGACTCCAGCCGCCGAGACTCCAAGCGCGTCGATTGCACCTTGGGCGAAGGAAACGGTAGAGGTTCCCAAAGGACCATCACTTAGGGAGATTCAGGAGGCTGAGGCCAAGAAAGCAGCGCAGCTCGAACAACTTGCGGCTGCTCAACGTCGCGCCCAACTGGAAAGGGAAAGGGAGCTGCTCGCTCAGGTGGAAGCTGCCGTCCCTCAGCCTGGCCTGCCCTCGACGTCCACTTGGGCCAGCACCACTTCGCCAAGCACCACAACCCCCACAACTCCATCAGCATGGGCGAAGCCTCTTGCGGGCAAGGCAGTCCCTACTTCCTCGAAGACCCTAAGTCAAATTCAAAAGGAAGAGGAAGCACGAAAGCAAAAGCAGGCACAACAAGCCGCTAAACTCGTTAGCGCCGCAAACACAGCTCTCATTCCGCAGACTTCATCGTCCGGCAAACGCTATGCCGATCTCGCCTCCAAGACAGCTCCCGCCCAACCGCCCAGCGCTGCTGTTGGCGGTGCTTGGACCACAGTTGGAGCGAGCGGCAAAGTCAAGGCACCCGCTACCCCAACGCCAACGGGACCAGCAGGAGGCAGATCTGTCAGCAGCACTGTCCTTCCAGGAGCTGCGATTAAGCCGAAGGCTCCGGCTGCACCTACTCGTAGTGTGACTTCCGGAAGTCCTTTGACCGGTCAAGCCAACGCGCACGAAGAGTTCAAGAAGTGGGCTGTCAACGAGCTGCGTGGGGATCTGAACAAAGGAATCAGCCGTAAGCATACCAAACTTGAAATATAGAAAGTAAACAACTAACGTGCAATTAGTCGAGGACACCTTCTCTCTCTTGATGAACTTGCCTCTTGAGATGGATTTAGTTACCGAGACCGTCCACAGTGTTTCGCAAACCATGGACAGTCGTCACTTTGCCGAAGAATTCATTCGCCGTCGCAAGCTCGCGGACAAGGGTGTGGTCGACCCCGCCACTACTCAGACCTATGCTGCCGAAAAACAGAGCGGTGGATGGAGTGAAGTGGCAAAGAAAGGACCCGCTACCAGCGCTCCTAAAGAGGAACCCAATAACTTCAGAGTCGTTGCTGCTAAGAAGAAGGGCGCAAAGCGCTAGGGGCGCTCTGAAGCCGAGCCTCGCAGGACGTGGGAGATCTGAAGTGATGGGTGCCGTCTGGCATTTGTCCATTTCATAAGTTACCATGATGTACTCATACAAGATGCAAAGTTGTTGGACGACATGAAACGCCAATATTTGACGGACGAAACGAGAGCAGGAATGTGTACAAGTAGTTGTAGTAATGTATTCGTTCATCCGTGAATTGCCTAGTGTGCCGCGCGATATCTGTTGCTCCTTCGAATATAATAGCAATGTATACCCAGCACTCCATAGACCCCTGACGCCCCAACACCGCGCGAAACCCTTTACATTGTGTTCCAAAAGTAATTGGCGTAGAAATGCTTCGATAGCTTGGGATCCAAGTTTACGACATGAACATCGCCTCTTTCAGTGTTCCGAATAACGGCTTTGTTATACACCGTCGGGTCCGCTGGATCGGCCTCGATATCAATACCCAACGATCGGTACACCTTGAGCTTGAGTCTACGACCCGATTAGCCAAACATCGTGACAGCCCACAGCAGATGTTACTCACATGCATTCTTCCTCCCCACTCGTCCGCCCAAGTCTCTCCCTCTCCTCCTCTGCGCTCCCCTCCACCCCAACCCGCTCCAACCCCTCAAGCGTTACGCGCAACCCCTCGACCTCACTCTCCAACCTCTCGCTCTCAATCTCCAGCTCACTCGCCTGTTTCGCAATCCGAAACTTCTCCGTATCCAACGATAAAATCTTACTCGCGTGTTCCGTCGGGTTGTGCGCCTGGACGGTGAGGCTATGTTGCGCCTGGACGGTGTTTAGCCTGCGTTGGAGGCTGGAGAGGGCGGAGCGTTGGTGGGAAAGGCGGAGGTGGCGGGCTTCGCTAAGGGTGGAGAGGGATTGGGAGATTCGTGAGAGGGCGAGGCGGTCGGGGGTTATGTTGAAGTTTGCGCTACAGGAGGATATGAGCTTTGGGGGATATTAGTAAGGGTCGGCGCGCGTGGAAATGGAGTTCTTTCAGACGTACGGCTGCGGGATCTTCGTCGAGAAGCATTTTTTGACGCTGGGATGCGTTGCGCACGGTACTATTGTTGAGGATATATGAACGCGACGACAGGCGAATGTGACTTGAAGCTCTGGAACGCCGTTTTGCGGTGTTGTTCTATGGTCGAATTGTTCGTGATTGTTGATCGAGCAGGTTACCACAGCGACAGCCATGTGGCTGCACAGCCACCACCGCCACAAGCCAGTGACGTTTGGCGGGAGCTCGTGAAGCTTCCAGGCTTGCGCAAGCCCGAGACAATTAGTTCCAACGGCTTGAAGACTCGCCTGCATACAGTCTCCTGCAAAATCTCCTCATCCTATTCTACCCATCGCAAAAATCATACACCACCTAGCTCCCATGGTTTCTTCTCTGCCTTGTAAGGAGACACCCTAAGACACCACGGCACAGACTGTCGTGCGCCGAGTTTACCTAGAACATGCTAACGTACCTCTCCTCAGACGCTGTCGATGCGGAGAGCCCGCTAAAACCCGAAGAACTCCAAGTGCTCCGCGCACAGTACGAAAAGGAAGGCCAATACGTCGGCCTCCAAACAAAGTTCAACTATGCCTGGGTACGCCGCCCGCCCTCCGCTCCTCTACTACTTCGTTCCCTTCCCGTTATCCACCCACTATCCATACTCATGCTACTCCATAGGGCCTAATCAAATCCTCCACCCGAGAAGACCAACAGACCGGCGTCTCCCTCCTCTCCGAGATCTTCCGCAACGAGCCCTCCCGCCGTCGAGAGTGCCTCTACTACCTCGCGCTGGGCAACTACCGGCTCGGCAGCTACGCGGAGGCCCGGCGGTACAACGAACTGCTGTTGGATCTGGAGCCGGGGAACCTGCAGGCGAAGGATTTGCAGGCGTTGATCGATGACAAGGTGCAGAAGGAGGGGTTGATTGGGGCGGCGATTGTGGGTGGGCTTGCTATTGCGGCTGGGGTGGTGGGGACGATGCTTGTCAAGGGGGCGGGGAGGAAGAGGTAGGGTAAGTGGATCAGTTGAGGGTTGATGGAAAGGACAAGGTCATCCGGAGACGTCTCTCGTCATGGGCGTTGTCCTTTTGGACGGCCTTCGAAAGTAGATATGATCTTGGTTAGGCGTCAAGGCTTGGTTGCGGGAAAACTTACTTCCTCCGTAAAGGTATTATACATTGCAGCGGTTCAATTTGAATGAAGACGGATCACAGCGACAAGTACGCATATACTGAGGATGTAAAAATCTGGTATTGAACAGTGCTCAAAGTCTGCTGATGCAAAGATGCAGAAAGATGTTGCTTGGGATATCTCCAGTGCCTAAACGCCGATAAATGCGCCACGATTATAGTTGCAACATCAGATTAACGTCATTACAACTCTCTTCTAGGAGCTTCGCCACTCCTCCTCTGTGCTATCCCAGCCACCAAGCTGGCTGCGGGAGCATGAAGTATGCTTGGTAGAGCGGTGCTCACAGCAGAGTTGTTGACTGCGGTGGTGCTCGCACTAAGCTTGTTGTAGTACTTCTTTGCCTCCTTCTCAGCAGCCCACTTGGCACGGGAGGCAGCGGCTTGCTCGTCGGTGACAGTGACTGAGTAGCTTGGGTTGTTAGGATCACCGGATCCTGGGCCACCAGAACCAGGTGCACCAACGGGAACGGAACGGAGGACACGGAGGAGCTCGCACATGAACTTGGCGCGGCGGAGAGAACGGAGGGCTTCGTTTGACCAGTTTGACTATAGCAATGTTAGCTGCTGGTTAACGCGGAAGCGAAAACGGCAGATTTACCTTGTGCTTGACCTCGACGCGAAGCTCGAGTTGCTTGAGATCGCCAACTCCCACAAGATGAACGTTGACATGTGGCTGATAGTCGCGCCTGTTCTCTGGCTTGGCGACAAAATCCTCCAAGAGAGACTTGACCAGATCAATATCCTCGAAAGAAGTGTCGGCGCTAATGTTGACGCTGATCCTCTCCTTCATGGCCTTGCTCCTCGTGATGTTATCAACCCAGTTTGAGTTGTTGACAACGTTGGGAATCTGGCAGATTTGTTCCGTGTCAATCCTGTGGAAGACGGTGTACAGCAGAGAAATCTTCTCAACAATGAACTCAGTGCCGCTGATGTGAACACGGTCACCGACGTCGTAGGGATGCTTGACGAAGAGGAAGATGCACGAGCCGAAGAACTCTTGAACGACACCGCCGAAGGCGAACGACAGACCAGTGAAACTGGTCCAGATGAGAGTGGAGTGAGAAGCGAGACTGGGGCTGAAGAACGATGCTGCAGAACGTCAGATTTGTCATTCTTGGGTTCCCAGGTACACATACCATAGATCATAGCCACGGCGACCAGGACGACGAAGGATAGAACGCCGTCCAAGACTTGCAAGGCTTCTTTAATGTCCTGCTGACTCTTGGCCAGAAAGACCTTCTCACGACCAGTGGCTTTGACGAGCAAAGTCATTTCTTCCAGACTGACATCCTGCAAAACGTTAGTGCAACGCGGAGAAGCAAGCCTTGAGAACACTTACGCCATTGCGGTCCTTGTCCAGGATCTCAAACATGTTCTGCCCGTCTTCATTCTCGACTGGTATAACAGCAGCAATATCGCTTTCGAGCAAGCAGTCGCTGCCCTCTGGAACCAGACCCCGGAAGATACGCCTTGAGAGAACATCGGGCTGTCTTTCGATGGCAGCGCCAACAATAGCATGGACACCACCGGGAGCGATCTTCTTGCCGGTGATCTCGCTAGCAATGTTTCCAAACATGTCGCCGAGCTTGTCTCCAATCAAACTGAAGACCTTGAGGTTCTTGTTATTGGCCATGGGGGTGAAGAAGTCCTGCAGCACGCGGTCGTCGTCATCGAACTTCCTGTGGTACTGTTGGTATCGGAGAAGCGAGGCAGTGTACAAAGCCTCCAGACTGGCAATCGTGTCCTTGTTCTCCTTGAGCTTGGCTGTAAGCTGCTTTCGGTTGTAGGTGATGCCAATCAACTGAATGACGACCTTCTCGACAAGCCAAACGACTGAGACGCAGATTGAGGCCAACAAAACTTTGCGAAGTGTCTCGACCCACTGCGGCTCCGAGTGCGGATCATTGCCTGTCTTTCCGCCGTAGTTCCACGTCCTGCCTTGATCAAAGGATGTGATGACTGGAATAGTGGCCCAGCCGACAACGGTCCAGATGACGAGCGAGAAGGGTACATGCACTGCCTTGATGAGGTAGGCCCACTTTCGTGTCGTGGCCGAAAGCATCAAGCAGAAGCTCATGAAGATGTACGGGCAAGCAAGGGCGAAGAGTTTTGCTACCCACAAACTTGCCCAGAGGATTTCGAGCCAACAGAAGAGACCAAGGAGACGCACACCGCCGGCTCTGGAGTCCCTGGCCACGGTGTCGAAGACGGCCAATGGTATCGAAATTAGAGCAGAAATCGGCAGCATGTACAAGGCATACTTTGTGATGGGATGTTGCTGGAGGAGCGCTCCAAGTTTGGACACCTTGTCCGGCAAGCCATCGTATCCGATTGTGACCTCCTGACGGTCGTCTTTATGTGCGTTGGTCATTACACTCGGCCTCCGGAAGGACCCAGCATCGTTCGGGAAGGTATTGTAGTCCGGCTTCAGGGTGGCCATTGAAGCATCAAGGGCAGTGACCGTGACCGAAGTCGTCCGCTTGTCAACGTCCGAAGCACTTGTGCTCGGCGTCGAGTTTATGCTGATGATAGCATCTCCACTCGCCATTGTGGATGGTGAATTCTACTATGGAGACTTCTGCCTGGATTTTGTCAACATGTATTCATACAACGGTTCTTGTGGAACGTACGCAGCTCACTATGCAGCTATCCGAACCGAGTCCGCAACGTCAATTATAGGCCGTCAAGAATCAGAGCAAGGGGTCAAAAGCTGTACACAGCAGCTTCCACGATGGGATGGGATGGAATATATACTAAATACATCTCCATGTTCTAGTCTCCAGTGCCCATGCACTCTCTATCCTTTTCGTTACGCTTTTCTGCAAGTCCATGATCGCGTGCATCGAATTTGGCTGAGCTACGCTTTTTCAGCCATGCATGGTCCATGGAGACGCCGTTCCAGACCCAGGATGATTGGCAGCTCAGCGCCCATGTCAACGCCTTCAACACCCAGCGGTGTTTGCTAGCAGTGAGAGGAGAGCAGTCCGCCAATCAAGCGGAAGATACTGCGGCATCACAAGCCCTACGAAAGCCCGGGGGATAGATTGTAGCGCAAAAAAGTCCACGCGAGGGTAGCAAGGACGCCCGACCTTGACGGCGATCCCGTGTCCCTATGCTATCGAGCGGGAAGATATCGACAGGAGATGGGTCTTAATGGCAATAGAGTGATTGACCATATCCGAAGGAGACAAGCTCATAACGTGGCGGGCGTGGTTCGCTAAATTCTTCTCATTCTCAGTAAGAGATCGACGTGTGCGCGTCCATATCCGGGTTTCCAAGAACTGTACGCAAAGGTTAGCTGGCGGTCCAAAGTCCAAGCGAGCTGGGAGGGCAGAGGGCTAGTACTTTTCCATCCAAGGCTGAGAATTCTTGATGCGCTGAAAAGCACTTCTTCGCATGATTCTTGCAGGAGTCTTGTGTCGAGAACGTGCAGAAGCGGTAGAGAAGTGGTCGGGAGAAGCCTGCAATTGGCGGAGGGTGTTGAGGGTTGTGGTTAGTCGAGACTGTGGCTTGCTGAAGGCAAGCCTATTTTCGGCCATGTCCGCCTAGACCGCGTCCATTTCCATCTCCACTTTCGGCCCTCAGTTGTTGTTGCAACACGCTTTTGCTCGCGAACCACGACAGACCCCGGTGTCGTACTGCCGAAGAGTGCCGATGGCCTTTCTCGCTCACTGCTTTGCGATTATGAAGCATCGCTACCATGTTAGACCTTTGCGAGCGTATGTAACCCAGAAACGCACTTATCAGAGGTCGTTGTCACGCCGTTATCAGGTAAACATGCTGGCACCGGTATAGAGAACTCTCCCAGGGAATAACATCCTGCCGCGCGTAGCAGTTGACACTCGGCAGTTTAATCCATTGGGCTGATAACAATCCGCAACAGCTGCCCGTTTCCCCATATGCCAATTGGCCCTCTGCATGATCCTTTCTCGGCCTTCAACGCCTTGCATAATACCACACATTTGCAACCAACATGTCAAAAGCCTGCGGAGAATGCTCACGCGCTGAGCGACCAGCTTGTCGACTGCTGACCCGTCCCTTCGGAAGAGGCGCGCAGAATGAAGCCTCGTTTTGGCCAGAGTCATTTCCATGCCACGTTATGCATATGTTCTGTGGACATAGGACGGTAAGGGGGTCCACAACGGAAAACAAATCGATTAGTCGACCTGAACTATGAAGCAAGTCGCAACCACCTTATAGATCACTGATGGTAGAACTCCCCCCGCCCTCGATCTCGCTGAAGACCTGAGTGCCTGCAACTCCCCCACTGGCATCGAAGTAGATGTACACAAACACCTCCAGCCCTGGGAATGGTGCATACAGGTACTCCCTCTCCGTGACCGTTTGCCCGTTCCTCACAATCTCTCTGCTTCCGTTGCCCCCAAGGTCAATCGGTGTCATGTCCGTTGCAAAGTTTCCGGCCACCGATTGGCTTTGCACATCGCCGTTGTTGTCGAGCACTTGATCGAGAATGTCACCATTCTGTGCCAGCACTCGGTTGTGGTGCGTGTTGCCTTGGTAGTCGTTGGTGGAGTACAAGATGCCTTTGGTGAATTCGAACGAGTCCAAGTCCAAGCCTCTGCTGTTCAAGCTGCCTCCGTTGCCGGTAAGACCGCCTACGGTATCGTTGACAATCTCTCCGACACCCTCGGTCAATGTTGCAATCACCGGGTTCAGGTCGATCGAGTCCAGGACGCTGCTGATCATGGCGACCAGGTTCTCCAGCCGAGCCTCCAGCAGGACTCTAGCTGTGACATTCTGAATCAGGAGGGACACGCTGTCAATGCTGAGATCGACGCCGGCGTTGAACTGCAGCAGGTTGAGCACTTGCGCGTCGAGGTTGATTTTGGCGGTCAGGTTGTCGACTTGAATGTCGATTTCTCCAACGTAAACGGACGCATTGAGGAAGACATCGGGATCTGGGATGTTTTCGGCTTCAGCGCGTGTGTTGAGTGTCGAGTAGATCACGCTGTCTTGGTCCCCTTCGAGACTGAGCTCGTAGCCGACGTATCCTGATGACTGTGCAAGAACCGAGCTGGTTGCGTAAAGAGCGAAGACCGCGAGACGTTGAAGGAGAGACATCGCGAAAACGGTGGTTTGAGGGTTCGGGAACGGTCAGAAACACCCAGGATATGGGGAAGCGTTGATTATAAGCAGAACATGACCTCAACGGCTTGTGTAAAGGGATAAGAAGAAACCTGGCATCGGGAAATATTACCTTATAGACTATTCATTATGGGGAGAACCGCATGGATGAGTGTCTTGAAACCCCTGAAATGCAATATTTGAGCCCTGGTTTGGATATTAGTGACTTTATCCGAGATGAGAAAGCCGTTATGCTCTCATATAAGAGTACGTTTGATATAGGGAGGTGCAACGGCGATGACAGCACAGGGGGGAACGATAGAAAACCACCTCTTCTCCCTGCTCTGATGCTTCTGCTCTTCAATCACGCTCCTTCAGCTTCTTCTCACTCCCGTCGCTCATTCAGAAGTCGAAAGCAGTAACAATAACAATGAAGTTCACGGCCGCGGTCTTTACCGCGCTCCTCGCGCTAACCCCGAGCTCCGTCTACGCTCAACAACGAACATCGACCTCTTCTTCACGCTCCTCCTCCTCCACCTCTCGCTCCTCCAGCACAACCAGAACAGCGACCGCGACCGTCCCTACCGGCGGAGCTGCTGGTTCAACCGTTCCGGATGTCTATCTCAACGTCCCGCAGCTCTCCGTTGGCCGTATCGAGCTCAACGTCGACAATCTACAGGCCGACATCAACCTGAACGCCAACGTCGCGAAGCTTGTCTCCCTCAATGCCGGCGTAGCAGTCAGCATCGCAAAGGTCAACCTTACCATCGTCGATGTCGAAGCAAACCTCGACCTTGTTGTCCGCCTGGGTAACTTGGTGGACATTGTGAACCGCGTCTTCGAATCTCTCGACCTGAACCCATTGCTCATCAGCACGATCGGCAACGTCACGAACCTGCTCGGCACCGTTGTCGGCGCGGTCGATGGGCTGCTTGGTAGCATTACGCAAGGCGGCACGACGCTGAACTTCCTGATCGACAACCTTGGCAACATCGTGCAGGAAGTCGCTGGAGGCGCGACGGGTGCCGTCAGCACGATTGTGGGCAACTACGCGACGAACATGACCTTCACGGGTGTCACGAGCCAGTTGCAGAACGGTCTGACGAGCAAGAGATACTCCTACAGCCCACTGAATGCGCTCGTGGATATCGTGTTTAACACGGCCGGACAGGTGGTGCAAGCTACGGTTGTCAAGGCGACTGGGGGTGGTTCAGGAAGCTCGAGCACGGCCTCCAGCAGTGGGCCTGTGACATTGCCCACGTCGAGTGCTGCATAAACGTATAGCGTATATAACACGATATCAATCTGAACATTGCGCAATCAAACGTATGGTGTGTCAGGCAATTTATGGCTGTCCTGGGTGTCGTGCTCAACCTCGGTGCAATCCTGCAGCTGCATGATGAAGAGCATGCATCCAACATCAAAGAATGTTTGTTGGTCACGACAACAATCGGTACGCCCTTGCGAATAGACCCGCTCTTTATCATCTTCGAAACGAGCGACCAAGGAAAGAATGCTGGTAATCTTGGGATGAAAATTGGCATGAACACAGCTTCAGAGACAGTAGAGGACTGGCAATCAAATTATACATGCCGGCAATTAGTTATGTTCAGAACCTGAGCAATAAACAGACAACGATCACTAGACGATTGACAGTAGTCTTGATATGGAATGATCTATTATGCTCTAATGGTATGGTACTATACAGCAGTTATGAACCACCTAACACCCCGTTTTATGCTCAAAGCAAACCCGTACTGATGATCAGGCATCGCAAGCCATCAGCCTATGAGTTATGATGAAAGGTCAGATTGTATCTGTAGGGATGATCTACAAAAGACCAATGACAGCCAAAGCACCACCGATAATACCACCAATGGCGGGCAGGGCGACTTGGTTGGCAGCAGCAGCAGGGGTAGTAGAAGCCGAAGCTGCGGCACCAGTGGAAGTTGCGACTGCTTCAGAAGCACGGCTGCTAGCCTCTGACTGGAGACTGTTGACAGCGGATTGGAGGCTGCTGGATTGCGCGGATGCCTCTGAAGAGATCGAGGCCTGGACGGAGCTGACGAATGAAGAGATCTGTGCGGTTTCGCTCAAACTTGTGGTGCCAGCAAGGGCTGAGCTGAGAGCACTGGTAGCGCTCGCACCGACACCGCCGACGGATGAAGCGACTTCGGAAGCATCTGAAAGACCTGAAGAAATAACCGATGCAGGCGAGCCGGTGATCGACGCAATTTCGCTAGTGATGGGACCGACAACGGATGAGAGAATGCTGTCGACCTGAGCAGCAGCGAGGGTGCTGAGACCAGCAACGAAGATGACGGAGGCACGCATTTTGATGGATGTTGTGATATGAAGTGGTGATTTGAGGCTGAAAGACGTTAGACAGAGTGTAAGGCGGGAGTGAGAGATGGAGCTTACTGGTTTGCAAAGATTTGTCTGGTTGTCTGGGGTTGCTGATGTAGTAATTGGGGAAGTGTAGGAAACGGGAGCTGAAGTGGAATTAAGGAATTTATAGCTCAGGCCCAGATCTAAATCAAGAAGCTACAGCCCATTCTGAGTGCATCATTGCCCTGTGGATGAGTTGTGGCGCCTTCCGAACACGGACATTACCTTACGCGCTCAGCTCTTTTCATACGCCATGATCAGCACGCATTGCCTGCTCCGAAACTCGGTCCTTCCCAGAACCGGGAAGCTACAAACGGAGCAAATGAGCATCCAACCTCTATGGCTACTCAATGATGTACGTACCTTCACCTACTGTGGTACTGTGGAGGTGGGTACGGGTATGACGACGCTCAGGAGGGATCGTGCCATTACTGCGGTGAAACTCTGGAGACCTGGGACAGCGGTGCCTGAAAACTCTCCGAACCTGCTTCACGCACCCAGCTCATTGTTGTGGGGCACAGGTTTTAGCATGATATTATGTTTACATCTGACACTGAAGGAAGGAGTCTGCTCGTGTCAATGTAAGCCTGAGACTGCTTGCTCTCTTGTTCCTCCACTACGCCTGGGCATACTGATACTGCTACACAGCCCGTCCTTCCAAGCATGCAATTGATAGCAAATCGGCCTCCGTGCTGCTCTCTAGCGCTGTTAGTGGACAGGAGATCCAAGTGCATTATTGCTGATCTCAGCGCACAGAGGTGAGGAAGAAGGTAGGTAGAGATGTTGTCGTCGGCCGAGCCCTAACACAGTCTAGTCTCGGGTGTGGCGCTCCCAGAGTGGCACGGCGTAGAACTGGACTTTCGCCGCGTTCCTATTTCCAGATGATGTCACCAGCCACGCAGCAATGCCCAGCCTCAGCCGAGCGGACGATTTTCCTAGGGCTGTGACTCGTCCTGTCGTTTCGTTAGCGCACGTGAGGTTGAGCTGAACTTTAACTGGGTTTTTTAGAACGCTGCTGATGTTGGCTAATGATGTCTTTGACTTTGAGAGCCAATCCTAGGCATCTTTCGCAGCTGCCGGTAGAATCAGATCTTACATGCAGTCTTCGATCGACCAATTGGTTGATTTGCGCCATAAGATTTGACTGAACCATCAACATGATACAGAATGAGCGTCTGGAGCGTCCTGCATGAATTGAAGAGCATACGGAAGTGCTTGGCGGTGTTTCAAAGGGGCCGGGAGAATGTCGGATTTCGGGTTAGATCCGAAACCTCTTCCGAAACACTGACTAAAGCGACTGTCAAAAAATTCCATCGCGGTTCCTCGTCAAGATGAAACCTGAGATGAGCTACACGTCCAGTTATACATAATATGTCCGAAATACTCCTTACAGAGTATCGGCATACTTTGCCTGAGGATTTGCTAGGTCTCGTCCAAGCGCACCTGGATTGCCTTGAGCGAGGAGACTGGGGCGCCGTGTTGACTGATCCTGGAAGCCGTGAGCTGCTGGACCGTTTGGGAGAAACCTCACACACGTCGGTTTGCTATGATGACTACTTACGTGCGCTGAGCGCATTCTTCAGTGTTCAGGACAAAGCATCCAGTAAACACTCCCATAAGTGTCATGTAGCGTTTGTGGTTGGATATGCTTGTCTGCAAGCGTTCCTGCAAGCCAATGTGACGGGACCTCCCTTGGTCTTCCAAACGGCGGGGCTACTGTTGCCATACGCAGTGTCAAAGAACGAAGAATACCTCAAAGTTACCCAGGCCAGTCTTCTTGCTTCGTTGAATGTGGACGGAGAGGCGCCATATAGACTAATTTCGAATATCGAGTTGTTCTGTTGGGCAAAAGCAATCTTCTCCTCTTCCGAAGTCCTTATCCACGTTAGAACAGCTAGGTGGGCACGTTTGCGTGTCTCATTCCTTCATCAACGTCTGCTTTCAGAGGTTGCTCCTTCTCTGCAGGAGAGCTTATATCAGCATCTGGCCGTCATTGAGTCCGATATATCATCTCTCGCACCTCCTGATAGACAAAAAGCGGTTTTCGTATCCTTTCTATTGGAAAGAGCCGCGATACATACTCATCATGGATTTGACAAAAAGGCTAGATCAGACTTGGATCAAGCCGCAAAGCACCGCAGGTTCAATTTCGCTCTTACCGGAATTCTGGGCAAGAGGACCAAGTTCCAAGATAGGGACATCAGTCAGCTAGTATTACTGGCAAAGAGTAGCTCAGACAACAACTATGAGCCGTCCCTCAATAGTCACTTGGAGAACTCCTACATGGAAAACACAGGATCCAAGGGACTGGAAGAAGTGGCTGTCAAACCGGTGACACTCGATCTAAACGATGACACGCTGTTCGATTCCATCTCTTTCGCAAGAACTGGCGAGGACCCCACTAGGATCGAAGACGAGTCTTCTCTGCCGGCTTCGCTAACGTCTTTAAATCCATCTGATCAGCCTCTGCTTGCCCCCCTAGACTCGATCATTCTGCTGTCGATCGCTTCATCTATCACTAATACTTCGCCCAACCACGGGCTGACAAGGGAAGAAACTTTGCCGTATGCAACACGGGTCTTGGAGGGCGGTAGTTCCAATTGGCAAATTTATACGCAAGCACTTCTTATTCGCAGTCGCATTGAAGGCTATAAGACACGAACTACGGAAAGAGGTCTCTTGCAGTTACAAGCTCTGGTAGACCAAGTCATTGCAGAGACGACTTCAGGGGGTACAAAGACGTTTTCGGAGCCTGTAGAATTGGGCGTAAATAGCTTCCTACCAAAGGCTAAGTCATCAGATGCTGCCCCAGTCACGGAACGGCTGCAGTACATTTATCTGTTGAGCTCGCCCTTTCGTTGGGAGCTGGAGGCTGAGCTAGCACAGAGATGGGTATCGCTGGGCGGTCTTAGGTCGGCGCTTGAGATTTATGAGCGTCTTGAACTTTGGGCAGAAGCTGCTCTATGTTGGGCAGCTGTTCAGAGAGAAGACAAAGCAAAGAAGATGGTAAGGAAGCAGCTCTTCGGCCCTACGAATGGCAAAGATGTTCCTGTGGATGAGGATGCAGAGACTTGGGAAGGCCCAGCTAGAGATCCAACGCCGGTGGATGCTCCTCGCCTATACTGCATTCTTGGTGATATTGACAGCGATCCGGCTATGTACGAGCAAGCTTGGACGGTATCAGGTAACCGATACGCGAGAGCTCAGAGGTCTCTGGGCAGGCACTGGTTCTCCAAAAACGACTACGCGAAGTCTGCAAATGCATACGGGAAGTCCCTGAAAGCGAATCAATTGCATGGCCCAAGTTGGTTCGCATTTGGTTGTGCATTGTTGCAGCTGTCTCAGTTTGAGCGGGCAGTGGAAGCCTTCTCTCGAACAGTGCAGCTGGACGACTCAGACGCCGAAGCTTGGAGCAACCTTGCTACCGCCCTACTTCATCTGGAGGATGGTACGGCCGCTGCGGCAAGTTTCAATGCTGATGCCGTGACCAAGTCGGCCCTTGACGACGAAGGAGCGCTAGAACCGAACAAACCACCTCGAGATCCGCAACAACACAGGAAAGATGCTCTACAAGCACTCAAACATGCGGCCACGCTCAAGTTTGACAGCTTCCGGATCTGGGATAACCTTCTCACCGTTGCTGTATCGCTGAAGCCCCCCGCATACGCAGATGTGGTAGCTGCTCAGAAACGGGTTATCGAGCTTCGCGGCTCCACTGTCGGCGAAAAGTCCGTCGACGAGCAGGTCCTCGAACTTCTTGTGAGACACGTAATAGCATCCGAGCCTGAAGGGTACGATTCGAGTAAGCCAGGGTTGGCACGCATGGTTGTCGAGCTCGTAGACAAAAGCATTATGCCCCTGATCACAGCTTCACCACGCCTTTGGCAGGTCGTTGCCAAGCTGGCTGTATGGAGGAAGAGGCCTAGCAGTGCCTTGGAAGCCAATGAGAAGGCATGGCGCACGGTAGTGACACAGCCTGGTTGGGAGTATGGTACTGAAGAACAATGGAACGAAGTTGTGGACGCAACAGTTGAACTGGCGGATGCATACGAGAGCTTGGGCCCGATGGAGAAGACAGAAGGACTAAGTGGCGGAACTGGTGAACTGGTGGCTAAAGACTGGAAGTTCAAGGCTAGGACTGCAATCAGGGGGATTATGGGTCGGGGAAAGAACAGCTGGGAAGATACGAAGGGTTGGGACAGGTTAAAAGATGCTATGGAAGGACTGAAAGGCTGAGCTTCTTACCATAAGGTTGGATAAAGTCACCAATATCCGATAGGGAGCCTCTGATCCTCTTCAAATACAAAGCCCCCGTACTATTCACCTGGGTGTTCTATGGAGTTGAAGACACGCCTCCCTGCATCTAGGATCTGCTTCTCTGTCTGGTTCTTTAACGTCAACAGCCTTTCAAACGCGGGCTTATAGTCTAGTCCTATCTATGTACCCACGTGATATAAAGGGCGACCGGTGCCTGCTCGGCAGTATCCCGAATACCTAGCCAGATGTGTACAAGTAGATGGCAATCCCTTGTCAGTATCACAAACAGAAATAGCAACCGGAGGTGTTCTGATGCAGCGATGGGGAGGGCTCTTTAATGTTTACGTTTCCGGTTGTTGCTCAAAGTCTAGTGTAGATGATTCTCGAAAAGAAGAGATGTGCAAACTATGATACTTATCTCCCTTAAAATGGGGTTTTATGGGCTAGACATGAATTAGTTTCGCAATCCACGTGTGATTTGGTTCTAGACTCCCAATCACTAATGACGCTCTCAGCCTTCCCTCATCCCCTGACAAGTTCTGTTTTCTGGTCGAGACATCAGGGTCAGAAGTTGATTAAAGGTCACCAAGTTGACGTCCGTTAGCCGGATCCTTACGGAAGTACTATGCTCAGTGCCGAATCCTAAGTTGACACCCGAACAGGGATCCCTAATACTGCACTATCTTGACACTTTTTAGGAAGCGAGGAGCGGGAAAGGGCAATTACGCACACTCGGAGAACGTTCCGGACGGCATACTGCTGCCCTCATCAGATCGTTCTTTGATAGCTGATCCCAATCATTGCAGCATCCCAGTTTGAACCAACAAAGGTACTACTTGAGGTGAGTACCTGAGAGACTGACTGGTCTTGGGTTATACCTGTTGTTTACGTCTTGAGGTATCTCCGAATGTAGGTAAAGACAGGTACCGGAGCTGGAGGATTTATCTGCCCTGATCGCCGACCAGGTCAAATGCCAAGATTTGGCTAAAACGCGTCAATGAAACCTTATTCTCTCCTCCTCTTGTCAATTTCCGCTCTCCTGACACTTCGAATCCATGGCTTGAACTCAATGCGCATCTTGTCACCGGCTAGGCAGCGATCTGGAGCGCGGCATAGAGTAATGCGCTGTTATTGGACGTCCTAAGAACCCTTACAAGCTCCGATTGACGTGAAGATTTTCAGGGATTTCCCAGTCGAGGCACGCTTGCTGCGTGTTTTGGGAGCCATACACGTGGCTGTGGAGATCGGAACATTCGTTTCAGGGCAGGCGCTAGGGCTTAGTGTCGAACCTTATCGATTTTACCCAGGTTTCCAGATTCCCATCGAACTGTCTACCTAACCTTGACTTACCTACTCGGTACGCTTCCCACAAACAACAGATTCGAATGAACGTTGCACCACGTGGTGTAGGTTCGAGTCTGAAGATCGATGTTAACATGACAACGTACGGTCAAAATTCACCTTGACTAGGGAGGAGACAAAGATTGCAGGGAAGGCTAGGGCAAAGCTTCAGTCCCAGAAAGGAGGGGGCTCTAAGAGCCTCAGCGCCTCATCATTCGATCCTGCGGAGTTTACCGCAGATTCCATTATTTCTGCAGCCTTCTCCAGGAACTAGAGCAGATTCTCTAGCACAGACTTCGTAGCGCCCTGCAGCCCGGGCGTTAGAATGTGATCCAGACACGGCACCTGATATTGGGCAATTCGGTGCGAGCGGCGCAAGTGTTGCAAGCCCACTGGAGCTCTCAGACCCAAATTTCGCACACATCCGTCGCCTACGATGAGCTCTTGGTCTTGGTCGCTTTGATAAGCTCCTGAACCTTGAGGCGCTGAAACGCAGGATTTAGCGACCTAGTTGACAGCTTCCGGATCGCTACTGCTGTGCAAGCTCTTATCAAAGTTTTGACCAGCAGTTGCTGAGAACCAACATCCTTGCAATATCATCGCTACAATATTGCCGTCTGTATCAGATCAATAGCCATCGATATCTCCATAAAACTTCAAGAGTCAATGCAAAGATAAAGTGGCTTGACAAGCCGCCACCGCAAGCCTAGTTGACCTCAGCCAAACCGTCCCTGACTAAAGCAAGGTACTGCCGTCAAGATGGGCTTTCTTGTTCATATAGGCAGTGAAAACTCAAAAGGTAAACCGTCCTTTCATTCAGTCTACTATCTTCTCCTTCTGTTCACCTGTTTCGTACATCTGTTTGTTTAGTCCGGAATCCGTCATCTGTTGCGATCTACGCCTGGAAACCAACGGGCAACCTCCAATCCTCTTCAGTCAGGACTTGTCTATTGTACAGCGACCGGGAGCACCTATGACGAGCGCACTGCCAAACAATGGCTTCCCAAGTGACTGGGACCCGGCCACCATTTTACCTCAATTTGACTTCAGTGATACCCGGAGTCTCTCCTCGGAGATCATATGGATGAACGTAGTCTTTATTGTACTACTGGTTGTCATTGTAGGGTTACGCCTTGCGACCCGCGTCTTCTTCGTGCACCACGTCTTTCTCGACGACGGTCAGTAACCACATCTTTCCCAAAGAGGCCCAGCTGACTTGAGATAGTACTTATACTGGCTGCGACTGCGTTCACCTTGGTCATCTCCGGCACGTCTATAGTCGGTAAGAGCGCACACAATCTGTTCTCAGCATCCGTTGACGTTGATCAGCGGCAAAAACGGCATCGTTGGGAGAGCACATATGGATCCTGTATCAAACGAACCCCGAAAATTTGATCCCAACATTGAAGAGGTGTATACAAGTACGGCTGTGAAACGCATAAACGGTTCGGAGCGTTGCTAATGATTCCAAAGTACCTGTACATCTGTTACATCTTCTATGCCTGCGCAATCGCATTTACCAAGCTCTCCATCATCTGCAGCTTCCTCCGCATCTTCCCCCACCCGAAGTTCCGACTAGCAATGCATGTAACAGCTGTCGTCGTCGGTGGCCTATTTCTATCCTCCGTGTTCGCCGTCGTCTTTCAGTGCAAGCCCGTTCGAGCAGCGTGGGATGTCACGGTACCAAACGGTGAATGCATAGACTTTAATGCCTTCTTAGTATCGTCCGCGGCACTCGGTCTAGCGACAGATATCGTGGTCACATTGGTGCCTATTCCATTGGTATGGCAGTTACAGGTCCCTCAGCGGCAGAAGATCATTCTGAGCCTCCTCTTCTGCGGTGGCATTGTGTAAGTGTGAAACTGGATGCTCTCTGGATACGGCTAACAATTCGATCAGCGCGTGCGTGGCTGCTGTTGTGCGCCTGACTACGCTGCACCTTTTCCAGGGCAAAGCCGACGTCACCTTCTTGAGCACGCGCGGCCTCAACTGGTCCGTCATTGAATGTGCGCTTGGCATCATTTCCGTGTCCATCCCAGCTCTTCGTCCTCTCCTCCACCAAATCGCACCCAAGGCGCTGCTATCAGGCAAGATTATCAGCCGACGCGACTACGCAACAGCAGGGAGTGTGCAGCTTCATTCAATGCCCCGAGATGGTGCATACAGTCAGGCGGCTATCGTCAAGTGTACAGAGACCATTCGAGAAGAAGAGGAGGCAGGCATTTACGACCAAGCGGCATGGCCGGGCAAGTCCTCCCGCCACCCTGTGGAAGCGCACGAATACAAGGCCTGGGTGACAGGAGGCGATAGAAGATGACACAATGCAATCTTGTGTATATATACTATAGACAATTCCAGGAATGAATTAACGATGCGATACCCACACGAACGAACAGGGGCATCTTGGATAACTAAAGATACCTTGTACAGCATTTTTCAAACCAACTTGAAGGCAGTCCCTCTTTAAGTGGCTCAACCCAGAATGCAAGGCTTCATCCCTGGATTACTGCAATCGTTCGTTACTAGCGACTTACTATAGATAGATACATCCATAAGGAGGCATCACGAGACGACCCCTGTGAACGCCACCGGGGCGCCAAATTGCGAAGCTCAAGCACTCCTGCAACAATCACAACGCTCGTCCCACAACACCCGTCTTTGATGGTTGTCACTCGCTCACAGACAGTCGCCAAAACTAAATCAAAAGTCATTGTTGACTCAAAGAGTCCAAAGCAAACATTGCGGGTCTCGAAGACGCGTACTAAACCACGCCGCAAACATGTCACCGTCACAGCATCCACCCGCATCTCATCCGTCCGCCCTCGCGAGCTCCCGGAGCCGGAGGGCCTCATCTTCAAGCTCCTCCCAGCGAGCTTCGGACTGATGCAAGAACGCATCCGCGATTCACTATACGCACTGCTCGTCCAAGCAATCCTCTGGAACCAGACTCATGGGTTACAAGCCCGACCCGTCCTCTTTGCCCTGCTGGCACTGTACCCGTCTCCGAATGAGCTGGCGGCTGCTTCCTTGCCTGCCCTGACAGCCATGCTTCAGCCGATAGGGTTGCAGAATATCCGTGCGAGGAGGTTGATTGCACTTGCGCAGGCATGGCTTGTGGCGCCGCCGTGCAAAGAGCGGAGATATCGGAGGCTTCATTACCCCGTTCAGGGAGCTGGGAGGGATGTGAAGGAAGGGGAAGTGCTGGCTGAGGACGACAAGAGGGAGGGGTGGGAGGTTGCACATCTGCCGGGGATGGGGGCTTATGCGCTGGATAGCTATCGGATCTTCTACAGGGACAGGCTCAGGGGGTTGGAGGGAAGAGAAGGCGTGGAGCCAGAGTGGAAACGGGTTGTCCCGTTGGATAAGGATTTGAGACGGTATCTGGTTTGGAAGTGGAGTCAAGAGGGATGGGCATGGGATCCGTTGACGGGGAGGAAGAAGCTGGTCGACCTTGAGGACAATCGTACTTGTCGCGGTGACGTGCTGCCCTGATATCCTGCGAGGGAGCTTATGCGCTTCCTTACTGGACCGAGCGATATACTGAAACACAATGCATTGAGGAGGGTAATGCTCTTCTTCCGTACTGTGCTCCTACTGTGGTGGCTGTCTATATCCTATATGTAGGTCCTAACCTGTCTACCTCCAAACAAAAAGCATCCTGTGTGTTCCGTACGGTGCGGCTGATGGTGTGTCTCATTTCCATGATCCACGGAAACAAAATCAGATATCAAGAGGGTAGATATCACACATTTTCAAAACCCAACGCCGATATCCTACAATATTGTTAGCTGTCGCATGTCATTTCGGGCCATGTAGGGCCCGACATACCTTCCCAGGCCTTCTTGTTGTTCTTGATACACAGCTCTTTAACGCATGGTTTCACATCCAGGTCCATCCACGCCCTGTGGCCTCTACCGATATCGGATTGGAGCCTATACTTGTTCATTTCAATGCCATAGCAAAGCTCGTCTTCGTACTCGGATTTGTACGCTGCAACATGTTCAGGTTCGCGACCTAAGCAGATTTGCTGGCATCACGTCAGACATACTGCAATTTCCTGACATTACTGAAGCAGTCTTACTTACCATGCAAGGCTGCAGGCTAGTGGTACTTAGAGGGATGCGAGGGTCGCTGGGTTCGAAAGGCTCAAACTTCTGTTCCAGCGAAGGTGCTGCACTAAACAGTACAGCTATCGTAATAGCGATCTTGGTTAAAGAGTAAAGCATTTCGGTGGCAGAAAGTCTGAGTAGCTTTTGGTTTGCAGTAGATTTCTCTGTGAAGTCTAACATGCAGCATTATTTTTTAGTTGTAGAAGTACCCATTGTGAAAGATGGTACCCTCTTCCGATGAACCAACGTTGACGTTGTCCAGGGTCGATGAAGGCATCCTCTTATCTGGGGGATGCGGACCTAATTTCATCTTGGTGTACGGCGCTTTTTCTATGCAGTCGCATTATGGCAGTGCTTTGCATTTACTTCCCTTATCCATTTTTCCTTCCTACGTTGTCTTTCCCGTCGTTACTCTGGTTTGTGCTTTGCGGTACTCCCTACCCACTTATTGTTATCTTCCATAAGCTCCTTTGTATTGGATCTTCGCTCTACCTGCTATTCACTTACGGTATTAATATTAATGCAGTCGATAACGCTTTAATATCTCGCCCATCATACCCGCGAACTGTGTCGGCCTCCCGTCACGTGTTTTACCTCAAGGATTGTACAAGCTTCATCATATATGTTGTGAGCTGGACGCTTGGAGGATGTGGTATTACTCCGACAATCGTTGTAGTATTCGAACCCCTCTTTAGAGTAGAATCAAAGGCTTATTTGATCGATTGCTGGCAAGAAGTATACCACCACGGTATGGTTTGGGACGACTTCACGTTTGACTCTTGTTCCGCCTCCCAACCCACCGCTACAATGAGCTACACCTGTCTATGACCACATCGGAGGTGCAATAGGACGATAGTAAACTAGGCAACATATTACTTCGTTCTCACTCTGACCGCACGCTCCTGAAATCAAGAAGATTTGCCTGATGGTTAGAATGTGATGCAAGGGGCCATGCAAAAGCCGAAATTGATAGATGTCAACATTCAAGCACCGCTAATAACCTCGAGACCGATAATGTCAGAATCAAAATGCTCCTGTGCTTGAATTGTACGCGGCATCAGTCGCAAAACGTCTCAGTCTATGCCTACGTGTGTCTTGGTGCTATAAACAACCACGCTCTTTCGTAAAAAAGGCACCGCTGACCTGCGTCCAGGCTCTCCCGCTTCAGTCTGCTGATTTCGACGTCCCCATAGCGCTTGGAAGTCAATTCGTAGCAGCAAAGCCAACGGAAGTGCGCCGCTTATGCTGTTGTGACTACATGGCATGTTGCTAAAGACCACATTTTCCTGTTAACTTATGGGAGTCTGGAAGCGAAGTCTTCTCCTTTACTAGACTCGTTCCGGGCCTGAAAACATGTACTTCAGCTTTCTGCGTGTCACAATGATGTACCATGGTCACTACTGGGCGGAAGATAACACTGACACCGCCCCCACCCTCCCCCCTCCCTCCTCCCCCCTCCCCCCCGGATACTGATAACCAATGAAATTCGCATGCATCGCACAATCAACGGTTAGGAAGGTGCTATTGAAAGACAATTCGTATCAAAAACAAAAAGACTAGCTGAGACAGGTTTCGATCCTGTGACTTCCGGGTTATGCTGGTGGATCGTTAGTATTGAATTCCTCAGGGTGCAGGCACATGGCAACTTACAGCCCGGCGCGCTTCCGCTGCGCCACTCAGCTTTTGAGTGGTTGATAGAGTTCTTGAAAAATTATGCATTATAGATGCGTTATCATTGATCATCCGTGAAACGATGCGAAGAACGACCACAGTCGTCGATCGATATTTCAACAATATGGTTCTTCCTTCTCACTCATTTTATGTTATGTATATAGATACCTTCTTATTACGGCACTCATTATTGATCGTTCTTAAAGATCAACCTAATTGTCATTGCACTTATGGTTCTCCAGTAGTTGGAGCTGCTCTGTGTGGTCTGGAGCGGGAACAGGCACGCAGATTAGCGACCATCTGCAGTCCATCGGGAAGAAAAACAACACCACCCTTGTTGCCACTTCACCTCCTGCTTACGATACGTACTGCTTAGCATCCTCCTTTAATCTTATCTAAGCGTTTGATATCTTCTCAACAGCTTGAAACACCAACGATACATACACTTTGATCAAGCCGCTCGCTAACCGGCCCTCGGCTACGTAGCGACCAGTCTCTGGACTGAGCAGGACCACACGCAGCCTTCACACCGTAGTGTCCAAGGTTGTATTCTATACAAGGTTGAGGCAAGTCTCAAAGGGTGTGCTACCGGCCTATGGTACATGTAGGTGATGATCTAACCACGTGTAACCCAAACAATATTCGCAATATACAAAGTCCGTGCTCTCTCATTGTTGCTCCTTATCCAGAATGTTCCACGATTTCGCTGAGCAGAACTCCGTTTTTGACAAAGGTTCTGATCTGTTCCGGGACAGGACATTCTGTGTAATCTTCCTCGCCCTCTTCTTCCCGTGGAGGCAGGTTCACATTGATTTCGGTACTCTTACTACTCAAGATCTCCGTGTTCAGGCTGTCTTTGCTTAGGTAGATTGTAGCACCATCGACTTGGTCAAGCATAATTGTCGGGAGCGTTCCCAGTACCTGTACGGCAAACTTCTGGGACTTGATCACGTCCACGGACGATACCAGTGAGTCGAGGATAATGGAAACCCGAACTGAGTTGTCGATCGAGATCGCGTTTGCTTTGCCAATCAGACGTATCGTCGTGTTCTTACACTTGCTGATGAGGACTCTGTGTGCAATGTCGGCTTCGATTTCGATAGGTTCTGGATGGTTCTCGTAGTTTTCCTACGGACAATGATATCAGTATTCTTGCTTCTAATCATGGATATAGAGCTAAGCTTACGATAGTCCACTTGTTCTGAGCAAAGTCCTTCTTCGGCGGTTTCTTAGTCCGCATGCTTTCAGGCTTAGGCTTTGTGCCAGGTGGTACAGGTGATCTGCTTCGTCCTATCGAGCCTTGACTACTGCTCCGTTCAGGAACGGGAGCACTGGCGCGGAGCGATGGATTCTTGTGCGTCATCTCGCTCCTGTCCACTTTTCTCAGACCTGCTGTGACTGCTTCACCTTTATTAAGCTGATCGAAGACTGCGCCCATATCTGCAGCACCACCCCTTGATGAGGTTGCTCCCGGCGGAGGTGGACCAGGTGGGGGTGGTGGACCGTCAAATTGCGGTAGCGGCGGCGGTGGAGGAGGCGGTGGAGGCGGCCCTCCAGCGCTAGGCGCCGATGACTCTCCTGTTGGCTCGCTCTTAACCTGCTTGAGGGCCTCAGCAGCACTAATGCCGTCTTTGTTGTTCCATGTAAGCCCGCCCAGATAGTGCTTCTTGATATATGCAATCAGGGACCGGCATATCTGATTGAACGCTTGCACCCACTCAACGTGCGATGAGTCTCTGACCAACCGTCAGCTATAACACTCTTGAAAGACTCTCCATGCCACTCACTTCTCCTTGTACTCCTTGAGTACCCTGTTGCCGTAGAACTGCGCGCTGCCTAGTATCTCGCCAACAAAGTCTGCAGGCTTGTCCATGGTGACCCAAGCAAGGGCGTTGATGCCTTCGGCTACCATTGAGACATGCTCCTTGTATGTCGAACCTCTGTTGCTGTCCTTGATCTCGTTGACAGTACGAATTTCCTTTTGAATGTCCTTTAGCAGCTCCATGAAGACGGGAGACATCATGTCTGGCTTCGTTGCCCTGGTAGTTATAACCAGGAATTGGCGTTCTGCCTTGAAACCCAGAACAACAGCCGCACCCTAGGAGAACGCATCAGTAGCCGCCTATTCGTACAGTCTTTCAGCAATGCCAAAGGGCATGTCCCACCTGTTCCGCCATAGGGGACCCCAATTGCTTGCTCTTTTCCCCAAACTTCTCAACATCCTCCTTCAGTATTGCGTCAAAGTCCACAATGACCGGGGGCAAGGAAGGAGTTGCAGGCGCTTGTGGTGCTGCTGGCGCCTTGGGTGGGGACGGCGCTGGGGCAGCAGGAGTGCTGGATCCTCCACTACCGACTCCCGTCGCCGTTGCTCCATTAGGCGTTTGGGTGGGCTGGAATGATTCGGCCGATGAGGCTATATCTTCGAGACGCGAGGTGGCTGCTTCCAACCTGGAAAGGAGTCTTGTAAGCACGCTGTCCGAAGACGAAAGGATCCTTGAATCCCGCCTCGCTGCTGGCTGCATGGCTGAAGGGGAGCTCTGCTGTAGGCTCCGAGCACTGGTTGCTCAAGTGGAAACAAACTGACCGTTTGATAAGTGTGGTAAGGTTGTTCATGTTGTTTGCCGCCATGTTCTCGTAAGGGAGGGCGCGGAAGCAAGGGAGAGACAAACAGTGGGTCTTCGTCCTGTCAAAGTCTCACTTCAGTGGTGACCTGTGTTCGGAGAAGTGCAGGATCGGTTTAGCTAGCGAGCTGTTTGCGCGACTTGGCCAAGATGTGATGCGAATGCGGAGAAGAGCTTCGTCCGTGTGACAGAGCACCAGGGATTACCGGAGAGTCAATTACTGGGGATCGCGGAGATGCACCTAGGGAGCTAGGAAGATAATGGGGGCGATTGTCCCGGTAAGGTAGCTCTCTCGCAGCTGTCCCCTAACGTCGGGTGCTGAAGCTCCCTCAGGTAGTACTTGGCACCGCTTAGTCACTTCTTGTCCGCGTAAGGTACTGATGTCGTAACTGAATTAATGATATTCTGCCAACACACAGCAAGACGTCTTGATCATTGTCTTCGGGCAGCATGGCTGAACCCCCAGAACAGCCCATTGAGTTCTGCACGTTGGGGATGTTCATTATTGGTATGTCATAAGCTAGGCATACTGTAAGGTTTAGGCTCCTCATCTGAAAGCCCAGATGAGATACATTTCAAACCACCAATACCCCCAGTCAAAGATATCCTCGGGGGTGCTGGGTCCTACTCAGCATTGGGTGCCCGGCTGTTTTCACCTCCGCCTCTATCGAGCAGGGTTGGATGGATCGTGGATTGCGGCTCAGACTTTCCGCAAGAGCTTAGAGATGCCGTTGCAGCATGGGAGACAAGCTGCCTGATGCGAGAGACTCCAGAAAGACTAACCACTCGAGGGTGGAACGGATACGGTGAGAATGAGCACCGAGGTTCGTGACAACAACAACTTACGGAACGTAAGAGCCGGTACCTGACCCTCTTAGCGTTCAGATACACGACCCCAAAGCTACGATTGGATCACAATGCATTATCAGATGATCTCTTGAGATCAAAGTCATTCCACCTTATTTGTTCACCTACTAGATGCATTGACCTCGTCACGGACATCATGCGGCGGAGAAAGGAGTCGAGCCTTGAGAAGCTCGGAAGACCAATCTTTATCTGGGAACCTGTGCCCGATTTGTGTACTCAGGAAGAGTTCTCAAATTGTTTGGCAGCTCTGAAGCATGTGGATGTCTTGAGCCCAAATCATCTCGAGCTTGGTGGGTTCTTCGGGCAGAGACCAGTGTTATCTAACGGTCATGTGGATACTCGATGGGTCCAGGATATGTCTAATCTCCTAATCCGTTCAGGTATTCGGGACGATCATCTAGGTGTGATTGCTGTAAGATGTGGCGCGGATGGTTGTTATGTTGCCAATCGGGGCGATAATTTCTGGATGCCAGCTTACCATCAGAATCCGAAGAAGGTAGTGGATCCTACCGGGGGAGGCAATGCATTCCTGGGCGGCTTTGCAATAGGTCTTGCAAGGCACGGTGTAGAGTGGACAATGTATGATCATCTACACCATGGTGCCATATTCGGTACGGTAGCTGCCAGCTTTGCAATCGAACAAGTGGGAATGCCCTCTTTGGCTCAAGAACCGCACGGGGAGACATGGAACGGCGTGCATGTCAGGGATCGTGTCGATGAGTTTTGCAAACGCATCGGTTGGAGATATGTACAGCTCTGAGCCGGCATGACCTGCTACCAATACAAAAACCCTAACCTGATCAACGCCGTGGTATGCCTGTCTATGATGAACTTTCCTGCTGTCGCCGCTCGTGTTCCCTGATCTGCTTGCTCCAGCTAGAGTACTGTTAGTGAAGTTCTCATAGGTTGGACTCCTCTTTCTCACTATCTACTCGGAAAGAATCTTCCCGGCTCTGGCATCTTTGTTCGTGTTTCCCTTTCCGCACTGATGCTCCACACAACTGCGACTATCCCAACCATCACGGCACCCATGACGGCGGTGTTTGCCTTCCAGTTTGCCGGCTGTGCATACCAACCGCCTGCCGGTGACCAAACATGCTTGGGGTATCTACAATGGCCGTCATGGTAAGCGTACGAAGCTGGAGCCCCGGAGGTGGACTGTATGGTGGCTTACGGTATTTTGCCGCCGCTACTGTGCGCCACTGAAGCACCCTTCTTCACGTCTCCTTTCAAGGTGTCCGGTTCGACATTGTGGTGATCCATTGCGGCCTCAATTTTATGTGGTGATGTCGCTAACCGCAATGGTTCGTCTGCGATGCCGACACTGAGCTCACAGTTGAGGTTGGAGCTGGGACCGGGCCGATCTGCGCTATACCGTTCTGGAGGGTAAATGCCAAGCTTTTCGAAAAATGCCCCAGGAGACTGGATGGGAACTTTTGCTGGCTCACGCGAGTTCTCAGCTGCACGCAAAGCGACTTCTTTTCCTTTCTCTCCGCCGCCTCGTTCCTATCCCTTTCGATCGATCTTGATGAAGCGAATACGAATACAGCAGTTGGCATGCCAATTCCTTGTTCCTCGACCACAAGCTTCACGATCAATATGTCCGCATCATCAACACCCTACCATTAGCCATCAGGCTGCTCGGACGATACGGTCTCACACTTCGAGGCGATGTTACGCTACAGCGGTCACACAGGAGCAAGAGGAGAGCGGACAAGAACCAGACAGTCACTGGCGGCCGGAAAGCCTTCCTTCACCTCCTGTTTCCTCCGCACGCGAATCGGCCAAGCTCTCAGCACTGCATGCGCGACTCTCCCTACCCAAACGACTACCTCTGCAGACACTCGCTCGAACACTCGTAGACCCCACTGCCGATTCTAATCCTGCTTTCAACAATGCGAACTTATCCACGCTTGGAGGGGACCTCCTTTCCTACTATACCACCGAATATCTCTTAGCCCAGTTCCCACGGTTACCGATGATGGTCGTCTTTGCCGCACAGGCCGCATACACCGGTCCAAAAGCTCTAGTCGCTATCACAAGGGAGTGGGGTGTGGATTATGCAGCGGAGCCTGGTGGTGAAGTCGATCCGGGATTGCTTCAGTTTAAGAGGTTACAGCCCGGAACCCGGTTAGCGGAAGGATCAGTGAATGGAAGCGGGAGGGCAGACAAGCCGTTTTTTCGAAGAGGTGTCAGCTCGAGAATCGTATACGACGATGAGTTTGGTGACCTGAAGACCGTTCGGTCTAGGTCAACATTGTCGGAAGGGCCAACGGCTTCCCAGCCGGGAGCAACCCCTGAGGAAGCTAGCTCGCGGTTCGTCAAGGCATTGATGGGCGCGGTATATGTCCACGGCGGCCGCGATGCTGCAAAACGCTTCTTCAAAGAGCATTTCAGGAGCCGGCAATTGAACATGCACGAGTTGTTCGACTTTAAATTCCCCACCCGGGATCTGAGCCGGTTGTGCGCCAGAGAAGGGTTCGAGCCACCCATCGCACGGCTTATTACCGAGACTGGTCGTCTCAGCAGACACCCAGTATTTGTTGTCGGCGTATACTCCGGGGAGGATAAGCTCGGTGAAGGGGTGGGTGCCAGCTTGCAGGAAGCAAAAACACGAGCAGCAGCCGCAGCGCTTAAAGGGTGGTATCTATACAGCCCGCTGGAGTTCCAGGTACCAAGTGATATGGAAGGAAAGGAAGCTTCTCAGCAGGAGTGGAAGCCTATTTTGATCGACTATGGCGAAATCGTTCCATGAGCATGGAGTACGGCTGCGGCCATGTATGTTTCTCGATGGGTATCTCACCTTCATCTGCATGTATTACAAACCGTTGTCAAATCATGGGTTGGTGTAGAGAGATCATGTATAGTAAGCGGGTCCGTTGATCCGTCATTTGGCATTTGTAACGTCGCCTTACGTAGGGCCGTCGTTTGTATCTTCCATAGAGTCTAGGTTCATGCACATGTTGAAAGCAGCATTGCTTTGTTCCCCAACACTCACTTTGTCCGATTATATATGTCGCACAAGGGCATTGATGACTCGCGTCTGTTCGGGGCCAACAGGTAGAAATGTGCTGCTGGCGCCGGCCTTTTATTTGAAGCATTGGAGAAGAGAACAACATATCTATCCTGAATCCGATTCCCGCTACATGAAACCTTTGAGTGCAACTTTCAACCGCTTGCGTTTCCGTTATTTCCCGTGGTAAATCAATGTCTTTTCCATTCGGATCACCGCAAGAAAAGGAGTACCCGAGCAAGCAATCGGTTGTGTGGCATCTTCGAGAAGGAGGTATCACATCTTGGTCGATAATGTAATAGTCAAAGCGGAAACGGCTTCAACCAGTCGTGCCAGCGCTCAGAGACTGGCGGATAACATCTCTGGAACATACCCCAACACCTTTAGAATAGGAACGTATCCACAATGGTGGTGATGTCTTCATCTAGGTGAGGGTAGAGTATGGGATAGGGTACATAGCGAGCCATTGCTGAATCGCCGCTACAAATTTGAACCGCATCCCGGGCAGATGACACCCAGTAAGCAATCGTTGTTCTGCTGACACAAAGAATCGAGAGCACGTAGAGGAATAGTAACAGGTTCTGTTAAGACCACTTCTCCCTACAAGCGGACCACAAATAGCAACATCTAAGCCTTCTAGTTCGCGCTCCTCGCACTTTCGGATTTATCTGCCGTGCTCTTCGTACCATTTAGGTTACCATGATTGTTCGGAAGAGTTGTGTACGACGAAGTTCTTCCTGGCCGGGCAGAGCTTCCACAAGTAGCGAACTTCGCGCCAAGAAATCAAGCCACATCGCGTCCTCATGTGATCTTCCAATAAACTGCGTTCTCTATCTGTAACGGGTATTTCCCGTCCGTTCTTGATAGTTACTTCATCACACTCTCGGTAGCAGAATCTGCACGTCTCATCCATACGTGTTCAAGACGCTGTTATCGGTAGAATCATCTAGGGCGCTTCACTTGTACTGGTCCTGAATTGCCAAGCCCAATCTTTTTGACGAAACCATTTTCAAGAAACCGTTGCGTGGCTCCTTAGAAACAGATCTCGAGCATAACTGGTTTGCCAGGTTCGGCGGCGGTATGGAGTTGTCAGTGCCAGCAGATGCCAACGGGACGAACAATGGCCCGCATGCTTCGTTCATGTACATTGCGCAGCCCTACACCTTCGAACATCAGATTCGATTGGCGTTGCAATCAATGGGGAATGACGAAGCCAAGGATGTCACCCTACGGTTACAGGGCGTTGCATGGATAGATAGCGTTCGAAGAGCTTTGCAGCTGTAAGCGGTTTTCTGAAGTATTAATGATCATCAAGTACAAACAGAAAACTTACGGATTATACCAGGCCTGTGAAGACATACAACACAGCGTGCGTCTACTACCATCGATTCCGGTTAGTGCATAAAGAGTCCGAATACAATTGGGTAGTAAGTCCACGCGGATGGGCGCTGTCATCTCAAAGTATTCCTAACAATTGTCCAGGATGCCTGTGCCGCGGCCCTGTTCACGGCCTGCAAGATCGAGGATACACTCAAGAGGTCGCGAGAGATACTGTGTGCTGCCTACAATCTCAAAGCAGCGCCTGGAGACGTTCTCAGCTCTGATGATCCAGTAGGTGCTTGCGAGACGTTAGCTGAGCGACCGCTGACAGATCTTGCAGTTCTTTGAAGGACCAGCAAAGCAGATCACCGGGGTAGAAAGGCTGATGCTGGAATCATCTGGCTTCAACTTTACAAACCGATACCCACAAGTACGCATTATCAGGTACTGCAAAACGTGCGAGATTTCACGGATAACCAGCTCTTTGGCCTTCGACATCTGTCTGGATCTGTATCGGACGTATGCGCCCATGAAGCAAACGACGCAAACTTTGGCTTTGGCATGCATTGAGCTGGCGCTTCGACTCATGAAAACCGATCCCTCGATTCTCACGGAAGAGGGAAGATTACGGCCTATTCTGAACCACGCAACGAGGGAGGAGATCATGGAGACGTTGCTCGATCTGCTGGACCTGTATACGGACCACCAGAGGCAGACAGTGGCGGGCCTAAAGGCGTCGCTGGATGACTTCATAGCAGTACGAATCGCGCTGAACCAGGAGATCGCCGCCAACAACTACCCAAGATTTGCGGCCTACAAGAAGACCAACGAGGACAACAAAGTTCCTCCATCAAAGGCGGTCAACGGTACGGCCAAGAACGGCGTCAAGACACCTCAAGCAAGTCCTTCGGAGACTGACAAGAAACCCTCGACCGCTGTAACACCGACGACGCAATCAACGGCCCTTCAGCGCAGAGATGGCACGGTTCGGTTCATGATGGACGCGGAGGCTGCGCTGGAAGAACGCAAGAGGGTGACAGAATATTTCACCGATCAGTACGAGGAGGTAGAAGTAGAGGTGCCGGCTGAGCGACCCAAGAGAGAAGCGGACGGTGGTAGCTCACGACGGGAGGCTGATCGGGGCCGTAGAGAGCTAGACCGAACATCGAGACGTGATTATGACCGGACGCGGAGGGATGGTGAAGTGGACAGGTCAAGGAGAGAGCCAGACTGGGACCGGCGCAGACGATAGGGAAGGCCCTCCGTTAAGTTCATCCTGTAAAATTCAGACGATAGCGAGGTGTACAGTATATTTCCATTCCGGCATACAGAAGATTAGCATAGCTAAGGCGTAGAGTTGTTGGGGCGCCTGCAATGCCAACCCAGTCATTAATATGACTTCTATGACATTACCTGCGTACTTTCCTACACTATGATGTCTAGGATATCTTGACGTTAATAGGTCCTGGTTGCCGTCCGGGGCACCTGTACGAATGCTATGACACCGTTGGAAATCGCCAGCAGAAGATGAAAAGTACAAGGGTACAACTTCCAAGTGACACAAGGTCGGAAGCATTCAGGTGCATCTCCTGCATCTACGAGATGAAGCAATCGGTGAGTGGCAGAACCCGAGCGCAGGGTGCCCCAGCCGAGTTATTTCCCCAGTAACAGACAGTCCCCTCAGACGTTGCAGGCGGCTCTGGGGATGTCACGCATGAAGTCATAGAGCATTTGAGCGGAAGCAGAACACCAGAAGATGCATGGCCTTTCGCCGTCAGGGATATTGAGCGGAGCATTCGCAGGGTAGTCCGGCGTCGATCAAGTTATTATAGAAGGACGACCTTACCACGGCCTCACGGATAAGCGTCCCATCCGAGAGCTGTAGATGTAAGATCGCGAAACATACAACAGCCTGATATCCCCTGTGCCTCGCTATGCTGTAGCTCGTACTACAGTGGTGAAGCGTGCTCTTGCCCACCATGATGCGACATGTGTTACCACATGGCACAAGGTTGACGCAGCTGCTAGACTAAAGGCGTGTCCTTGAACAACGTGCCGCAACGTTTCATTGCCCGACTGTTCGTCATGGCCCTAAAAGTTGAGGATATCTCGGGTCGACTTGTGCTCTGGAGACTAGGATCAGGGCTGGTCCTGAGTAGCGAACTCCTGCAGGTAGGCACGATGCATCATGAAGCAGATGCACTTAATTCTCCGAGATGCATATTCAAATATCCGGGCAACCTGACGTGATGTGCGTAGACTGAATAATTTGGCTCAGCAGGTACACAGTAGACAGTTGGGAAGGGCATTGGAGATGTTATAGAAGACTAGCGGATTCGTCCACGTGGGTTCAAGAGTGCTTCATAGGAACCGCAGGAGCTGCCCATTGATTACTCTTAAGTTCCAGCGCGGAGGCAGCGAACATTTGGTTGTGAGTTCTCTTCTGAGAGTGTCGGTAACCATCGATGTCCACTTCTAGTCCCACAATGGATGCAGGATGCAGGAGAAGCTCTCCACCTCACCAGCCCAGCCTGATGCAGTAAAAGGCATTGGCTGGTTTGGGGGGCCCAGATTCTGTTGGCTTGCGACCAAGGGGAGCTCCATGGCGTTCCGAGATGATGCGAGAGGGCCGGAGCGCTGGTCGTTGCGCAAGCTGTCGCTTCAGGTCGAGATTGACTCGCGGAGACGCACAGGGGTTAGCGATGCCATTGGTCGACGTATGGGTGGGCTGATGACGGGGTAGTCAAGGGCTTCAGCAGCTCGGAGGCAGCAAGGCAAGATAGTGGAAAGGGGAGCTGTTGGACAGTAGAATTAGGGAGATCGGAGAGTTGCGGTGAACCGGAGGGACTGCGACGGGCATTTTGGATTATTGAATGGGCATGAGCAGGTACTCGTACTCGACCACGAATGGCGCCATGGCTGAAGTGGATTGTACAGATACAACTCGGAACAAGCCACCCAGATTGACTTCCCTCGTATAAAGAGTGTCGAAGTCCACTATCAGCTTATGGCTCAAGGGTTACCGTGAAAGACTTGAACACCATGCCCTCTTCCTGTTCTTAAAGCCTATCTCATAGTTCCATGTCACCAAGTGCATGTGCACACAGGTAAGGGACCGACTTCGGAGTTCCCTCCATGATGGTGTTGAAAGTTCACCGCACATTGTTCCGTGACCTCTACTTCCCATCATCATTGCGTGGACGAGATGTTTTATGGAGAACAAGGCCGGATGTCCAAGCGTCCGATTGTCCTAAGCCGTGCAGCATCAGACCCTGATCGTCACGTTTCATAATATCACCGGCCCCTTTGTAATAATATCAAAGAGCAGAGGCCATGGTGAGGCTCCGTAGTCTTGTACCTAGTGCTACCTGTTGCTCCCAATAGTAAATAATAATCAATACTGAGTAGTATCTCCATGGAAACTCCCGATCTACTCTTTGATAAAGTTTAACATTGCACAAAGAGTTATGCTTCAACTTGGTCGTGCAAGGTTGTGGGCCAACGCTGGCGTCGTTTATTGTTTCACCCACCGTGACTGGAACGATTGGAGACGCTGCTGCTGCCAGACGTCCTACTGCAAATCATGGCTTTGACTTGCACAGAGAAGATGGACTAGATAGATGTATCTCGAACAGTGAATCTGAAAGATGACCTGCGTGATCTGCTCGCTCAAGGAACCGGAGGCTTGCGAGGGGGGCAACGTGATTGGGCGAGGGGGTGCAGAGCACTAAAGCCTCTGTCAAGAGCTAACTAGACTGCCCAGGCCTTAGACCACCATCCAAACCCACCCCGTCCCTCCCTCTCTCTCACGAGGTCCTAAATTCCAACTTCGTCTCCTGTCGCGAGGGCTGGATACCTTGTGCTGACCCTCTCAACGAGATAAACAACATCTATAACGATTGACATCAATACCGGGACGGCCTATTGTCCTCTTTTGCACAGGAACACGCTCGCTAATCTTACCACCGACATCCTCCATCCGCCTTTCGGCCAGACCAGCTGCTGGAGCTAGCGAAAGTGGCCGTCTCCCTGCAACATAATCTACATTATCAATCCGCAAAACACTCCTCTTTCACGTCACCATTGCCATCGTGGAGGCATTTTCTCGATTTCGACTCTTACCCTACCGGCGTTCCTCTATATCCGTGTCGCCTCTTTGAATTCCGCATTCTAGTCCTCAAACCAACCGCATCTCTTGGACCCTCTGCGACCCTTGGTAGACATTGATGGTCAGATAATGGCAGCCGTAGCGGCTATGGACTCTCCGGGGGGATTTCCGGAGTCTCCAATGGAGCAAGACGATGTCGTCTACCCGTGCAAGGGTTGTGGACAGGTATACACACATGTTCACTTCAGGTCTACTTTACGGGTTGTTGTATGTATAAAGCGTAGCCAGGTGCTAACGGGTTCGATCATGTACAGATCCTTGAGGAAGGAAAAGCCTTCGAACTAGGTAAGGCCATATATGCGCTGCTACCCTTGAAGCCTTGGGCAGTGGTTCCTTCACCCTGTTTCCAGCAATCGTTCTCAGAACTAACTTCTGGCAGCGGGTAACCGATGGCACATCGACTGCTTCCGCTGCAACACCTGCGGCACCCTCCTCGATTCCGACGCGAATCTCCTCCTCCTGGGCGACGGATCTCTGATCTGCAACAACTGCACATACAGTTGTAGCGCATGTGGGAATAAGATAGAGGACCTGGCTATTCTCACCGGGGACCAAGCTTTCTGCGCCAATTGCTTCAAGTGCCGGAATTGCAAGCGCAAAATCGACAATCTTCGATATGCACGCACGTCCCAGGGTATATTCTGCATGTCGTGTCATGAAACGCTCATGGCTAGAAGACGTAAGAGGTCTAAAGCCGCGAAGCAACAGGCACCGCCATTAGCAGGATCGAACAACCCTATAGTGCTGGACAAGTCGCTACCTGCGCTTCCGCCCAGCGCGGTCCCTTCGACCGCATTTCCGCCTGAGCTGCAAACTCCCTCCGAGGATTATTCAGAGACCCCCGTGGAATTGTCGCCCAGGCCGACCAAGCCGTCCAGGTCCAAGAAGGAGCCCATAACTGACATCAAGCGCGACCTGTCCCCCAACCCTCGGGACGTCGCACGCCGAGGTATGTCTGCTGAGCCGAAGTGAACGAACAACGATGCTGACATTGTGGAAGATCTAAGTCCAGACATAATGACGCTGCCAGCGAGCACTTATAGAGAATCTCGAGCATCGCGAACTACAGATCTCTCTTCCACTCTGTTGGGAGACGATGATGCATTCGACGTCCCCCTCGCGCTCGACCCAACACCTGTTCCGGCACCCTCGCCTCTTGCTCAGAGCAGGAACTTCAACGAGCGGAACATGGAGAACGGAATTCCAAAATTGACCGATAGCAAGCCTCAGCGGGACTATTTCAACAACGGTCGTTTACCTTCCTCCACACATCGGGACTTGTTGAAGGAGAACCGCCCCTCATCGAGATCCTCATCTACCGAACGCAGTGGACCCAGCACAGCTAAAGCAAGTCCGCACATCGCATACCAAGAAAAAGGCCGCCAAGCATCTTCCGACCTCATGGACACAATACGTAGAAGGAAAGAACTCGCTACAGGCAGTGGAGCGTCATCAGTAGCTACATCTCCACCAATCGGCAACGACCGCCTACAGACGTCTAATATCAGCTCTCCGTCAATACTGAATTCTTTGATGCAGACGGAGGATTTCAAGCTTCAAGAAGTGCCCAAAGGCAAACGATCTGGCTCACGGCGCAGTTCAGCTGGAGGGAAGTCACCCGTGGAATCGCCTGGACCACTCAATGTCTCCACCAGCGTTGGCCTCGCACCATCGCCGAACATCTCTGAACCTGCCGTCTCGCCTAGACCTGCAACCGAGGCCGGTAGGGCAAATGCCACAGCGACCGACGACCGCTCAACGAGCCTCCAGACAGCCCTGCCCACCCGCGCTGACTCCTTGCCTTCCTCAGCATTCAAGAATACAATCCTCCGAAAGGATGTCACCACTCCCAAGGACCCAGAACCTATCACACCGACGGTCTTGCCACCCAAACAGCACGAGAGGAAGATGTCGAGTGCGTCAATCCCTCCTGCGCATGAGGGCATGGGCAGCCCGACTCAATTGAACGGCGGCCGATCCATCTCCAAACCCATGGAGTCGCCAGTCTCCAGGAGCATAATGGACGCCCCTATCCCACCTCGTTCGAATGGGCGGCCGCCGCTGTCAGGCTCCTCAACGACCGATTCTTTTACAGCTCCAAGAGCGCCACCGCCGCCGCCGCCAGCCGAGCGCCATATCTCCGGGAAAGAGTCAATCAGCACCATCACGAGCGACACGTCACGAGAGGTTCCCCACGGCGCGTCTTCTGGCCTACCAAGATATAGTGGTGCTGGGGACTTTTCCATGGATGAAGATATGGCGCGAATAATCAGAGGAGAGGACTCGGAGAGCAGCTCTTCGGTGCTCCGAAGGGTCTCCAACGCCGTGTCCAAACATGGTAGGAGTTTCAGTGACAGGGGATCTAGAGGCTCCAACAATCACAAATGGGGCCACCAGAAGTCACCTCTCAATGGTTCTATGGACATAAGCAGTCCGGTCTCGGGATCTCCTGACTCGAAGGAGGAGAATATCCAGTTGAGACACCAATTGAGGAGAGCCCAGCAGAGGATCGCTGAACTTGAAGCGGAGAAGAATGGTTTGCTGGAGAAAGTATCGGGAACAACCGACATCAAGCAGATGAACGTTGAGCTTCGCGAAAAGCGGTCGACCATGGCTGTGCTAGATACCCAAAGGGAGATGGTTGTGCGGGAGCTGGAAATTATGACCGATCACCTGGCCAAGGCCAAAGAGAGCAACCGGCCTCTGAACATTGAATTGCTTAAATCGGAGATTTTGCAGGATTTTGCGAATTCACTTCAACAACTGAAAACGCAAGTCGCCTCCCAAATCGAAGACCTCGTCCAGAAACGTCACGAGTTAACAGACGAGATATCCAATCTGATCCAGATGAAGGACAAGGGCTTCCAGGAGTACGAATCCGTGAGCACTAAAAACGCACAGCTCCGCGAGCTGAACGCCCAACTTGTACAGAGTATTCAGCAGAACTTCAGGGATGCCCGCAGACCAAACGGCGCCAGTGAATCGATCGACGGCGGAAGACCATCGGCTAACGGCCTTGGTATCTACACTCACCGACCGGACCAGTCTATGGACCTTCAGACGATTCTCTCGCAAGATGGCTCTCTTGATCGCCTCCTTCACGACGACGAAGCTCAACCGGCGACGGTGCTCACCGCCCCGCAAGTGGTAAACATACGCAAGGGCCAACCGAAAAAGTTCAACTGGAAGAAGGGCGGACAAGCGGTGGCCAAAAACGTCACCAAAGGTCTCAAAGGAGCATTTGCCTCAAACCAGCAGTACACCCCCAAGGAAGCTATGCACTTCCAAGAGGGCTTGCCTTACGGTGCATTGCCCTCGAATGGCGAGCCTTCTACATCCTTGAAGGAGAAACAGGCCAACTTCGGATTTTTCACGCAAAAAGGTGGTCAAGTGCGCGGAGGCGGCAACCTCAGGGGCCTCCAAAACAACAGCAGCAGCAACAACCTCCTTGCTAGCACCGACAGTTCCATCTTATTCGGTTCCGATCTGACGGCCAGATCCGATTATGAGAAACGCAACATTCCAGCCATTGTTACCTGCTGCATCGCGGAAGTGGAAACACGCGGCATGGACGTGGAAGGAATCTATCGCAAGTCCGGTGGCTCTGGTCAAGTTAAGCAGGTGCAACTGGGGTTTGAGAAGCAGCTCGAGTACGATGTCAGCGACCCGGATCTCGACATCCACGCTGTCACCAGCGCCCTGAAGCAATACCTCAGGAAACTTCCCATTCCGCTGATCACTTTTGATGTCTACGATTCTTTCTTGAGCGTTGCTAGTAAGTCAATTTTCGTTCGTCTCTACGCGATACGGACTGCTAACCCATTCTACCCAGGTGTTGAAGATACCCAAGGGAAGATTGTAGCCCTTCGCAACGCGATCAGCGGCCTGCCAAAGGTCCACCATGACGTACTCGAATTCTTGGTCTTCCACTTGGCTCGCATAATGGAGCACGAGGGCGATAACTTGATGACTGGCCTCAATCTGGCGGTTGTGTTTGCGCCGACCATCATGCGTCCAATGTCGATCGAGCGTGAAATGAGCGATATGGAGTTGCAGAGGAAGGCGGTGCAGTTCATGTTGGAGAACAACAGGGCTGTCTTTGGTGGCAGCAGCTGATCGATCCCTGCTTCGTCAGCTGGACACCGGGGACTGTATTTCGCGTGTCGTTCAGAATCCTGTGTGCTACTGTTTCAACATTTCGGCTGTCTCAAATGGCGATATAGGCGTCCGTCATCCAGGATCGGAAGTTTTGAAGTATGTTCTGTATTTTCGCATTGCTCACTTTTTGCCGCTTGTTCGAGGAGTCGTCTTCAAGACGATTACGATCTTATTCTATCTTTCCTTGCAAGCTCTCGTGGGCTATGGGAGAGTAGTGTAGCTTCTGGAACTTTGTGTCATTGGGGATCATGTTTCTTGTACATTACACCTTTCTCTGCGGTTCAGCCGCCGAATGAACTCGTGCAGTTCCCTGTGGAGCTAAATACAATATATGAGAACCCTGATCGAATGGGTATGAGGCGAGTGTTGGATGATGTGACGGCTGCAGTTCCATAACAAAAACTCGTCCAACTCCGGCTAGCAGAGGGCGCAGTAACCCTGAACTTGTTGTTGTCGGTATATGTTCAAATTCCCAGTTTTGTAAATCAGATATGGCCATGTTGTACGCGAGTCATGCCACAAAGTCGCTCGTCTTGCGCTCGGACGCGTCCGAGGGGTCAAACCGCGTTTCCCCTCGAAATCTCACCTACGATGAAGTCCACAGAGAAGTAGCTGAGTCTTTCAGTCCTGTCAAATCTAGGAGGAAGGAGAAGAGCTACTGCCTACTGAAACCTCGCACCGAGTGGATAATCAGCACCTTGCTGCTCCTATCACAATGGCTCGGCCTGGCTCCTCCGTCAATCGAATCACAGAGGAGTTGGAGCAGTTGGAACAACGAATAACTCTCACCCTGCAAGGTGAGCAACCACGTTCACGACACCCCGGTGCTGAGCCCCTGTTGACCCTCAGCCAGAGATTGATCACAACTTCAGTCGAGCGCATCGCATCGTCACGTCCGGGATTCTACCCATTGTCGAAAAATACGGGGAGCATTCCAGCAACGTGTGGGAAGCGTCCAAGTTCTGGAAGCAATTCTTTGAAGCAAGCGCCAATGTCTCGCTGTCTGGCTATGAAGAGGCGGTCTTGGAAGAAACGGTGACGGATACAATTGCGACTGCAACGACCGACGATTCTCAAACAACGCAAGAAGACAGCAGCTATGCCACCCCAACAACGCACCCAGGCGCAGACGATGACACTGTAGTCGGCTTGCAGCGAGAAGAAGGCACTGGCGTTGACAGCATCGTGGCGTCTCTGTTGGACTCGCCTTCTGCTGGTACCCATAGCACGCCGCGTGCACCACGTACAGCCGAACGCCAGCCCAAAACACCAACTACTGCGATTGGCGCCGACTTCACAGAAGACGACCTCGACCTTGGCTACTCGCCCACCGACGACCCAGAAACGCCAGTTGACCGGACACAGCGGAATCTGTTCGGCAAGACACCGGGCTCCGCCGCGCCTCCTTCGACCATAGGCCGGCGAACGCAAAACGACCCGCTACTGCATCGTGTATTGGACAAAACCTACCGTATCCAAGCCACTCCGCACAAAGGCCCCGGAGCGAAGATAAAGCCCAAGGACGCTACTACACCCGCAACGACGCACCGCTCCCGGTTCCTCGATGAGATAGACTCGCCGGACTCTCCTGCCTTGCAAGCACCGCAATTGCGCAGCGATCTCTTCTCCCCAATGAAACGCAATATCATCAGAACCCCCAAAACTCCTGGCGTTAGCGTACTTACACCAGCCAAGGGTGTCAAATCATCCGGGGCGCCGGGCGAAGCAAACGCACATCGAACGGACTGGGAGGACGGTAGTGATGAGGAGGATTCGGACCCGGGGATGAGCCCGCCAAAGACGATACAGTTCCACATTCCACAGCGGACGCTGCTCCAGACTCCGGCCAGAGAGGCAAGCAAGCGTATCGTGGAGGGTTTATTGCTTACGGCGGGCGGAGACATTACACAGGAAACTGAGGATAGCCCGAGCGTTATCAAGAGAGATTTCGACTTAGATGACAGCTTCTAGTTGTACATGGAGGTACAGGGACAAGCGAGTCTGCCTAGACCCAGTGTTGAGTGTGTTTACATTCCTCAGCAAGATGGTAATGAATGAACATATTTCCGCCATCTCTTTGTCTCCCACTTTCAATTGCGCCTTTACTGTCAGAGGTTTCTTTGACATTTCACACGTGCATGCCGCCGTCCGATTACGGCCTTCCAGGTAGAGACAAACCGAAAGACCGCAAACGCTGCTCCAAGAACTCTAGCAAGATAGGGCAATTCCTACATCAAGACCATTGCGCGCTTCCAAACCTGTTGTGTTTCGTTCTCGCGTTACCACTTGCGGTCTCGTGCCAATCAACATTCGCCCAGGGCCCGTTGACACTATCCCACATTCGGACGGTTGTAAGCATGGAGGGGCAGCCACCTCCAGCTCCAGCTCCAGCTCCAGCTCCAGCCAAAGGTAAGCTCCAGAGCATACAATATCCTCCCGGATAGCCCAACTGACAAGAACGTTCCCTCAGAACCTGAAGTGCAGAACCACGAGGTCACTCGTCTTACGAGGTCCCAGAGAAAACGGCTACAGGAGCAAGGTGTTGAGTCGAAACTTTCGCCCGGCTACGAAGCACCACTCCGCCCCTCCGTGCCCCGCAAGAGAAAGGCTAAGGAAGTACACTCAGCAGGCACAGGAGGAGACGACGAACCCCCCAAGAAGCGAAAGTCAAGCGCGTCTGGAAAAGACAGAAAGAAACCGCTTGCCCAGAGTCAGATCACCTTCATTGAGACCGAGCCACGACCGGCCTCACCTCATCCGCCAACTCGCCAAGCGGAATCACCAAAACTTTCCTTCTCGGCCATCATCTCCTGGGAAGTAGTGCCGCAACCGCCAACGTTGTTCATAAAGAGCACATCTAGCGGCGTAACCAGTGAAGCAAAACCCGGAGATTCTCGCTCGGCTAGTTCTTCTGAGACCGAAGACTCTGACCACGAATTCGACTACTTGTTCGAAGAGCCGCCCATTAATCCCGAGCACAAGATTGAAGTGCCTGCACCAGTAGAAGAACAAGAGCAGGTACAAGTGAAGAAGGGAGTGCACGAGCCACACCCAGATGGTAACGGCAATCGCTTGCCTGAGCAGCAGCGTTCGGCGTCTGGCCCTGATCGTTCTGCAGTCACAACAACACAAACACCAACCTCCACTAACTCTCCATCTGCACCGCAAGAGAGTGAACGTGCTAAGAAACCTTCGTTAGACCCCATTATTCCAGCATATCATACCAGCACTACTGCTACACAAACTAAGCCAGCCGTTATTCAGGTATGTTATGACGATTTCCTCAATCATGAAGCCGCATCATTCAAACAAACACTAGACAACCAGTTGAATTACGCTTTTTGTTCTGTACTGACCGCTCCAACAGGGCTCCAATCCCACACCGTCCAGTACCACTCAACCTCCCGGTTCGGCAATCTCACTCAAGGCTCCCTCAAGTGCACAAACTTCCACACCTACCTTCACAGAGATTCTCTTCGCTGAAATCAAGGAAACCCGCACGCCTTACCGGAGATCAGGCTTACAACCATCACCACAGTCACCCAGTCGTCCGACGGGCATCCGACTTGCCACACTCTCATCGAGCATTCAACCTGTCTTTTCAACCCCGGAATTTTACAAGGACAAAGTTTTTGCACCCCTCTCGCCGCTATCCTGGGAGCCTGTGGGCGCTGCAATACTACCAGACAGCACGACGAAACCGGTGGTAAAGAAGCGTACCGACGCGCCTGCTGTAGAGCAAAACCAATTAATCAAAGGCTCCCCCGCTTCGAATTCCAGCCATTCTCAGTAATCTTACAGAGACAGCCCCAGTACTGTCAAGGCCTTCAAAACTCTCTTTCTCCACTCAACAACAAAACATCATGGCCTCTTACCCCGTCATCGGCGTATCAGAGCTTCGAAAGCACACATTGACCTATTTATATCGCAGTGGAAAATTGTCGGCCCCTCCAGCGCACCTCAGCCCTAGGGCTACACCAAACCCTCTCTTCAATAGCAAGATCGTTCATGTTCAGCACGACATCAGCAGGCTGGAAGTTGATGCGGTCGTAAATGCTGCCAATCGCAGCTTGCTAGGCGGAAGCGGGGTCGATGGAGCCATCCATCGAGCGGCTGGCCCTAACCTCTTGAGGGAGTGTGAGACCCTCGGTGGCTGTGATACGGGTAGTGCAAACATTACTAAAGGCTACAATCTGCCAGCCAAGAAGATTATTCATGCCGTGGGTCCCCAGTGGTTTGCCTACGACAACAAGGATGACGCCAAGCGCCTCCTTCAAGGATGCTATAGGACCAGCCTGGAATTGGCCGTCAGTAACGGGCTGAAGAGTATCGCGTTTCCCACCATCAGTACGGGAATCTACGGGTACCCACCGGCTACAGCAGCAGAACAAGCGCTCGAGGAGGTGCGTAGATTCTTCGATGACGATAAAGCACAAGATCTGGAACTGGTTGTGTTTCTGAGCTTTTTGCAAAAGGACATCGATGCTTATGAAAAGTGGCTCCCGTAAGTGTTTGGGTCGTTTCCTTGAGGATCAGCGTCGTTTGATATAACATCACTGACTGTACTTTCTTAAAGCGTTTACTTTCCACCACCTGGTGAAGATACCGCGAAAGGAGCACAACCAACAGGGTCCGCAGAGGCTACAGCTGCGCCATCCCAGACCGAAGATGATGCACCGACCTCTAAGGATCCACCAGCTCAGGATACGGCGGGTCAAAGCAAGGAGGACGACGTCACATCTCCGTAGAATGGAAACCAGGATCCCGCTAGCAAGGCAAAGGAAGGACAGATACCTCTTATGGATCCAAAGGGAATCGATCCAACGGAACTCCATCAAGAACTGGAAGACTATGCGAAACGGCGAAGCAAGGGCGTCCCGAAATGCATTCTCCAACGTACAGGAGCTCAAGGACAACCCTATGAAGAACTTATCCCGGAGGGGCATGAACAATATGAGTATTGGAAGAGTGTACACAACAAATTTGGAGTCCGTCCGTCGCCTGGGCTTGTGGTCATGCATAGGGGAGCTGATGGGCGACTTGACAAGGGCATCGTGGAGGCAGAACAGGCGGAGGAGGAATATCGGAAAGCGTTGAGCGAGTTGAAGGAACGGTATCGAGCGCGAAGGTGGGAGAGACGTCGGGAGAAACTGGGGGAGAAGAAGCAAGAAATCACCGAGGCCATCAAGCGCTGCAGCATTATGTAGCGATGACTAGGAGCATGCTTTCGTCACAATTTCTTTTCGGTCATTTTTGGATAATGACTTACGAGCACATAACCCTTCCTTTTTAGCAGAAACGGAAAAATATTTAGCAGTATGCAATCTACTCGAGAGGACTGGCCTCTAGTTCAGCTGTCGGATTCGCACAGCGGATTATATGGAGTTGACCGAAACTTACGCAGCAGTGTCCAAAAGCGATCGAAGCCGCATACCTGATCGCTCATTTTCCGCAAGGTCCCTGCCTCGCTCAAACATAACCCGAAGTCGTTTTTTTACGATCAAAAAAGCGCGCAAATGTTGTTATAGGCACGCCAAGGCGACAAAACCGTCGTCCAGGATTTCTTCCTCTTGCTCTGCCGTCCCTCCTTGATTGACGCTTGCACTATGCGCTCTGCTGCCTCGCTTTCTCCTTTGCTCTCTGGGAAGATTATGTTGCTTCCTCACCGTTCTGCTTTGCTCTCTATTATATCGCCATGCTCCCTCGCTAATTCGTCTTGCTCTCTCGTTATATTATCTTGCTCTCTCGTTATGTCGTCTTGCTCCCTCGCTATAACGTCTGCCCCCTCGCTATATCATCTCGCTCCCTCATTGAATCGGCTTGCTCCCTCTGTGAATCGCCTTGCCCCCTTAGTAGATCGCCTCGCTCCTTCATTATAACTCGCCGGCCTATCATGCGCCTGACCAAGCTCCACTACATTGCCGCTAGGAGGACTAGACAAAGACAATTGAAACAAACCAGCAGGGAGAGAAGGAGGAAGGCGCGATAAAGTCAGACGTGTGGGAAAACGTAAAGGAAATCCATGTGTATAAAACGAAAGAGTTGTACGAATCTCACTTACTGATGATGGAGATAGGGGGCAGCTCTTCGATGCGCTTCGTGGCTGTCATTCACCAGGTCGCAACGTGAGAATCGGATCTTTATCACCTCTCCAGAATACGCACCAGCAATGTGAGGTTCAAGGCGTACGTTCGGACACCATCATCGGAAAAACGGAACATGCGCATGATCATGTGTAACTTGCACTCTTCGAACTTTTGTCATGCATAAATATACACGGCTGTATGCCGATACCAAGAAAAAGGAATAGAGAACAAATGGGACCATAATCATGCATTCGTCATGCATCATCCGCTCCACTCAAAGCACGTTTCAGCGCCCATAACTCCTCCGTTTGCTTCCAAAGCCCCCACTCACATCCCCATCTGCAAGCAGGTGTCATTGCTTTTCCCTCCTAGCAAGATAGTAGGCAATCAGATTCAACTGACCCTCCCTTTCCTTACCCACGCCATTGCCACTGGCCATAACTCCACCACCAACAACCTTCCAAAACTCTTCCTCCCCGCTCTTGCCCATCCGGTCATGTAGCTCAAGACAGAACTCCAAGTCCGCTCGCCTGACATCTGCATCTGCATCCGTAAGGAAAGCGACCGCGACACGGCCCAGACGTTGACGGACTTCTGGTGTCAATGGTGCGGCCTGGACACCGAGGAAGTGGCGATGGTGAGGCTGTGACTGTCCTGGGGACATGGGAAGAGGAATCTGTGACATGCGCTTTGTAGGAGAGGGTAAGGGGTGGTTGGGCGCTTGGGAGCGGAGGAGTGCGGTTAGGGCGCGGAAGGAGGCGGTGACTGTGCGGCTGGTTGACGGAGTGGTCTGGAGGCTGTCGGAGGTCTGATTGGCGACAAGAGATTCGAGGAGGTCCAGCACTGCGATTGTGCTCTCATCTGAAGCTGACACACCGCCCTTGAGGATTTCTTCAGATGTGCGTTCCAGTTCCGCAGAGACATAGGAGCGGCCGTCCCAAGAACCTTGGGCTTTCAACACCGAGCAAAGGGCGTGAGGCAAGTACGGCCGGCACTCCTTCTTGTGAAGGGTAGTCATGGCTCTGATAGTTGCCAGAGCCTGGGTCTTGAGGGTTTGAGCCTTGAGTGCGGCTACCTTGAGCATCTCTGTCGGAGCCTCAAGATAGTCGAGCAACGCGAGAAGCAACTCCCCCTTCAGGTGGGCACCTTCGCCCCAAATGTCCAGGGGTGACTTTACAAGATCCTGCACCCGCCTGAATCCGTGGGCTTCAAGGTTCAATGTCTTTATCCTCTGGATGCCAGACTTCAGTTGCTGTCGCGAGCGACCCACTTCCATTTCGTTTCCGGGCGTTATCGGCTGGCGGGCTTGGAGCTGTGTCGGGCTGCCACCGTTGAATGGGCTTGTGGATCCTGGAAATGCAGTCCGCGCGTTCTCGTTCAAGGTAAGCTCCTCAAGCACAGGCTTTTCGGGTGAGGTAGGTCGAGGCGGCGATGTTCCGACGAAGGGATCCTCCCACACTTTCACTTCCTCCTCGCCATTGCGATTGCTCGACACCGGGCGATCCAGTTCGATCGCGGTTTGAATGTCAATGTTCATGGCACTACCCGGGCTCCGGCGCTGGCTCAGTGGTGACGAAGGAACGGGCATGTTGCGTGGTGATAGCGTGTCTTGGAGTACTCTTTTCGGCGGGCTCATACGGGAGCCTTGCGTAGCCTCGCCCTGCATTGCCAATCTCGTTGACGGTAGAATCATGGTGAAGCTGTCGACCTCCGCTAGTCCAGAGACACCACTATCCACAGATGTATGCTTGTCCATAGCTGGTCTTCTTCTGAAAGGTAAGCCCGCTCCGTCCACCTGATCATGGCTTCGTGCACCATTTGGTAAGATCAGTGTGAATGTTTCTTCGTGAGTTGGGCTACTACTGTGCTCGGGAAGATTAGGCCTCGAGGTGGCTGCTTTCCTTGCCTCCATCGCCTGGCGTAGGTTCGTCGTGGACTTGCTCTTAGCAGGACTAGCAGTAGGGCTGTGAGGTTTGAGAAGACCGCTAGTCTTCGCAGCACTAGAGCTCGACACCGATGACTTGATGGCGCTCTTCTGAGGGCTATTCGAGGGGCTCGCAGAGGGTGTGGTCGGTCTCGGCAGTCTTCGACTTGCGTACGGGTCCGCGGTTGCTGGCCTAGATATCTCGGGTCTCTTCGGGCGACGGACTGGCGCTGCCATTAGACTGTTCTGGGATGTGTTTGACGACATTCCAGGTCTGCTGGAAGTAGACATGTTCGAGGCCTGTCGCATGGTTGAAGACATAGCAGAAGGCGGTCGAGCTGGAGCCCTAACAGAGGGTGCGCTATGGTCGCTTTCTTGAGATACGACAGACATCGCGGAGGCAGGTCGTTCTGGCATCCGTCTTGCGGCAGCAGCCTTCTTTTGAGCAGCAATGGTGTCCTTCAGAGATGACCTTGACGTCCCCAAAGCAGGCCTTGCGGTGGATACAGAACTCTTCATGCTTGACACTGAAGCAGACAACGAAGCGTTCGGGTTACCAGGATCTTTCTCGAGGAATGACCGTTTATCTTCCATGGTGGACATGAGTCTGGCACTTTGTTAGCGTCATCTAGAGCACCACGTTCTTTGAGACTCACGCTTCCGCCCTCCCTGGCCAGAACTGATGATACAACCAGAATGTGGTTCTCATGGCTTCCCTAACTTTGGGGTTGGGATCCGTGACCCCACGCTTGATACACTTTTCTGTAAGATCCAAGCCGCCGGTGTGCTCGAAATGTGCCTTGTGGTGTGCTTGCTTCCTAAGGATCGTGCGCAGCCATTCGGCAGCGCATGTTCTGGGCTGAACATTCTTGTCCTGGCAAGCAAAAGATATGTGTTGCAGGAACCTGATGTTGTAGGTAGCATGTTCGAAGATGGCATGAACGGTAGTCCTGCCATTCTGAGCTGTGATCGGCTTCGTGTTCGAGCAGAGCTTGATGAAGCTTTGCAGTAGTATCTCAGTCATGGAATCAAGTGACGGGCCTAGTGTTGCGGCCAATTCCTGGACGAGCTGACAGCCACCCGACGACAGCGTCGTGCGCAGTGAGTTGGCTACCTTCAAGATACCCTCCAACAGTGCCTTGATACCCCCTACGAATGCACTATGATAGTCCACGGGCGCATTGCCCTTTGTCAGCCGCCGTAACTTTAGGGTGTTCTTGTCGCGCTGCTGCCAATTCTTCTCCTCCTCCTTGCCTTCGAAGCATGGCATCATGTCTCGAAGCAGATCATCCAGCTCTCGCTGTGAATACACATTTAACGGATCCATTGGTGCGGAATCCTGCGGCGGTGGATGGTCGCCAAGTATACTGTCACCTAGATTTCGATCCAGCTCAGCGTGATGACCAGATGTGGAGGAAGCAGCCGGCACTCTCGGCGGAGGTAGGCTTTGGGCCTCAAGACCAATTTGTTCGAGGATGGGCGCTGCTATCGTTCGCCGGACACCCTGAGCATGGAGTTGTTTCTTGAGATCGATCTTCGCATGGTTGGGAGCCGACCTGCATAGTAGACAATGTCAGCGAATGCGTTGCGCGCCGTAACACAATGCTTCCACTCACCTGAATAACTCCACTATTGCAGCTTTCGCAGCGTCTCTAACTTGGCCATCGGGGTCTTCAAGATTTGCGACCATCAAAGGCACGAAATTGCGGAATTGCAGACCTTCGCGGCTCATCTGCACTCATTCGTCAGCATGCAGATGGGCAGGGGAACGAGCTGCATGTTCTGCAACCCGTTCGTTGCTCCCTAAACAAACGTACTTTGGCAACCCACAACATCCCCATCTCCTTCGCGCGCGAACTTTGTCCAGCGATGGCTCCATCGCGTATGACTCCCTCGACGGCTTGAGGACAGTATAGCCAGAAGTCTGAGAAGGCCTGTGAGGCTGCGATGCGATAGTTCTCCCTGAGGTCGCCGAGACGGTCTAGGATGGCGGGAAAGATTCTTGTGCCGTGCGAAGCAATAACATGCTGCTGATCCTGATGAGCCAAGCGTTTGATGAGTGCGGACAATGTTGAGAAGCCAGCCGTGACCAAGGAAGATGTAGTTTGCGACGTTATGCTGAGCTTCACGCATTCGAATATGGTTGCCTGAGCTGCATCCGGAACTCTCAGATGCTTGATGCTGGATTTTACATTGTTGAGGAGCGCGAGCTTCTGGTCAGCAGAGGGTGATGAGCGTTTGAGCGTCTGTAGCAGGGTAGCTGCTTGCTCCTCCATAGCACCTCTTTTGCTTTGGTGCCGATTGTGAAAAAAAAAATGGCAAAGGAGAGACGAGGCAGTGGTGTGTTTTTGGTGTTGTTGATGTTGCAGTGCACAATGACAACAAAAGCGGTCAAAGTGGACGCCAAAGCACCGGCCGAACCCTCTTTAGCTGCACCGTGCAACCGGCCCAACTTTTAGGCGCATCTCGGCGGCCCCACGCCAGGCACCCCCGCGCCGTCCGGGCTCTGGTCCCTGGTCTCGTCGCGGGGTACCTATACGTGAACGTGTTCTCTCCAACACCACCACGCGTTGCTTGATTTGCACCTACAAGAACTCTGTGGAATTTGTCCAATTTTGCTGTACTCACTGTCGCGACCCGTTGACGCAGCCCATGCCTCCACCTCCTCACCCGCAGTACTTTCAGCTCCCAATGTCTCCCGCACCTAAATACCCCAAGCGGCCGCACCCAAACCCGCCGAAGCCCAAGCTGAGGTTGCATATTGACGACCTTGAGCATGACGGCTGCGCCGAGTTCTGTAAGCATGTAGAAATCTCAAAGCTGCTCCAAGAGGCATACCAAACGGTCATACGCCTTCTATACACAGACAAATGCCACATTCCGCCTTCAAGATCCGTCACCCTTACTCTTAAGCCGATGGACGGTGTGGCGTATACTACTGGTTTGGAGCTCGACGGCGACCACAAGGAAATATATCTATCCGCAGACTATATCATGTTCACTGACCCAACCCGAAGGAAAGAGGAAATCAAGGGCGTTACGGTTCATGAGATGGTGCACTGCTGGCAGTACAATGGCCAAGGTACAGCTCCCGGCGGGCTCATAGAAGGCATCGCAGATTGGGTCCGGCTGCACGCGGGCCTGGCGCCACCGCACTGGAAAAAGGAGTCTGGCGGAGATTGGGACGCTGGCTATCAACACACTGGCTATTTCCTGGATTATCTTGAGAAGAGGTTTGGCGAAGGGACGGTTATCCAAATCAATCAGAGACTAAGGGACCGGAAGTACGACGAGGACAGCTTCTGGATAGAGCAATTTGGTGAGAAGGTGGGAAGTTTGTGGGAGCAATACGGCCGGACGATCAAAGAAGAGAACGGAGAAAAGACAGCAGAAAAGGTTGCGAAGTCTTTCGAGAGTTAACGATAAGGTTATGGTTGATGGCCCTTTGACCATGTTGGTGTAGCTGAACTGTTTCCTTCCTGATACCATGGTCTCTATACCCCCTTTCGTTGGATTAACCATCAGGCTGTACGTACTCCTATTTCCCTAACCTAAAAGGCTTTGTCTAGTGGTTCAAAGCAAAAAGACATTCTTGGACGCCGTTACCCAGTTACACTCGTAAGCAGTCCCATGTTGAGATTTCCGTTTAGCTTCATGATTTGAAAAACTGAGGAAATAGACCCCTTAACTCCTGTAAGGAAGATATCTGGTGTGATCCTAGTCTGTGAGACGGTTGTGGTTCAGCAGACTCAACCAAGTGCGTTGCTGTCCAGCCAAGAGCATGCGCTCCTTTGATGTTGCTTCCTGAGTCGTCAACAAAGTAGCAATCTTGCGCGCTTTCAACGCCAGCCTCGCGCATGGCTTTTTCGAACATGTCCTTGTGCGGCTTGCACACGAATGGCAGCGCTGCGTAGTCGCAGTATGTGATGCCTTCAAACAGATCCTCTATGCCGAGCAGTTTAACCACCCTCTTTCCGTGGGTGATGTAGGCGTTTGTGAAAAGCCATAGCTTGACCTTGCTCGTGTCTATATCCTCGAGGAGCCCCCTGAGTTCTCGGTCGGGCTTAAGCACGTCTTCCAGGGGTAATGCATCATCCACTTTGCGGTTGTACTCCAGCGGATCTACTTTGTGGAATCGCACCAGACCTTCGATAGCAAGGCCGTAGTCTTTGTAATATCTCATATGCAGGGCGTTGGCGTCCGCTTGAGAAAGGGATAGATGGTCCTCGAAGTACTTGTCTAACTAGTTTGTTAACATCCGTTCCCCAGGCATGCTGTCTAGCTTCTTGCCTACCTATAAGGTCGCTCATCAGGTTGAGGATTCTCGTGCTTCGGGGATAGAGCTGCCAAGTGTTACCACATGCGTCAAACATTCTCTTGTAGCGGAAACTTACACAATTGTCTATATCGAAGAAGAATACCGGTCTTGTGTCTTTGGCCATTTTCAGTCCTGAGGAGATTGTGCCGTAAGAGAAAAAGCGGAACGCGGTTGTGATCTCCTTGCTCTTCAGTGAACTTGTGTTTCTGAGTAACCTAGTAATCCCAACACCGTGAAACAGATGCATACATAGATATATATAAATTGGAAAGCGGAATGAGTAGAGGCCGAATTGGTAGTCTGCAGACACCGGTATCCAAATGCAGCACGAGTGCGGAAGCAGCCTATACAGATCTGTCAATGGGACTCCTCGTATCTACCTCAGTTGCTATGGACTGGGCGACGTGTATGACACAGAGACGGAGAGCTGCACGAAAGCTTATGCTCGGGCCGAAGCCGTGAGCCTGACATGATCCCGACGCGCCTGAGGCTCGAGTACACGGACTCAAATCGCCAATTGCCCGACCTCTCCTTTCCTTCCGACTCTACCTCCCGTCTGTACGAGTGTCAACCCAACAACACTCGCTGCCGTCGCCCAAGCACATCAGCATGGCTATGCTTATCGCTCACTAACATCAACGGATACCTTGTAGGACTTTTGGCTTCTCACCCAGTCCGCGTATTGGCGCAAGCAGTACACGTTTCCTCTTGACACAAGAGATGGCGCCTGCGGTTGCAGCAGGTTCTGCGCCAGACGCGCCGAATGGCACCACGGCAAGTGATGCTGATCGGTTTGCTGCCTTCTATGACCAGATCCTTAAGCTTCAAGACACGATCATCACAGGGAAGCACCCGCACATCAAGCTCCCTCAGTATGCCATCAAACAGTTGAGTGCGCCGATCAAGGGCAGCACAGTCCCCCCTTACTCTGCTTCTCAACCCTTGACCAATGGTCTATCAAACGGAACACACGCACCTTCTCCTCTATCAAAGACGAATGATCTTTCGCATACCGTATCTGGCTCGTTTGCAGCTAACCAGCAACCACCCGCCGCAGCGGGTTATTCCATCGACAACGACTCGAGACCCACGAAGTCATCTATAGATCCAGTGCTTCTGACCAAATCTGATGACTTGGTGCGAGCAGAGATACAGCTCAAGCGGCAGCGCATAGAGCGCGCGCTGAAAGAGCAGGCCGAAACCCAGAGAAGCATGCAGCCAAGGGATAAAGATGCAGCCCTAGAGTCAACGCTCGATGTTGGAGAAGTCTTGAAAGCTGCTCTTGATCTTGTAAAACCCATATCGGGCCTGAGACTCGCTGCTAACCATGACAAGGCCGACAGCAGTGCTTCTTTCGACACAAATTCGTACTACTCTAGTCAAGTCAACGATTGGTCATCCGAAGATGCTGACAGCGCGAACAATGGGAAAGCAGCTGTGGGGGTGCCAGAAGCGAGCAAGTTGCCAGGGATTGGTATCATTGATTTGGAGGCTATGGACGACACGGTCGTTGTGCATGAAGCGCCCAAACCTGCCCAGTCCACTCGGATCCCCGGCCTGCAGAAAGCAACCGAGTCTGAGCCCAATGCCCGTGAAGATGTGCACCTGTATGATGATTTGGAAGAGGGACAGGATGAGCCTATGGACGAATCAGATGAGTATTCACCGCCACCGCCTGATACTTACGCACCTGTTACGCAAGAGGAGGAGCCCATTCTTTTACCGCCGGCAGCAACCACGGCTCCAGCCGCTATTGATTTGGCAGGTCTAGGTATACCGAGCAGAGTGCCTGTGGCAGGGCCGGAATACAACAGGCCTACCTCGCCTGGATCGCCTAGACTCCGAGTGGTAAGAAATCACATCACCTCCCCTATTGCGCCGCAGCCTTCAAGAGTTTCGCCTTTAGCTGTCGCAAAGCTTCCTAGATTAGAGAAAGCGCCCATTAACGTATCGGCACAGGCCGCTCAAGCCACACACCCTTCGCCCAGAGTGGAGCGTACTGGATTTGGTAATGCGCAGACAAATGGCGGACGGGGCAGGAGGCCTTCTCCTCAACGGTCGGGCCGTCAAAGTCCTCAAAATGGCCAGCAGAAGGTTAACAACCCCCGAAAGAGAAGGAGGGAGAACGATAGACCGAACAATCAGCGGAAGGGCTCGGGCAAACGCGTTGCTCGCTCACCACCGCCACCAACAGCGCCACTGCCGCAACAACAACAGCCGCTGTCACCGGTTCCGATCATTAAGGATGAGCCCCTGTCCCCGGCTCCGCTTGCCAGGATACCTGATGTTCCCCAGATCCGTCAACGACCGGTATATGAAAGACCGCAGGAGGTTGTTGACTTATCACCTCGGGAACCACGATCAATTTATGTCCGGGACGAGCCTCACCCTCAGCGACCTCTCTATGCCCACGAAAGAGAGGAGCTTCCCTCTCCTGGATATGTGAGAGTCGCCTCGAGATTAGGGCATGGACGCGATGAACCAGATCTGAGGCGCGTAGCAAGCTTACAGTACGCACGTAGGCCACAGTCACCCGGCATGGACGCGGTGCACCCCCTACGGGGCGAGCCGCAGCGGCAATATCGAGCAGCATCTCACGCATATGTTGAGCTACCGCGCGAGCAAGCGGCGCTTCGGCAACAATCGGTAAGGCCTATCACTGCACAATACGTCAGGGCAGAATCTCCTCCGTCAACAGATCCCATGCGCATCAATAGCCCACTAACAATGGCACCTCCACCCGCGCCGGCACGGAAGATCATGGTAGATGAATACGGCAACAAGTTTTATGCGGAACCGGTGCCGATGGATACACGAGCTTCAATGGCCCCTCCATTACGGCAGATGGAATATGAACCATACTATGAGCGTGCTTCTACCCGCGCGCCCGCATATAGAGAACCTGGCCGGTCCCTCAATCCGTACGACCAGGAGTATATGACCGAGAGGATGCTGCCTCCGCCGCCGCCCCAACGCCGCTATAATCCAGACGTGGAAATGGTCGAAGCTCCTGCTTATCGACGGAGACAATATTCTACCCTTCCGGTCGACATGCTTCCTGCCGGAGAAGAATACCTTGCGGCCCGCGAGAGTCGCCGGCCAGCTTCGCCATACGATGTCGCTCCGCTGCGGCCGCCGTTTCCTTCTTCAGTAGCACGCGATTATCCTCCACGAGCGTACAGCGTCCGTCCGGATGTGGTGCGCAGAGAAGGTCCGATGGAGTATATGCCCCGTCACGAGAGTGTTGCGCCGAGACAGGCCATGAGAGAGGTTAGTGTTCATGCGCGAGGATACGGACATGTTGCTGGTGAACCGGTCAGGTACACGTATGCGCCTAGTTCTCAATCAGTCGGTGGACAGATGGTTAGGTATGTAGATGAGAGAGGAATGGAGGTCATGATGGATAGGCCGGTCGAGGCTGTTGACGAAGGGTACGGTGAGAGGACCAGGTATCGCTACTGAAAGCGTTCTCGCAAAGAGCATGCAGCATTGTACTTGTATAAATCTGAATGGTCCTAGTGTACAGTACTGTACTATCAACTAGCAAGGCGCTCCAGCTTAAGAAGGAAAGGGGCGCCGCTTGGATTGTCTATTGGCCAGCTTGAAAGTAATATTCATTCTACGAAGCTCGTATTCAGCAGTCCAACGCTGCGCATAGGTCCCCTGTGCTTATGTCTTGTAAGACAACCGAGCCGGTGTTTCGATTGCTGAATCTACAAACGCGGAACAAAAGCCTATGAAGTGGAGAAGCGGAAAACGGAGACAGTGGAAACCTGGACGGTGAGAGTCAGACGTCAACTAGACATGCGTGATATCGTAGGTGGTTGCGGGAAGCTTGACGGTAACCTCCGCTATAGGCGCTCTAACACGTGTTTGTTGAATAAGCAGCTGCTGGGTTGGGATTCCCTGTCCTTTTGTCCTCGCTCGTGCTGCTCTCAAATTGCTGTTTTTTGTTGACAAACTGCCAGATGTTCCAAGTGTGTCCGCAATGGACGTGAGAGACCAATATCGTGCCGAGGCCGGATCATGTATAGTGGATCTTCAAAGGAGCACAGCCCCAGAGACCGCGCATTCGTTGGACTGCCGTGTATCCTTGCCCGCTGACGGCACTGAGGCCGCACGATAGTCAACTATAAGCGGGGTGCTTTTCGTCCGCGGGACGGTTTGGAAGATACCGGTTACTACATGTGTACATAAGGAGGGCATGTTTGTACGCATAGGCTATTGCTTCCTCCTCGTTACTCCCATAGCCATGTCGTACGATCGTAGTGGACGATCCGGTCCTACAAAGAAACGGGACCTAGCCGTCGCAAACCCCTCATTGTCCACGACGAAAAGGGATTGCATCATGTCCCCGTAAATCATCCATCACGTATACCGGAATGCCGTAATGCTGGACCCTTTCTTTGGTAGGCTGCCAGGTGCTCTCTATAGTTACGTTGTTGCGGTTCAGTAGTTCGTCGTCAGTTACGGCAGGATGAGGGTTTGGCATCGGATCGAGTGTAACGGAGGACCCTGCCAGCGCTCGTGACGAGGATGACGGCAGATGCGTATAACCATTGAGCATGTGAAGAGTTACTGCATTTGTGCGGTAGAGAATGGGTGAACGAGGACCAAGGTACCTCAGGATAATCAGCGATTCGCTCTCGCTAAACGCCCAAAGCCCCAAAGCAGAAAGTCTGGTCGATAAAAACCGGTGCTAATTGATCGCTCAACCGGCCGTTTGAAAAAGGAAGAGGAATCGGAAAAAGGAAACATCTGACATGTATTACCTAACCGGGCCTTGGAATCGCTTACTGGTCCAACAACCACTGGCACCCGCCCTCAAGCACCAGCAGCCTTTCCCACCAGATCTGCCTTACCCTCACACTCAGCTGGCTGCTGCGCTAACCACCACCTCCCAAGCCTTTCACACCTTGCTAAACCTCGACCTCATTCTCACTGCACTGCGTTCGAGATTTCCACCATCTTCCCTCGTTTCTCTTCGACCTACACTCGACTCCTTCTTCACCCACTAAATCCCCCCACACGACGAAGAAGGGTCGACTTTTGGCTTCCGGATACCCTGTTTCCCTTCCTTCATTTCTTCATTTCAGCATGCACAAGATTTCAAACTTCACCGGCCAAGCCCGGCATGGCTGGGACAAGATGGCTCCGTCCATGGGCTTCGGCATGAGACAACCGCACAATGACCTTGCAGTGTCAAGTCCCATCAAGCGTTCATCGACCTCGTCAATGTCGGCCGCCCCGGCACCTTCGCCCGGCAGCACCGTCAACCTGTCCTTCAACATCCCTTTCGCTTCCAATCTCGCTGGTCCCGACCCGTCCGAAGTCATCTATGCGAGCCCCGGCGCTTTCCAGCGATGGACCTTCCCGGACGACACGCCAGAGGACACGCCCACGTATAAACTGCCCGTTCATCAACAGAACATGGAGGCCTTGAGGACCATGTGCCGGCAGTTGGGGGAGCAGACCGGTGGAACGCTGTTTGCCTCTGTAATGTCGTCCGAGCCGAAACCGATTCCCGGTCTTCAGAGAGGACCGCTAAAAGCACTTGTCACGAATGTCTGTCTTTCTGGAGAACACGATATGGTACACAGGGTTCGGGCACAGATTTTCAATTCCACACCCATCTCACTGGTACGTGGTCGATGCACACTGGAGTCGAGGTCCAACAAGCTAACCCGATGATTCTAGCGATGCTCAACCGTAGAGGTCGATCAAGGTCTGATCATGGAGGAAGGCGGCGCTGCTGTCAAGGAAGTGATTCTGAGGCATCTGGATGACATCAGCAACTACACCAAAGCCGACATCTTCCTTCTGGAGCCCAAGCGGATAGATATCGAAACCGCAAGCGTCAAGGGCCTCGACATCAAGGCCGACGAGCGCTATAGGATAGCCATCTTTGGTGACATGGAAAGCTCGGAACATGCAAAGACCAGGATCCTCATCATGATCGATCAGATCGTACGTCGCTCACTGTGCTTCTGTTCGGATGGCGGTGCTAACGTGCATCGCAGCTGAACCGTGTTGTCGACACTATGAAGCTGGAGCTCACCATGCACACCCTCATTTGTGGCCGAGGACGAAAGAACATCAAGCTCATCGAGTCTGCCACCAACACTGCGATATACTTCCCCCCACCGTTCCCCAGTTTGTACGGTTATATTCCGCAGGGTGCACAGAGACGCAGTGCGGATGAGGTCATCATCACCGGAGAGAATACTGACAACATCCTGCTGGCGAAGAAGCGACTCTACGATTTGGTCACAAGTGCAAGGGCTTTCGTGAAGGAGATTGGAGTTACGGCCACCAAAATCGATAGCATTCTACTTGAACGTCTTGATAAAGTCCGCAAGATCATGGAGTTCAACGGGTCTTATGTGATCTTCCCCCAGCTGGGTCTTCAACGCGGCACCGTTCGTGTCCAAGGAAGCGACATCCTGAACGTTGAGCGTACCATTCGCGAAATCATGGCCCTTGTATGGATGTCCCTTGCCCTAAGGAAAACCTAGCCCTTCTCCATGACTGTTTGCTGACATACTGCAGGCCGGCCAGTTCTACAGCGCTACCTGGTGGATCACTCATCCAGACCCGTCTCAGCGGCAGCCAAACCCCACTGACATCAGGACCATGCTTTCAGATATCTGCATTAACTCAGGTGCCGAGATTAGCTTTGAAAAGTACAACTTCACCATATACGGTTCGGATGACTCTGTCAAGGCTGCTTTGATGGTGATCAATAACATCCCTTTCGTCAAGAAGGCGCAGTATCAGCTCAGGGTGAAGATTGAGCTTGCCAATGAACACAAGGAATTTGTCAGCGGCAAGAAGAACGGTAAAATCAACAAAATCATGAGTCAGAGCAATGTCCAGATCGTCTTTGATGGGTTCAATGAATACAACTTCTACATCGATGTCCGGGGTCAGCAATACGAGGCGACAAAGAGCGGTCTTGACCTGGTCGAGCAAGAAATGCCAGCATCCATCTCATTCCACGTCCCGGATCAATACCATAAGCGGATCATTGGCATAGGAGGCCAACACATCCAACGCATTATGAAGAAGTACTCCGTCTTCGTCAAGTTCTCAAACGCAATGGACCGTGGCGGCGTTGGCAAAGATGATGATGACATTAAGGTCGACAACGTGATTTGCAGAACGCCTGCTCGCAACGCTCAAAATCTCGACCTAGTCAAGCAGGAAATCATGGACATGGTGGAGAAGGTTGATGCAGAGTTCGTTCAAGAGACTGTAATCGTCGATCGCTTGTACCACAGGGAACTCATTGCTCGCATGTCTGAGATTGAAGAGCTTGAAAAGAAGTGGAACTGCAAGATCGTCTTCCCAAGCACAGAGCAAGCCAGCGATGTGATTCATGTCACTGGGCCTGAGTATCAGGTACCACAATGCGTCGACGAGTTCTTGGTAAGTCTCACGTGATATACAACTGCCATTTCAGCCTTTCGCTAACAGTCATGTAGGGCATGGTGCCTGAAAGCCATGAGATTGCTTTTCCGTCCTCTGCTGCGCTGAAGGATTTCTTGAAATCTAACGAGTTTGTGCAAGAGGTCAGCTTGAAGCTCAAGGAGCAATATGTTGTCGATGTACAGGTTGTGGAGCCAAAGGAAGATGCGACCTCCGAGGTCGCGGACATTCCCGTTGAGACACTACGTCTCCACTACACTCGCAATAACGAAGGCGGCCTGAAGGATGCCATCGACTACATCATTGCACGTCTTGTGGCGCATGGACTGGATGCGACGGCCATCAAGGGCGCCATTCCCCGACCAAAGTCCGACTCTTTTGAGGAATCCCTCCCCTATTTCGAGTCAAAGTTGCTTCAGCGTACTGAGCCGCCCGTCACCACTGACTCACCAACTCGGTCCACCTTTGGTGACGACAACGACAACCGCTCCATCTTCGACAAGCTGCGCAAACCTGGAAGCATATCCTCCTTTTCTTCCTTCCTTGACAGGCGGAAGAATGGATCGGGTTCGCCAGGCTCTCTGTTCAAGCATGCCTCGAGCAACGCCTCCAAGGTGTCATTGGCAAGTCTCGAGTCCCAGAGCAGCTATCGCAACATCTGGAATGATAGTGGTCTCCATCTGTCCCATGACGATGATCACCACCACAGCAACGGATGGGCTAGTGCCCTTCCTACAAACGGCCACAACGGCCACACCCCGCATAGCAGTACTGGTTCCAAATTCCCCTTTGGAATCGCTTCTCCTTCTTCTGTTTCATTGACGACGCCTACTGCCGGTCCCCTGCACTCAGCTGCCAGCAACGGAGGAGACACCACTCCCAAGTACGGCGGCTCCGTCGTGGGCGACGGCAGACCAGGTACCGCAAGTTCCACTGCTTCTGTATACCCGGCTCCGATTGGGCCACCTGCAACTTCTTCTGCTGCTTCTACTGCTTCCAACAATACTGCTACTGCGGGCGCCAAGCAGGCATGATTTCCACCCCCCAAAAGAGATACCACGATAAGTTTTGCCCTGTGTTTTTGGTGGCGGGTAGAAATCTGAGTTATACCACACAATTGTTTTGCTCTGCTCTGCTCTTGATACTTTATGATACACAAAAGGGGCGAAATATCCAAGCCTTGGTGTATCCGGTTCCGTCTCTTTTCATTGTTACGCATGCACACTTTGTCTCTTCCTTGTCACGCTTATACCAAGATGCTTTGCCCTGCTTGTTGTTCATATACCCTGAGTCCTCAATTATACCCTTTAAGTTCTAAGTATGAGTATATTGGGGACGATTGGATGGTCAAGAGCCGGAGACTCTGACCATGCGTTATGTCGAAACATCAAAGGGACCGTCGGAGGATTTTGGAATGGGATTGGCTTGGGGCTGATGAGGGGGCTGCTGCCAGAATGATGGTCGATGAGTAGTAGATGAATATACCCCGTGACGTGGAGTCAAATGAAATCTGTTCACTTGCTTTCGGCTGTTGTCGGCGACGTGTTTCGAAGTGATACATCTGCACATGCTGTAGGACTTACGTTGGCGACGCCGATGTCACACCCTTGGACACCTTCATGGCGTCGTTACATTTGAGCTGGCTCAACCGACAGGCCACCCCAAGATGCTCGCACCGCCTCAGTAGTCGAAGCGTTACCGATTTTGGTAAGCGTTTGTAGCTAAGCCACAGACTGTGCCACAACAGTGACGTTGGGAAAGTCAGGTCGCGAAAAACAGCACCAGGGACAGCATCGCAAGGAAACAAGCAGGACCTGAACGCTCACAACCCAGGGCCTACCGAACACACAGCAAAATTGTACAATGTGCCGACAATCCTGTCACAGGCACCTTTCACGCATGCCATAGTCTTCCCTTCTTCCCTTCTGCATTCCCTCTCACTCGACCATCCCGTCCCACACAATGCGCCTCTTCCTCCTCCCAATCTCCACCCGCCGTGCCCTCATCTACGCCGAACGCCAACCCCCCAACCCCAGCGCAAAACCCTCCCTCGCGGACCGCATCACCAACAAGGCGAACCAAACATGGGCGTCCTGGGAGCGCGAAACCTCCGGCTGGAAAGCCTCGCTCACCCGCTACGGCAACAAGGTGCTCGATCGCATCCACTACGAGGAGTGGGGGCTGAAGAGCATACCGCCGCTGAGCGAGAGCAGGCGGCGGGGGCTGTTGGAGGGTGCGGCCAAGGGGGGTGAAGGGGAGGGCGAGGGCGAGGGCGGTAGGAAGTTGGTTGAGGTGGTGTTTCCCGGGAGGTTTTTGAGGGAGGAGAGGGTGAAGGGGGTGCTTGGGACGTTGGCGACGGAGAGGCAGAGCTTGCATCGGAAGAGGTTGATTTGGAGTGTTGTGGGGATGCCTTTGAGTGCGCCGTTTGCCCTTGTGCCGATGTGAGTGTAGGATCCTCGGGAGGGGTTAGAGGTGGGTTTGTGCTGATGTAGGACAGTGTACCAAATTTACCGTTCTTCTACTTGGTATTCAGGGCTTGGTCGCATTATAGAGGTAGGTCATAGCTCGGGCTTCGGCATGGAGTGTACTGACAAGCGCAGCATTGAACGGTGGGAGACATTTAGAATTCTTGGTTCAGAACAATCTGATAAAGCCATCGCCTTCAACTGCCTTAGACGAACTGTATACCGCTGGACTGATTCACCCGACACGCCAAGTATCACGAGACGCCCCTATACCTACAGAGCAACAAGCGGAAGAAGTTGCAGAACTGGTCCGGAAACAGACGAATGACGGCACGGAGGATGTCATGCTACTGAAACGATGGAATGGCAAATTGCTCGCTGAGCGATTCAAACTCCCTGAAATGGAGATAGAAATTGAGCGAGCAGTCACACAGGTGGAGAACTCGATCAAGGCAAAAGAGGAGTTGCTGGAAGAGAAGAAAGAGATAGAGAAGGCAACTTCAGGCATCGCGAAAGGGCCTGACATTAAGACCACTACTTCCACACCGACCGACGACAGGAAGGGAGATGGCCGGTAGAGACGGACAGAACCTTTTGAACGTGTTCGTGGGCGAGGATCAAGCACCACGGCAAATGTATATATGTAAAAGTACAAACTTTGTATCATATCACAAAACTGTAATCGAATTGACGAGTATTACGTTATGCTGAACTGTGCGTGTCAAACGATTTCTACCAACTAATGATCAACTGCTGTATGATACAATGGGCAGAAGTACAACTCTAACCAGCAGTTTAATCCTCCTTCCAGATGCTTCCAATTAATCGCGAGATATTTACAACTTCTTGATGATCGCTTCGGCATACTCGGCGGTCTTGGCCCTACCACCCAAGTCACCAGTAATGGTCTGCGGACACGATTAGCTGCGTCTTGATTACCTCGGTGCAAATTGAATGCTTACCTTTCCCTCCGCCAACACATCAAACGTAGCCTTCTGGATCCGATCGGCATGCTCGTTCAGTCCCATGTGCTGCAACATCATGATACTACTCAGGAGAAGAGCGGTGGGGTTGGCAATGCCCTTGCCAGCAATGTCGGGAGCGGAACCGTGAACGGCCTCAAAGATCGAAGATTCATCACCCATGTTGGCTGATGGGGTAAGACCGAGACCACCGATGAGACCAGCACACATATCTGAGAGAATGTCACCGTAGAGATTGGGCATGACCAGGACCTTGTCGTTGTAAGGAGTAGGGTCCGTGACGATCTTCAAGCAAGCATTGTCAAGAAGCTCAGCATCGAACTCAATGTCAGGGAAGTCTTTGGCGATCTCCCTTGCGGTGTTCAGGAAGAGACCGTCGGACATCTTCATGATGGTAGCCTTGTGAACAACGCGGACCTTTGGCTTGCCGATATCTTGAGCGTATTGGAAGGCATATCTCAGGACCCTCTCAGATGCTTCCCTCGTGATGAGCTTGATACTCTGTACGACACCGTCCACCACTACGTGCTCGATGCCAGAGTATTCTCCTTCAGTGTTCTCTCGAATAAGGACAGTATCAACATTGTCGTAGGGTGTCTTGTAACCAGCGATGGATTTGCAGGGACGGACGTTGGCGAAGAGGTTGAAGGTTCGTCGCAGGGTCAAGTTCAGAGAGACATGACCTTTGCCGACAGGAGTCGCTAATGGTCCCTTCAATGCAACGAAGTTCCTCGTTATGCTGTCAATGGTTTCGTCCGGGATAACGGTTTTGCCATCCTTCAATCTCGGCGTTACATCAACAGGCTCCCACTTGATAGGTACCTATACGGCCTGGTAAGTGCGCATTCCCTAGTTATCGTGGAGGTTACACACATTCGCTGCTGAGAAGATGTCTTTCACAGCTTGTGATATCTCAGGCCCGATGCCATCACCCTCAATGATGGACACTGTGTATTTTCCCTGTGACGAATCCCTCTTAGCCTTATCCATTGTGTGATATTTCCCAGCCAGCCAGCCCAACGGCGCTTGGGGAGTTCGACTTTTGAGTGCTCATACATCGTTGCCCTTCGTTCCTTTGAATTTCGCGACCTTCTCCTGGGGCGGCGTTGTCGCATACGACCTTAGTGACTTCTAAGAAGACGAAAATGTTAGCTACTTTCTGTCCTGGTTCGAGTACGACTCCAACTGGAGCCATTGACGTCTTTGCTTACTTGTGCTACTGCTGGTGCCCATCTACGAGCAGCTTGGGCTTGGCGGAAGCATTGCCGTGCCGGCGCAGCAAAAGAGCGAGCAGCAAGCATCCCGAAAGCTGTATCGAGATGCTACGGAATGTTTGGTATGTTTTAGAAAAGGACTGAAGGTGCGTAGTGGTGGGGCTTTGGCGATGGACAGCTTCTTGGAATTGAGTTGCGTTGCTCTGTCAAAAGCAACCTTGGAACTTGCAAAGCTCTAACGCAAATTGAGGTCATCCGCTGAGCCGCCGAGCGCGGGTGACTGTGGCCTGTTCGCCTTAGGCCACAACATGACCCTGAATCTGAGACTCGGGAGATGTTCATGGTGGTCTTGGTAAACATCTATAGATGTGCTAGTTATCACTCTGCAGACAGGCAAGCATCCGACTGCGCGTATCTCAGCGCATACACCAAGATGGCTGAAATGGATCGCATCTTGATGAACCATTACAACCTTAAGACATTGTATCCGGCACAATGGCCGGAAGAGAAGGATCAAGAAGATACGTCCGACGAGGAAGCAGCTCCCGCATTCAATAATACAATTCGCAGATCAAAGTCGAGATACTCGGCGCTTGAGAGGACCACGAGCCGGCATTCGAGCATCCTAGGCGCGCAGAAGACAAAGGACGGACAGGACAACCTGGTACAGAGAGATGAACCGGACCCGCTCGGCGGCGCTGCAAGTGTTGTTCAGATACTACGATCCCGCGGACTGCCTGTGGAGGATGATCTGAAGCTGCGTAAGCCGCAAAGTCTCTATTAGCATCACTTTGAAGTACTGATGTCCCAAGGGAACCGCTTCCTCCTGTCGTCCACCACGTTCTCTCCGACACTATTTCTATCTCAGGTACACAACAATGCATCCACGGAGTCACTGCTACAGGGCCTGGACTTCCTGTCTCGCTCGATCGAGAAAAAGTCAGCTTCGTTGAAGATACTGGTCGAGTCCAACTTCGAGCGCTTCGTCCGCGCTAAAGCCACCATAGACAGCGTATATACAGAAATGCGGAATCAAGGGATGGAGCCGGAGGTAGAGAAGCGGCCGCATTCAAGACATGCAAGTAAATCAGGTCATCTGCGACACGGTAGCAACATGCTCAGCCCAGTTTCGACGACTAATAAGCCACTGCCGACCAACAAGAAAAAGAATGCATTAATCAAGGAGAGCGAATACGGTGTGCTTGGTATCAAGGGTCCTTTGACCGAAGCGGCTGCCAAAGCTGAAGAAGTATGGGGTTCCGCACTGGGCGGAAAAGAAAAGGAAGAGACGCTCAAGGCTAGCTTGAGCTCGGTGGAGCGAAACAGAAGCATCTTCGAGGTCGGCAGCGCTTTACAAGATGCTATCACAAGGAAGGATTATGATGCTGTGGTCGAAGAATACAATCGCGCTCGGAGATTCGCAGTGGATGCGAAAACTACAGCCACCCACGCGGTGCAAGCTCAGCACCAACTGACGGATTCGCAAATATACCAGATTCTGGTTACTGCAAGGATGTGGGCAGATGTAGACGAACAAACTCAGCAGTTCAAGCGCGATATGTGGAGCAAACTGAGTGGCATACACATCGTCAAACACAATCAACCGGGGGACCGGAGACCGGAAGAGCATATGGAGCTCATACGTGTGCTGCTCGAGATTGGTGTGGATGACAATCCCATTTGGGTTTGGCTCCTCAGTCGTTATGACTACCTGAAGAAGAAGATCACAGCCACGTCGGAGAGAAGCAGGGTTGAGACGGAAATACTGCGACGCAGACTAGCCAGCAGTGACAAGCCGAGCTCGAAAGTGCTGGAAATACATCTACGAGCTGCTTCCAACCCAGCCAGCAAAGAGGATCCATCATCGCTTGACACACCTAGAGTTGTCGAATTCTGGGAACATGTCCAGGCTTCAATGACTGCGCTATTGTCCATGGAGAAAGGTGTACTCGGCGAAGTTGTAGAGTTCTGGGACACAGCCCAATCGTTCATCAGTGGTAAAGCGCAGAGGATGCTTCCGTCAGGACCGGATGGTACGAGCAAGAAGCACCATAGGCTTTCGGTGGATGGAGTCAACGACCTGCAAAATGGCGCGAAAGACTTGTTCAATCTCATACGAGAGAGCGTATTCTCCTTCTTTGCGGACCCTCCCATCGAAGACATCTCCCTGCTCATGTCGCCTATACCTCCAACCCCTACCACACCCAAGTCCGCCACCCTGTCACCCTTGAAGGATACCAAATTCAGCTTTGACCCACATAACATCCCTCCTCCATCTCCAAAGAGAGGCGAAGCTTGGGAAAAGTACGCTTTCTGGCCGCCATATGCCAATTGCTTAAGTGGTGTCCACTTTCTAGCAAGCATCCTTGCACTCGTGGGAACCGCTGCAGGCGAAATGGCTGGCCTTGAGATTATGCGACAATCACATATGGTCGATCAGTTGAAGCACTTTGTCGGCGGCACTAGGGAAAGATGTGTCCAGGCAGTATGTGCTGCGTGGAATGACAATGCGGATCATTGCAAGTTGCTGGAGGATTGGACTCGGTCAACTGACAAGCGTGACATTACCAACACGCCGACACGTTTCTCATCGTTCGAGCTATTTGTCCTGCTTGGTCTTCAAAAGATCCTCTACATCTCCGAAGCCGCAACGAATTCGTCTTCCGCCGATGTCGTTGTTCCACCTTCCACCAAGTTGTTGCAAATGGTACGAAGCCAATTTGTAACGACCTTGTACAAGGCATTCAGCGGCATGGTTGAAAACGCGGAGAGATACACTCGCTCCGAGGATATATACTCGGACGATGCAGATGGCTTGATTGAGCCAGCGAAAACGGGATTGACTGTTGTGGGCATTGTGACCGCGGATGCAAGCAATAAGGTATGAAGGGCTTGACATGTCAAGCGTGTGGAAATCGCTAACCGTGCAACAGAAAGTTCGCATGCTACTAACCCTGAACAACCTCCAAGCTCTCCGCAGCGACATCGTGCCCCAGATAATCTCACAATTCGAATTCATCTTCTCTATCAAGCTGACCGACGAAAGCAAATCCATCCGCGACGTCCTCGGCCAAATCGATGCCCGCCTCTTCCAATCCTATGTCAAGCCCACTGTCGAAAGGCTCACTGCTACAATCTCCGCAGGCATCGCATCGCCGGATTGGCCACCCTCAACAAACCGCCCAACCGACGCTCGTCCCTACGTTTATGAGGTTCTGCTCTCATTGGTACTAGTGCACACCGAGATCACTACGGTAGCAAACTCTCTATGCCAACAAGTCCTCTCCTACATGCTGGAACAGCTTACCATCGCCCTCATTGAAGCCTTCAAGCGCAGATCTAGGTATTCCCTCCCGGCGCTTATGCAAGCAACGTTGGACGTGGAGTTCATCGCTCAAACGCTCAACAACTACACCACGGAGAAGGCCAGCGAGACGCAGAACAAGATTTATCTGGCGCTGGATGAACGGACGGACAATGAGGCGAGGACGAAGATGCAGAACGAATTGCCGCAGATGCGGGCGATCTTGAAGAGGCTGAGGGAGAGTACAAAGGGGGAGTTTGCCTGCTTTAAGAGGCAGAGGGCGCATAGGAAGGAGGAGAGGCCATCCTCGTAGGATACTTCTAGATGTCCTGGAATATCTAGGACAATCCAGCAACAACTCAGAACGTGTACTGGGCTCTTTGGGGAAATGGCCGGATGAAGCATTCTGAGTACTCCTTGAATGGATGGTCTCAATGACCAACAATTCAAAGTCATTCAAGGCATGCCCCTGCCACAAACCGGATTAGGGCATCATCCAGGGCTGACTTGAGACGATACTACGGATTATATCATGGAAGCTCTGCTGCAAGTCTCTCAACCTTGGATTGCCATTATACTAAGACTTCAAAGGAACTGGTCGTTCTACATCTCGGTCTTCGGAGAGCTCTCGACCGCGAATATGTCATAGGCTGGTCAACATCAGGGAGTGACTGAAAATGGTGTCGTGGGCAAGCAGGAGCAAAACATCCCTGTCCAAGGAACGGCGCTTGTTCACTTCGACGACAGAATGCTGGCTGTCTGTCCTACTAGGCGGCATGGAGGACTCGTCGAGGTATCACTTAGCTGACAAGATAAACACTGTATTGGTCCATGGAGAGACTGAAAGACTAGGTTTGTGGCACCACTTATGGAGTCGCAGAACTAGATATTCGGAAACCGTGTGATTTTGAGTCGTTGGCCAACACGACTACGAAATACCAGTGCTAGTCATGACCTCCATGTTATGTTCTAGTACCTCAAACCCGTGACGGATATGAGTGGTTACAGTGTAATCAGCAGATACGAACGTTTCAAGGGTCCAAAACACCCGTCTCGTTGTTTCCATCAAAACATTCATTGTCAGGGTCGAGCCCACGTTGTTTCCAATTGTACATGTTAGAGCTGATGCGCCTTTTATTGCAGTTCGCTCAATCCCGCTTGAAGCGTCTCTTCACTGTTGTCCTACCGCCCGGCCCACGGCTTCCTGGCCGTAGAACTTCCACTCGGGAATCTTCATGGTTCCATGCTCTACCATATGCTTGTGCATATCGAACGAGTTAAACAAGAAATGCGGCTCATGACCCATGCCCTTCTTCAAACACACCCTTTCCGCAGTCTCGAAGTACTCGGTCAAAATGGGCTTATATTCCGGGTGAGCGCAACGGTTGATTATCTCCCTTGCACGTTCGCGAGGGGACATGCCTCGGACGTCTGCGAGACCCTGCTCGTTGTTAGCTGCTGCCGGTAGAGTCTGAATTGTCGGGAATAATGAGTCAAGGCATACCTGCTCGGTGACAATGACGTCCAGATCATGCTCTGTTTGATCAACGTGCGTACACATGGGCACAATACACGAAACGCCATGTGGATCCGTCTTGCTAGGTCTTGTGCTAGGTGTGTGCATGATACTGTACTTCGCACTTCTGAGGAAGTCGGCGCTTCCACCAAGTCCGTTCAGCATGCGGCTACCCATGACACACGTCGAGTTGGCATGCGCATAGATGTCAACCTCAACCGGCGTGTTCATTCCGATGACGCCTAGCCGGCGGATGATCTCAGGGCTGTTGGAGACTTGCTGGGCGCGAAGCAAAAGCTTGGGTGCATAGTCTTCCCAGTGGTTGTAGAAGCGTTTGAAGCCATCGGGGGAGAAGCGAATGGAGGTTGCGGTAGCGAAATCAAGGTTTCCGGAGTCGAAGAGGTCCAGGAAAGAGTCTTGAAGGACTTCGGTCCAGACCTTGAGGTTCTTGAAGTTCGCACCTCCGGACTTGAGGTCATGTTAGTACACGTAAAGTTGTAGTCGCGCACTTGAAAACTTACAGCAAGGCCTCCAACGACGGCGTTTGCGATATTGCCAATCCCTGACTGGATCGGCAGCAAGTTCTTGGGTAATCTGTCATGCTTGACTTCATATTCGAGAAACTCTATAAGGTTCGCAGCAATCTTGCGAGATGTTTCATCTTCAGGGGCGTTTGGTGTAGTTTGATCCGGATAGTCGGACTCAACAACTGCCACCACTCTCTCCGGGTCAATCGGGATGTGTGGTGTGCCTATTCGGTCCTCTGGTGCCATGATAAGATACGGTTTTCTCCGGGGTGGTAGATCGGTCATTGTGATATCGTGAAGGCCCTCGAATGACGGCGCAGCAGTGTTGACTTCGATGATAATCTGTACAACGGGGCATTAGCCTTCGTACTGGAGGGTGTCCCGCAACTCATCCGTAAGAACCTGGTGTGTCCATCTGCCGCAGCTCATAGATAGCCCTTCTCCGCTCCACCTCCCATTTTCTGGTCCTTGCCTAGCCTCAGAACGCCGGGCTTCAGATTCAGATAGTTCCCGCAGTTCCGTACTCTAGCAGTAGCCGCTTCCCTATACCGTGAGAACAACAGCACCCACCTTGTCAGCCATCTGTATGATTTCCGGACTAGCGCCCACACTAGCTCCTGGAATGATGCCTCCGTCCTCAGTGATAGCACTGGCTTCGACAATGGCCACGTCTAGGCGGTTGTTCTCCTTGTGCTTCGTATAGTATCCATACATCAAATCGACAGGAAACATGCTCAAATGCTTGTCGAAGAACTTGATGTTGCCATTGTTGATGCCCTTGGCAATCTCCTTGCCGACTTGGTGGGGCGACCGGCGTTCGATCATGTTCAGACGGGCCCAGCGGTTTTCGGTTTCTGCTCCGGAAGAGGCGCCGACAAAGAGGTTGAACTTCAGCTTGCCTTGGAGGTTGTTTCGTTCCACATGGTCGGCAAGGGCAGTCGGAACCTTTCTGGGAGGTCGATGAGCACGCAACAAGAGCATGAGAGATGGTAGGAAAGATGGGGCGGCCACAGAGCCGGCATAGAAAGCCAATTGATCATGTCGAGTGCAGAAAGCATAGATGAGATAGAGCCAGAAACAACATGAACATACACCTACTTTGGGTATCCAACACCAGTAAAGCCACTCCACCCGATGTAGCTGCCATTGGGGAACAGATCGATCAGGTCCTCGGCCTTGGCAAGCTTTTTCAAATAGCTGGGACGTCTACAACGAGCCTTGAGTAACGCGGAGGCCGACATCTTGAGCTATGATAGCTGCAATTGCCCTGCTACGTCTGACCCTATGAAGCAAATGAGCGACGAGCTAAGTGAAGCTTGGTCAAGGGAAGGGAAGGAGACGAGCAAGAAGAGCAATGAGAAGCATTGGAAGGGGAAGAAGATCAAGACTTGAAGCCACCCTCGCTCAGAAGAGGAGCGAACAGCAAAAGTGGAGTTGCGGTTGATCAATGCTCTTATGTCATTGGCATGACCTGGGAGGCAGCGGGCTGACTGTCGCAGTTGTGACATGGGTAGCTTCAGCTGCACGGAAGATGATGCGCGACCGCGGGGTTGAGTCGATGGCTTGGCAAGCGCCTTCCTTCCGAACCATCACCAATCAGCGGCCCGTTTCGTCATTGGCGCGGGAGCACCCGCCCGTCCCAAGACACCATCAAGGACCGGAATTTAGGAGCTGGCCAAGGCCTGGTCGTGTGATTGACTGGTTGAGTATATCTAGATGTATGCATATATGCCCTTCTACCCATGTTTCTCCTATGCAAAGGATACAGATCGTCAAGGGGGTATCATCGTTTCGGCGTGTGCTGTGCTGCAATTGGCGGCTGCTGGCAGCACGTAGAACAAACAAGAAATGAAACATCCAAATCCCAAGGCAAACAAGACCAAGATCATGCCCTCATAAACAAAGGATTACGGGGCCAAATTCTAGACAGCAGTGCGCTTATGAGGCACCATTACCTCCTCTTCAGTGTCGTCATCATCGGGATACTCAAGCCTGGCGCTTGCAGCTTGCTTCTCCATGGGGACAACGCCAGCCACGGCTCTTCGCTTGGCCCATTCCTCCGAGCTCGTCGTGCTGCTTCGACTCATGCCAGGTCTGTTGAAGGCAACCTTCTTGGGCGTAGGGAACTCGGCTCGTAATGGACTTGCCTGCGCTGTGCTTGTATGAGGGAAATGCCCAGAGTTCCTGGGGCTGCTCAGGAATATCAATGTGTCTACGGCATCCTGCTCAGCTCTCTGCGTCTGTGTTGCCGTTCTGAGGATACCGGGCCGTGGCGGTGTTGTGGGTATGGCTCCGCGAGCGGTAGCACTCGGTCTCGTGGTTGACAGCATCGGCGGTGGTGCACGAGTGGAGCTTGACCGCCAGCTTTTGAAGGACAAGATCTCAGGAGCTGGAGCCAAGCCGGATTGGCGAGGGTCTGCTTGCCCGTTTGAAGCAACAGAGGAGTTGGGCTGTGAGTGACTGGCCCAGAATGCCTCGTAAGTGCGGGTCTGTGATGAGGGGACCGGAAGAGCAGCAGCCCCAACTAGAGCGTTGAGACTCTGTGCGGCAGCTGCCGACGATGCCAGCACGTTGAGAGGACTGCTAGCGGCGATTGCGGGCCGGGCCGGGCTTATGTAGCTGTTGGTCGAGGAGGCATACCTGTCGGAAATATCCGACAACCCACTTGACTCACGGCTAAGGGAGGGCATTTGCACCTGAGGTGACTTGAAAGTGGCATCGCTGGCCATACTAGGAGTACTCGAGGCTTTTTGTGCAGCCAAGCTTTCCACCTCATCCAGGGACCTCTTCTCCCAGCCATTCTGAACCTTGACCATTGCGTACGACAACCGTGTCTTGAGCTTTTCGGAGAGCTTCACCACGAGTCAGAGATATTACAAACGGTGTATAACTGTACGTACCTCAACCACTCTGCTAGCGCTGGGGTCAAGGCTTGAATGTCTCGAGTGCCCTCTGCCACTGTTTCCCATATTGATTGGGAACAAGGGCAGTCCAGGCTTGACAAGCCCACTTGCGGTGCGCTTAGCACCTGCAACCATGGGCGAAGTAACGGACATGGGGCTCGTCTGCGCGCTGTTGGTGGAGGGCGACGCCATGCCCCTCATATACGTGTCCCGGTTCGGCGTCCTTGGGCGGAGGGCCTGGGGACCGCGCTCGCACTCGAACATTTGGTCTTTGCGAAGATCCTGGAGCAGTCTGTTTTGACTGTACGGTGCATCTGAACCGAAGGGCGAAGTCAAGTCAGTGCTGACCTGCGACACGTTGCTCGATGACGGTTGCAGTCGTGGCGGAGCACGGGAGCCGCCTGAGGAGTACGAGGCGCTTGAAGCTTGAGAGTTGGAGACCAGCTGTCCAAGAGCAGACGCTGCTAAGGCGGTATCTTGAGCTGATGTGCCAACATTTCGAGTACCGATCTCTTGTTGTCGCGTCGTTGTTGGGCTCTTTTGCACGCGCGACATGGTGGGGTATTCGAAAGCGGCTGCGGACCCGCCGCCTGGGTGCGATGAATCGCCATCGCGCGGTGTCATGGGAGCTATTGGGGCGGCCGCAGGTGGTTCGGAAGGTACTAGGGTTTCCATGTGTAGTTCCAGTTGTCGAAAGATGCTAATGTAAAGATGTCTGGATGTCTGGGTGGAAACTGAAGGCGATAGGATGCAGAAGCAGAATACGGTCAGACCAGGGCGTGCTCGTCGCGGTAAGTCAACGAACGTAGCCAGCAACCATTACGAGCGTCAGGTGCGCCGAAGATTCAGAGCTCCGGTGCCGCGTCTTGCGCGTCGTGCTACACGGGTGTAACGGATTGTGGTGATGATACGATTTGAAGGCCAATGTATGAGATACAGCAAGTAGATAATAAGGTGTATATTGCAAGACCACAGCCGAATGATTTTGAGAGCGCGGCAGAGAGCAGTTCCCGGAGTCGCTGGATGGGGTTTTGTGGGCGAAAGATGCGTGAACGGGCGGCGGTGGGTCCTTCCCAAAACGCGCTGCACGTGCTTTCGCGCCGGAAGTGGAATCGCCAGCTCGTGCTCGAATGACTTTCTCAGCGCTGCTCTTCAACCTCAGCATACCACTCAATTCCTATTCACAAGGAGCGCATAAGCACAGGACAGACCTGAGCCGCCATCACGGACGGTTTTCATTGATTGATGCTCAGATGCTTCTTGGCAAAGTTGCGAAATGTCATTACTAACCGCGCCACGCGATATCACGCAGCTATCTTCCGAACCACCCATGACCTAGCTCGTCATCATGCAGAAAGTCGACGTCGCTCCTTCGATCAAGCCCAGCTTCCCGTCCATGCATGAGGAAACGGAAGTCTTGTACGACCAGCAATGGTTGCATTTCAATCTGCACGAGTGAACGGCCAATGAGTAGGGAGCTAAGTTGGAGAAGATCGTTCATTGCGTTCTATACTTTAGGCCTATGGGAGGCGTAACCTATACCATCTTTTGCGCGCTCACCATAACTCCAGCGATATTCGGACCAGATTCGCACTCTCACGTCTGAGGGCGCATACACCGTTGAACAGACGAGCAGAAACCAAATCTACTTCTTTCCCCTCTTCCCTCCGCCGCCTTGCGCCCCGTCGTTCTTCCTTTTCTTTCCCTCTCGTCTCCAGTACTCATCCTTCTCCCTCTTCTCCCTATCCGCCCGCTTCGCTGCGTTCTCCGCTACTAAACGCCTGTGTGGCTCTCTCCTCTTCTCCTGCGCCGCCCTTCTCTTCGCGACCTTCTCGTTCCTTAGCGTCATGACCTGCTGCATCAGATTCCTTGCCATCCTTTCCTCCTTGCCAGCGATGACGGCGCGCTTCTGTAGGTATGTTTCTTTTCTCTGCGGCTTCATCTGGATCGGTTGGGATTTGAAGGGCAGGTCTGCTTGCAGTTTGCGGGTTATGCGAAGCGGGTTGAAGTGCCGGGTTGGTCGTTCGATGGGCCGGTACGCCGAGTTCTTCTCTTTTGGCGTGGGCAGGTTCAGGTCCCGACGGACTTCCCCCGTCAGTCGCATTCCCTGCCAAGCCTTGTCTTTGCCTCCATCGTCCGCTTGTTCTGGAGCGGCTAGGAGGTTGGTAACTGGGTTGTAGAAACGGTGAGGCTTGACCGGGTACCAGGCACGGAGGAAGACAATATCACTCATCAAGACCTTGTCCTCAAAAGTTGCCCGGTAGTTGCCCTCGGGCTTGCTGAGCGCTTTCTTGATCTGGCCGCGCACGCCGGACACGGTTCGGATGCTGGCACCCTCGAATTTGGCGATTTCCAGAGCGGTGCTGAACATGTCCTTGATGAACGCAGTGTTCTTGAAAATCTTGTATGGATGACCGGTCAGCTTCAGCTTCTTCACAATCTCGGTACTTTCGTCCACGTTCAGCACTACTCCTGTCGCAGCTATCCGGAAGCCAGGGTTCTTATTGGAAAAACTCTGTACACAACAGAAACCGGTGTTGGGTGCTATCAATGGGCCATAGAACGTCCCAAAACAGTGCATATGCTCCGGCGTGTATTTGAGCATCCGGTTCCTTGTCCGCGAATCGGATATACTGTAGACTGGCATGGTCTGGAACCGCCTCCAGCCCAGTGAGAAGATCAGCGGATCGTTGGTCTTGAGAATCTTTTTGTGCCATCTGTGTCGTTTGATGCGAACTTGGACGAATCCAAAGCGGTCCTCTGTCGGCGTCAGACCGCCAATGATGATTGGGAATCGAGGATTAAAGCTCGCACAGAATTCGTAAGGGACGTCCTCCAACACAATGCGAGCATATGTGCCGGCCTTGTAGCCCTCAACCCGTACCCTCGCTTGCTCGTCCATTTGGTCGAATTCGGCGCGGTTGATGTCCAGCTGCTTCTGGATCATGGCTTTCTGAGCATCGTACCATTCGTCTTCCCCAAACGCCTCTTCAGGCTTACTTCCTTCTCCCTTGTCGCGGAGTTTACCAAAGCCTTCCTTGTCCTCCTCTTCGAACCGTAGTTTGAGCTCCTCTTTCTTGCGAGCGTTGCGATCCCTTTCAGCTTCCAGTGCCGTTGCTTCATCCTCTGCACTTGCCCCTTGGTTCGTCCCATGTACCTCTCCAGTTTCTAGATCCTCGAAGGCGCCGTCGCCCTCGTCGTCACTGACCCCGTCGAAAACCTCATCATCCTCCTCGTCATCGTCATCCTCGCCATCATACTCTGCCCCGTCGCCCTGTTTCTTGGAAAGTCTCGCAGTGGCGAACCGTTGTCGAAGAGCTTCAATCTTATCGTCATTAGTCCACTTCTGCTCCAATTCCCCATAGTTGAACCGGGGCAGCATCCGATCCTCCTCGTGCCCATCCGAGGCTTCTTCAGGTGCTCGCTTGAAGAAGTCATCGTCTGCATCCTCTTCGACCGCGGGGTTTGATCCAGAAGCGTCTTCCCCTCGCCACCGTTTCAGGACCTCGGCAGGTGTCAGTTCCTCATTGTACATGAGCTTTGCTAGCTCGGCCGTACGACGTGGTCTCCTGCGTTCCATCGAGCCGGCGGCATGATCAGCTAACCGTTCCTTCCACCTGAGGTTGCCATCGTCGTCTCCGGAGGAATCTTCTTCATCAAATCCGTCTTCTTCCAGATCTTGATCGTCCACTGACGATATCGAGCCCAGGTCGGAGTCACTATCGGCGAACGCAACGTCGCCCTCCACTTGCTGGTCCTCATCCCGCTTGCGTATCCGTTGGGTTATAGAAGCTTCGCTTTGGTCTTCTAGGTAGCCAGAACCGTCCTCATCCTCATCATTGGCCCCACTTAGAAACTCCTCGTTCTCGTCGTCTTCGCCACTTTCGAAGCCTTCGTCGTCAATGAAGTCATCATCGCCCACCCGTTCCACGATCCTAGCATGTCGTTGTGACTTGCGTCCGCCGTCGTCAACATCATCTCCAAGGTTCATGAGCATCTCGCCTCCACTGAAGAGTCGGACCCCTGTGTCGGCTTCTCCGAGCAGTCTCCTCCCGCCTTGCAGCTCAACCACCATCTGCTCGCCAAAGCCTCTATCTTCGTTGTCCTCATCCCTGTTAAAGTTTGCGGACTTCACGTCGATGTACACGGCGTCTTTGTCAACCAAGACACCGCCGACGTCGCTCATGGGAGCAAAGAGCACCTTCTGCTTCTCCCCCAGCCGCCTACGCTTCTTACTGACGTCCGTCTTGGCCAATATCTGATCCATGTAGGGAGTAGGACAAGGATCGGGTAAACCTTCAATGCTCGAGACATTCAAATCGCCCACACCAGGAACATGCACTCGCGCCCCTTGAGCAGGAAAGTTTGTTCCCCGCAAATATCCGTACAACGCGACCGTTCTGTCACATTTGCGGTTTTGTTCAATCTTGGTAGGAGGTGTGATGTCGAGGAAACGATCCGCGAGGCAGTAAGGGTGACTGTTCCGCCAGACAAGCGGCCTAGGATTCTTCATGACGCTTAGGAACCGGCTAAGGTTCAGTATCTCCCTATCCGGGTACCGTCCATTGACCACGCCGGACAGGTAGAAAAGCTTTGCGCCCTGGTACAGCTCGCTCCAGAACCTATGCTTCAGCCTCTTCTTCTGCGCCCTCAAAGCGTCTTGCTTCCTGAATAGATCCAGATGTGTGAGGATTCCGAACACGTTGCCGGGCATGCCGGTCGCTGACAGCACGTTGAGAAACTCCATTGTCTCCATTTCGAAGCCATAGTTCCCATCAATCATCAGCAGCACAATGTCCACCACTTTCGCAATATCGATCATGCTTGCCAGCGAATCCGAAGGGCACTCGATAAACGTGAGTCGCCGTCGCTTTGAAGTGACAACCGTGAGCGGTCCAACAGGGTGCGACAATGTTTGCTTCGTATACCGCCGTATGAGCGACTTGATCAAGGTGGTTTTGCCAACGCCGGGCGGACCAGCCACGGCCACGATAATGGGCGGAGGCTCCTCAGGGAGGCGATCCACGAGAGGGACATGTAGCCGTTTCTCTTTGACATCGTGTGAACGGGCGGCTTGTTTTGCCAGACGGCCAGGGCGAGAGACGGCAAAGGCTTTAGGGTTCTTGCCTGTGAATGTGAAGGTCTGTTAGTGGTGAAAGGAAAGGTGGGTGAAGAAAATCATCACGAACCTCCGGGAGTGGCCTTCTTTTTCTCTTTGGGTGCCCTATGAGGCCTGTTCACCTGATTCTCGGACATGTTGTGCTTGGCTGCTGTCGTTGAGAGTCGCCGCTTGGATTCTTCCTACTCGCAGCTCTGCTCTAGCGACCAGAAATTTTGTGAACGGTTGATCAGACAGGGTCCGTGCAGAACGCGGGTGTGGCTTGCCGCTAGAACCGTGGCGTCTGCCCCACCCGTGGACGTCCAGCCCGAGGCCCACGCCGATTTAAAGCGCCATAAGACAATTGGATCTATTTGTAGTACATAACACGTCCGTATGTTTTCTGCCAGTTGTAATAATACACAGCGAGACCTGAAAGATGCGCCGGTAACTGAAGCCTTCAAAGCTTGCTTCTGGACTTGCATTCTACTACAAAACCGTGGTCCGCTTATACCCAAGTATAAACCAGTGCCATCGAACCATCTCCGACTGGACTAAGGGATGCCTGCTTCAGGAGGAAGTTGTGCAGATGGGCTGCGAGAAGAGCATCCTGCAAAGGATCATGCGTCGAGCCGTGCTGCCTGTGCAGCGTCATTCATTTACCTTAGCATAAGGTAGCTGTCACTACTGTAACCATTCCATCCCGATCAGAAATCTGCGCTGGGAGTTGCTTTTAGCTGGCCCGGTAAAGTAAGCATCAGGCGACCGCCGAGATGCACGTCATCGGCAACCCTGATGGTGTCGGCCACGCGCCGTCGTGGTGGGGTGGAGGGGCATCCATACATAAACAGCCACACTTGGTCTCCAATACGCTCATCCGCAGTAAACAAATTTCAACAAATCGTCCTGATACGCTTCGAATTGACCTCCTCATTCAGTATTTTCCGTCTTACTCAAGTTCCCAGAGGAGCTTATAGCAAAACCTCAAAGATGCCTACCTTCAACGTAAGCCGGACGCTGCCGCTCTGTCACCTGCCCTGACCTATTGACTGTTCAGGTAACACTCAAGAACGGTGGAAATGCCGACGAGTATGAGAAGTGGGGACGATCCGATACTTTTCCCAGCCCGGACCGTTTGCTGACACCTGTTGCAGGGCAAAGAAGACCGTCCAGGATCAAGGTGGAAAGATCGTGAACGAGTTCAAGATCATCAAGGGTTTCACGTAAGAGCAGAGGCCCCACAAGAGCAGACACGTCCCAGACACTGACCTGCTCTGATAGTGCTGAGCTCCCGGAAGATCAAGTCTCGGTGCTCTCTTCGAACGATCACATCACCGTTGAAGCAGACCAAGAGGTCAGGACACAGTAGGCGTCCAAGCAAGGGAGGGGATACTGCTCGAGCAAATAATAGATACCACAAACTCAGAGTAGATAGAGTGTTACCACAGAAGAAACATCTCCGTTCTGGTTAGCTGTCCTATGAGGGGAAACATCTAGACTTGTGTTACCGTGAATCACCCAAGAGCCCCCAAATCTCTCTCCGATCCGATACTACACCAAACATCCATTGAAGTCCATCTGGTCCTTTCACGAATGGGAGTTTTGAGGCTAGGGGTTCATGTTTGTAGGACATATGACTATAGAGATCTAAAGACGTGGCTGTTCACACCGAGATCAATCGGAAAGCATTGAGTGATCATCGGTTGATCGGCTTGATGCAGGACGCAGGGCGCATCAGCCATGACACTTCGCATAAGACCCTGTCTTCCTCCTTATCATTGAACATGATGCAATGAAGTATTTGTTGGTCCTACCGGGCTGGCGACGAATGTCTAGCATACCAACGAAGGCAACTGAGCATCCAAGCGCCATCTCCAAGCCGACTTCAGGTAAACGCGGCGCGACAGTCACAACGACATGACCACGACACGAAGACCGGGCGTCACACGATCGCGAATACTGAGAATAGCGGGTCCTCCAAAGCCCACATCTCTACGATGGTATACCGCAACAGCGGCGCGACGCCGTCTGGACTACTCTCACAAGGCGACCACCGTGACCGATGACGCTATCGCGAAGCTTGCAGCGCAGCCTCTCCACCCACTTACGCTTGCTGACCTCGTGAAGTAGGCGACCCTGTTTCTCTTGAAAGCAGCTGTGCTAACCAAATAATCAGACATGGCCGACCTCCTCTCAGCGCGAAGCAATTGCTCGACTCCGCCAACTTCACCCTCTCCATCCTCCCTGTGCGGCTCGCCCATCGGATCCAATCCCTCCGTAACCTGCCTTTCATAGTGGTATCAAACCCCCATGTCTCGAAGATCCACAACAACTACCTCCACTCCTTGTCGACGCTGTTGCCGTACCAGAAGCGCAGGATAGAGTCGCTGGAGGAGGAGATCAAGTTTACCGAAGTCATGGCCGACCTTGTTCAGACCCACTCGAACACTATATCGATACTGGCACGAGGGTTTCTGGAAGCAAGGAAATACATAAGCCCGAAGGATGTGACCAGGTTCTTGGATGAGCATCTACGCGCTCGAATAGGGACGCGCTTGATTGCAGAGCAGCACATCGCCTTGCATTTCTCCTCCCAGCCCCATTTAGAAGTGCACAACAAGACCGACGAGCACGAAGCCATCAAGAAGTCGACTTTCATAGGCGTGATAGATACCGAACTCTGCCCAGCCGACATCATCCGAAGCTGCGAGTCGATGGTCTCGGAGATCTGCGAGTTGAAGTACGGTGTCCGTCCGCACCTCACCATCAATGGTCGCCCTGACTATACGTTCGCCCACATACCAATGCATCTGGAGTACATCATCACAGAGCTCCTGAAGAACTCCTTCCGCGCCACGATAGAGAACGGCATGGAGCGAGAACCCATTGAAGTCACCATCGCCCCGGCCCCCGAGGAACCTCTGGAACACACAAAGACAATCACGAACGCAGACCAGGGCTCCGCGGATATGGCATCCGGCAAGGCGCCGCCCGATTCGGCCAACAACAGCGATAACATCCGGCCGTTGGACCAATCCACCCCCGGCGTGACGATCCGCATCCGAGACCGAGGGGGTGGCATCTCGCCCGAGAACTACGCGCACATCTGGGACTACAGCTTCACCACCTTCAACGAGGATCAGATCTCGGACATGACGTCTGGCAAAGGCAACATGGACGCCTTGAATGCTATATCGGGAGCAAATGGCGAGGGCACTAGCCTGGCAGGACTGGGATATGGGCTCCCGCTCGGCAGGGCTTATGCCGAGTACTTTGGTGGTGGCATCAATGTGCAAAGTCTCTGGGGGTGGGGAACGGACGTGTATCTTAGCTTAAGAGGGGTGGGAAAGGTGGACTGAAACGCGGCGAGACTGAGCTTCACTGAAATGGGGTTGGGAAAGTCATGCTGGATAACATGGCAATGGATGGTCTGCAAAGTCCAGACTTAAGACCGGCATGCTCGGACTACGTACATCATCAATATCGATACCTCGAAATGTCAGGGCCAAGTGTAACCTTTTATGGAGGGGCTCTACTATGACTGCACAACTAGTCGATGCAAGGACTACGCAAGGCTCAACTTACAATCAGCTTGGAAGTGTTTTCCAACAGCCTCAAACGTCTGCTCGAAGAGTCGAAAGATAGTCTGCGATGACGTAAGGCTGGTGAAAGATTCTCAGTGGTGATAAATTGCGTCCAGCGTTTGAAGGAATAGGTCGGTACATTCACAATATGCTACGGCACGTGTTTATTCAAGAGCGTTCACTTTTATTCTATTAAGAGGGACATGTGCTGCCTCTCCAAGTCCACATCCAGCACCAGTTAGAAATCTACCAATAGTAGTCTCTTACCAAGCAAGTCCCTTCCTATGGTCCGTACCACTAGTTGTAGTGTATGCCCGTTGTTGGATAATCACAAAAACCGGAATATAGGGCCTCGCACCGAGTCAATGTCTTCCGCAAACCATCTCCTCAGATCCAGTAAGCCTCGTTGCTCGGCAGTATCATCGAAAACGCCATGATCAAAGGGCATATCGCCAAACAGGTTCCTCTCAGGCCAGGGCTCGGGAACGATGGCATCTTCGGTCATGTATTCCGGGTGACGGCGAGAATGCTCCCTGAGAAAATGCTTCTCCGCGGTTACACCATCCGTACGCTTCCACTGCTTCGCTACCTTTGAGTCGGTGGGGAATACCTTGAAGCAGGGACAGCCTGGCTTGTAGTAATAGCAGGGCGATGGGAATGATGCAGCTGTCTCCGTGTCATATGCAGCGACTTCATGCGGGCATATCCGCCGGATGAACCTTTCATTTCTCGCTTCGGTAACGCCTAGAACGGTGTCTATGCCATACGCTCTCCAGTCACAGTAGGGGCTGTAGAACTTCGCCTTGTCGCTGGAGCGGAAGATGACGACTTTGAGTCCTGGGAAGCGGAGCGCAAGTTCCCTCATAAACCAGCGTTCAAAGAAGTGGCGGTAGTATTGTTCCTTCCAGCCATCTCTCTGGTCCCCGATGAATTGTCTAAAGTGCGCAAGCATGAACTCATAGCTGTTCAGTATGACCAGCGTCTTAACTTTGGGATGTCCCCGAAGAAGCGGAAAGCTGTCTGGGGGTAATTCTATCCCTTGACCTGTCCACGACTGCGTGAAGAGCTCCCTACCGCCCCTTGTTGCCATCTCGACGAGGTTGTCCAAGAGTTCATCACTGCTGGAAGGGTGCAGGGGTAACGCGAGTCGCTCCAAGCCTGGACACTCTAAGAGTTTTCGAAGAACTCCCTCCCTTTGAGGAACCTTTGGCAAGGCCAGGCTCTTCAAGGAGTTCTTATGGTTGTGGAAGCCTTCGCCGCCAAGCCATCTGCGCATCAAGGGGGGGTGGACGTCCTGCACGACGAGCTCTTCCAGGCCTCTGAAAGACGTCAACAGCTTGTTTAGTTCGTCGGCATCGCTGGTATCTTCTTCGAAATCACTAGCGTCAAGCACTGGATCGCCGTCCACTAGCAACCTCTTCAGCACTATGACTCGCTTTTCGAAGGCTTCTGCGAATGCCAGCAACAAATCTCTGCGGCAGTGACGAAGCTCTAGAGAGTTGAGTCTGCAAAGATCGAGCATCTTGGGCAGAATCTCTGGACCCTCCACAAAGTAACACCCCTCGATGCGGACAGATTCTGCCTTTAAGAAGGCCGGTTGGTCGATCGATACAGCGCTGATGTGACAGTGCATGAGAGTCAGGTGCTTCAGGCGGCTGGAATCAATGTGCGTGCGCAGTAACTGACAGATGTCTTGTGTGAGCGCTTGCTGCACTAGATTGAGAACCTCAGGTCGTAGTCGAATGGCGCGGGACTCCCGCCGCTTCTTGGACAAGAGCGTTTGTAAGAATTGAGCCGCTGCCCGGCGATTGTCAGTGGCGTTGTTGACCCTGTCAACACCCTGCTCTACCAGCTTTCTGTCCTCTCCTATAGCTATGTGAAGGTATGTGAGGTCTTGGCCACGGTCGATGAGAAGCTTATGCGCAAGGAAACAGGTACGTAGATCGCACGCATAGATTGAAAGCTTTTCCAATCTGGGCACTAGGGTCTTGATGAGCTCGTTCTCGCCTTTCTCAATTTGTGAGTCATAGTCCTCTGGTAGTCTTCCTCCAAGGAACCTGATTTCTCGGAGGGTCAATGCTCGTTGTAGTATGGCATTGTCGAGGCTGTTCGCGGCACCGTCAGGAATGCTCTCTTATCATTTAGTGGCAGAAAGCTTTACCTAGTCTCATAAAGCACCCGCTGAGGATAAAGGTCGAACAGGTCATCAGGCCGAATGTAATTCCGAGAAGGTATGGGCACCTCGGGGAGAGGGTTCATTGGCGAGTGTTCGCTCAAGCGGAGGTGAATCGCGTGCTTGTGGATACTGTTGTTGTTCTTCTGACAGAACCAGGCTTCGATATCGGGTAATTGGTCGTCATCACAGTCCAACGACAGCCACACTTGTCGGAACAAGTGTGGGCCTGCCAAGTCATGGAACACTGAACTCTCAGAGGTCAGCTCTTTGAGCTTTTCTCTTGGTAACTGAAGGTCGTCAGTGGTTGTTACACCAGGAACGATGTTCTCCGAGACTTACGTAACCGAATATCTTATAAAGCAACTCGTGAGGAAGTCTTGAAAGACTAGACATGGTTGCCATGATAATAGCAGTGAAGTAAGTCGCAGAAAGGGTGGTAGACAGAATGTCGATTGCAGAAACAATGTCTTGAGGAGTCGACTGTATTTATCTTGCATAAGTCGTCAAGGTTGTTGTCGGGATACTTTCAACGAAGTGGGAGATGTAAGGAAGGTGCAGAGATAGAAGTGAAGGGTTATGTAGGCCCTTGCAGGCAGCGGTGCCATGACATTTAGTATGCTCAATCTTGGAGGGCACATGATCGTTCTCGTGACAGATGTGTTGGCATATAGGCTTCACCCAGAGGAGCCCCGTGGAGGCATTCCCGAGAGTGAAGGTGATCCTCGCACCAGGATTGAGAATGATGCCATACTGAGTCTTTGGATCACATGATGCGTACGTCTCAGGACCGCTGAAATGCAATGACCAAAGAACGGAGGAGATATTCTAGTGGCAAATTGATAGGCAGTCAGAAACCTCCGTAACCTGATTTCGTTGAGAACATTGATAGGGATTGTATTTTCCAAGGCTTGCAGGATCAATGATAAAGTGCAGTATAAAAGCAACATACAGCATGCATAGAGGCTCGCGTGTTCAATCTTTCTTAAGAGGGCCGTTACAGGGGCAGCCTTCCACATGTACTTGCTTATAGATGCGCTAAGGAAGTTGAGGTAGTTGGATTTGTTGCCATAGAACGGTAAGACTTACCACAGAGCTCTGAAGAGCGGCTGCACCCCGGCAGGATACAGGTGCATGATGGGGGCAAGATTAAGGTGACTAGGGCCTTTGCCTGCTGTTCCTTCGATTTGAGTACCTTGTGACATTTCAGTAACCATTTGACTTCTAGAGCAGCCTGGACGCAATGGCTTTCTGTGTGGCATGCACAGTCATTTCCTAAGCCAACCGCAACACACCTGTTCGCATGAAGTAGCGATACCGTGATACTGGTAACCGCGTTAGAAGCCATCAGCTCTTTGTGTCCTTTGGGTGGCGAATGAAACAACCACATGCTCCTCACAGATGTATGCTCTACCTCAGCACTTGCAAAGCGTCATCCGATGCACTTTGATGCATTTTAGGTGGCTTGGTGTTGAGGATATTTTGCGGGATGCGTTCGATAAACATGAATTGTAAAATGATTGGAGACCAAAAATCGAGCTTGGAGACGGAACTTAGCTCTTCTACACTTGTCTAGTTTCGAGACGAATGTACCAAAGCTCATTGTCCTAGATGGTGTTGTTCTTCGGTATATCTCTGAAGCGAGAGTACATCGTTGCCGATATACCGTGTCGAGCACGACCTCGTGACAGACAGAGAAAGATCTAGTGTATTCTTCTCGTAATCCCTGTCGTTACAAAATAACACACCCTAGGACACGCAAAGGTCGGAACCAGCCTATGGAGCCTTGTTTGGAAGAGATAGTCGGTTGTTGTGCGAGCTTCACCATATCTGCAAAGCGGGATCCTTTGGATGGTAGTAGTTCCAGACTTCGAAGTCTAACTCGGGGAAGTCTCCGCCATGTAGACAGTAACCCTCAATAGCCTTGTCGAACCCTCCTCCAAAATTTTCCAGCTCGAGCAGCCCATATCGATGATCATCGTCGAAGAGCGCTCGCAAGCAGATGGATTCTAAACGGAGTAATTGCGGTATTGTACGGATCACCGCTTCCCACTTTCCATGGCCGGGAAGGATATGCGCGTTTTGAAGCGTGAGGTGTCGGAGTGTCTTTGACTGCGTCCGGAGGAAGGCGATAAGGGACCGCTCAGTTGTGACAATACTAAGGGTCAGAGTGTACAGTTGAGCCTGGCAGTCGCGCTCCATCTCCGCCATTAGATCCGTGCTAGGAACGATGCTATCAGGAAGCCATGAGTCCATAGCGTCATAGAAGCTTTGGTGGAAAGTGTACCGAACAGCAAGGTTTCCAGGGACGTTGGAGCCCTTTAGATATCTTGCCAGTGCCTTGACTCCCTGGTGGATGAGAAAACCATACCTCTCGTCCACCTCTACGGTATTGTCACCAAAGGAAACTGTTATACCCAGCGCCGTCAGGGGCTTGGTGGCGCGCTCCCACTGATGTAAAAGTGATCCATCCAACTGCAGCGACCCAGCAACCTCTGCCAGCGCGGTCTCAGTGGTGTTGAAATCTACTCTTCGAATTGGGGTCAGGTCAAGTTGCGCATGTCTACACTCCAAGGCTTTCATCAAAGCTCGCATGCCTCTGTATGATTCATCCCCATCCGGAGTTCGCTTTGACTGCTCCGTGCCCGGGATGACTCCAATACGCTGTTCGTAAGCCTGCCAGATCGGTCGGCAAGAGCAAGTTGAAGGCGTATGGAAGAAGTGTACGCTCTGCAAATTCGGCAAGTTCTTCAGCACCTTCATGAACTTGCTGGTCGCTTCACCGAACTCGTAGTGCGGATCGGCCAGTTGCTTGCGATCGAAGTCCACCCACTTCTGCTGCTCCTCAAAAGCGACCTTGTACTGCTCAAACGCAACCAGGGTCAGCTGCCCCGACAGCAACTCCCTATGGCGGCCATCCGGCCTCAAACTCAAGAAATCATTAAGATCCGGCGGCTTTAGTGGCTCGGCGTGAAAATGAAGTACTTGAACATATTTGTGGTACTCACTGTGCGAAGAGATGGCTACTAGGTTATCCAAGCTCTTGTCCGACATCAAGACGTGTGCCTCTTTGTATAGACGCGTCACGCCGACAGAAGCAAAGCGTTTGCATGCCAGGCGGAGATTCTTCAAAGACTCGAAATCAGCCTGATCAACGATAACGTCAATCAACTCTTGCGGAAGGTTCTCCATTGTAGTCACTTCGAGCCGTACTCCAGCTTAAGGAAGAACTCTGAAGAATCTCTATGTTGTTGACTTTGACTGCGCTGTTGACCACAAAGAGCACCGCAATGTTGATGCCTCAGGAAGACGAGGCCAATACTCATGCCGTCGCCGTGCCGAGGCATCACTTCGGCATATGGATGGCATCGACATGCTCTCCACCTTTGCATGCCTATAGTGTCCCTCAGCTCCTTGTACATTGTGGATGCTCCCTGCAACTCTTCATTATCGCGAACCTTTCATCACCTCTTTACTACGCTCTAGTCAACTTCAGAGATATCAACGATGGCTACCGAACGACTTTCCTCGCTTCTTTCTCACATCTCTCCGAGCAAGAGCGGAGTTTCTGCCATGTACGTAGACCTGCTGGTGACGCGGTCTTGTAAAGCTCCTCTAATTCTGTTATTGTAGCACTCAGAAGAACCCCGATGATATCGTCATTACCCTCGCTATACGTACGCCGCTTGCAAAGGCGAAGAAGGGAGGCTTCAAGGACACCACACTGGATTCAATCGTAGTCAAGATGCTGAAGCAGGTCATCCACAAGTCACGGCTCGACCCTCAGATGGTAGAGGATGTGTGCCTCGGAAACGTACGTGCCTGACCATTGAGCTTGGTGTGACCCAATGGCTGACCCGCTGCTAGGTGTCGGATGCGAAGGCTGCGTACTACTGCCGCGCCGCCGTAGTTGGAGCCGGTTTCCCCAACACCACATCCGCCTCGTCTGTGAACAGATTCTGCTCGTCGGGCTTAAAGGCAGTTCAAGACATAGCCAACCAGATCATCACCGGCTCAATCGAGGTCGGTCTTGCGATTGGCGCAGAGTCAATGACGGTCGGCGGCGACAGGCTGGAGCGGCCGTTTGTGGATGAGATTCTGGAGACGCAAGAGGGCAGGGACTGCATGCAGCCTATGGGACAGACGTCAGAGAATGTAGGCAAGGACTTCGAAATCACGAGGGAGGCACAGGACAGGTTCGCTGCAGAGTCATACAGGAGAGCAGAGGTGGCACAGAAGGCAGGCTTGTTTGATGACGAGATTGTGCCCATCAAGACTACGGTGAAGGATCCCAAGACAGGCGAGGAGAAGGAGGTCACCCTGACCAAGGACGAGGGTCCCAGATGGGGCACCACATACGAGGCGCTTGCTAAGATCCGCCCCGCTTTCACCCAGTACGGTGACAGGAGTACTGGCGGCAACAGTTCGCAGGTGACCGACGGCGCCGCCGCGGTGCTCCTCATGAAACGATCAAAGGCAGAGGAGCTCGGACAGCCCATCCTTGCCAAGTACGTCGGCGCAACCGTTGCAGGCTTGGCTCCCAGAATCATGGGTATTGGCCCGACCATTGCCATTCCGAAGCTGCTGTCAAAGTTTAACATCACCCTCGATGACATTGACGTTATCGAGATCAACGAAGCCTTCGCGTCCATGGCGGTGTATTGCATCAACACGCTCAAGATCGATCCCAACAAGATGAACATGCGTGGAGGTGCTATTGCTCTTGGCCACCCTCTTGGATGTACTGGAGCGAGACAGATCGTTACCGGCTTAAGTATTTGCCGCGAGCAAAAGAAGAAGATCTTGCTCACCAGTATGTGCGTTGGGACGGGTATGGGAATGGCTGGCTTGTTTGTCAATGAGCAGGTCTAACGAGCTATGATATCTTGCGTTGGGCGATTTATGAAAATGCCAATGTTAACAAAACGTTCTTGTATATAGTTTAGCCAACTCTTGGTGGGCCGAAATATAAGGGTCCACAATGCCACTGAGTAAACTAATAATACAGACCGAAGTGAGTTCTCCCTAATGTACATTCCTTACTGTTACTGCGCCCAGTAGCGCATCTTACAAGCCGCTTAACTCGAGTACACCAACAACCTCTTGGCACCACCGCAGAATTCTTCCACCTTTCCGGAGCAAAAGCTCACTTGGCACTCTTTCATATCAATCGACAAACTCGTCTCCATCAAGGTGTTCCCACAGTAACACTCCGTCCCGACCTCCAACCCACCGAACTTGTACCCCCTAGCAGAGCATCGATCCAAGCACGCTTCAACAGTCATTCCCGTCCCGCTGCTTCGGCTCGTCCATGTGTATCCCGTCAAACCTCTCTTGTTTGCAGAATCAGTGTAGCAACCAAGGAGCTCATATTTTCCATAGCTCTGCACAACAATCGGCATCTCATATTCTGTGTAGTTGTACACACTGAGTCGACTTCCACCGCCACAAAGCTGACTAGTGTTCCCGGCACATGGCATCGCGCACCTGTCTGCGCCAAGGGCACTGCTCGACGCGATAGAGAGGCTGCAGTAGCACTGTGTTCCGAACTCAAGACCCGCAAGAGGGTAGTTCTTGGAGAGGCAGAAGACTTGGCAGGACTCGATGGTCATGTTATTCATGGACAACGACGCGCCGGTCAGAGCGCGGGACGTGGTGGAGTCATTGGCGCAGCCAAGGTAGGCCCAGGGGTAAGAGGAGACGGTCGGGGGAAAAGAGCCAGAGAGGGTACTCATAGCAAAGATGCTTGAAGTTGTTGAGGCTGCGGTTGCAGGACTGATTAACGGACGGGTTGACGACGTGGAAGGCATACGGCTACTTGTTGAAGTGGCTGCAGACGAGTTCGTGCGCATCGGTTGTACTGAAGATGTTGGTGCCGCTTGACTGCTCGCCGAAGGAAGCATGGAATTGGTGGAAATAACTTGTATAGATGAGGAAGATCGCATTCCACTATCTGTCAGTAACCAGGAAATGCTAGAAGATGCTGTCGCCAATCTGGAATCTGAACCCGATCTGGTTGGAGAAGCCGAGGAGGCCATGTCGCTCGCAAGTTTTGGAGAGGAGCTGGCAGTGGCCAGAAGTGAGGAGGTTGGAAGGGTTGCTGTACTTGTTGAAGCGAGAGGAGAGCTTGAACTGCTCGTGGCAGTTTGTGATCCGGGCGATGATGAATTCATAGAGAACGGAGGGGAAGCACGCATTGAACTCTTCGAAGAGCTTGACGTTCCTAAAAGGATCGATGAAGGAGTATAAGAGACAACAACTGAATCCGAAATAGGAGAGGCAATAGTGTTGATCGAAGTAGTAGATGCTAACGAACCGGAAAAGATTGACACAATGTGGCCAAGGGAGCTTGCTGATGCCACCACAGTTGATGTAGCTACTGAACTGCTGTTGCTGGTAGTGGTGGTGGTCAGGCGGATAACTTCTCTACCCCCCCATACCCCTGCGTTTGGATTGCTATTCCCCACGCTGGACTTCATGTAGCAAGGGCTCTGCGGGCCAGGAGCCATCCAACTAAAAGCCAAACATTGAACGTTCATGGCACACGCCTCGACGCAAGCCCCGTAATCGTCAACGTACATCATATCGAGGTCGCCTCCAAAGTGGTCAATGTAACACTCTAAGGTGTAGGTACGGCCGTTGCCAGCCGAGTAAGTCGTATTGTTAGAACCAGGACAGGGCGCAGCTGACGCGGTCGCTGCGGGTTGGCTTTGCGATGAACCAGAAGCGATTGTTAAGGTGGTTCCAGTACGTGTAGTCGCTGAAGGCGATGTAGTGTTGTTGTTGGTGCTGTTGCTAATGGTGGAAGTGAGCTGATACAAGGAGAGACCGCTAGATCCACCACAGATCTGAACAGGATTTCCAGTACACTTCATGGAGCATCGCCCATCTGTGACTGTTGAGCTGCCTGCAGTGAGCGTGTTGCCGCAATAGCATTCCTGCTGATACTCCACGCCGAAGTAAATGAAGCTCTTGCAAAAGGCGGCACAGATCTCCAAGGTCATCGTGGCGCTCTGCGTGTTCTTCCCAGTAAGCGTTCTCTTGGCGACGGCATCGGTTCGACATTCGATAAAGGTATATTCTCCAACAGCCTGAGGGTTGCCCGCTGCCGCGACACTAGAAGGAGTTGCCGTAACCAAGACCGTCGATGCAATGGCTATCGTCCCGCTTGTGATAGTCCCGTTAATGGCGTATACTGAGAGGCGGCTACCAGCACCACAAAGTTCTGTCTTGTCCCCCGCGCATACCATCTTGCAATCGGTGTCGGGAGACTTTACAGCGGTAGAAGCAAGTGTATCCCCGCAGTAGCATTCCGAAGCATACTCAACCCCAAAAAAGGTGTAGCCGGCACAAGAGGCTGCACAGCTCTCAAGGGTCATGGTATCAAAGGCGCCAACGGTCTTTCCCGAAAGACTCCTGGAGGCAAGGCTGTCTCCGTAGCATCCATGATACTGGTATGCACCAACTAACGCTTTTGACGAAGCTGGCTTGTACTTTGCATCTAGCGTACCGTTCTGCGGGAAGTACTTTGTTTGATCATAGTATAGAGACATGTAACCCCCAGCACCACCGCAGAGCTGCGCCGTGTCCCCTGGGCATTGATACGTGGTACACAATTTCTCGTCCACTCGGTACTTAATGTCAGGGATCATTGAACCAAGCCAGCATTCGGTTCTGTACTGTGTCCCGGCAAAGGGATAATCACCGGCGAAACCCTGCTGCTGACAAAGGCCATTGGTGTTATTGACGTTGTTGACTTGCTTCTGCAAAAGCCTGATGCCATTACTGTTGTCTATGTAACAACCGAGGTACTTGAAACGAGCTGTTCCCGTACCAGCCAACATTGGGCCCACCTGAAGAGCCTCGAGCGTCCCTGTAAAGTTCAGAACGTGGACGCCAAAGGTAAGGTCATTGGTATTGAGCGCCCAAGTACCACTATAGATGATAGGATCTGAGTTCAGGGTTGCCGCGCCCGGGGAGAAGACCACTGAGCCCACACTGGTCTCTCCAGGCGGAATGATCAGACCTTCGTGGAAGTCAGTGTTGGGGTTGGTAGCACCCAATATCGTTCCTTCAAGTGGCTTCGACTTGGTAATGAGCAAGTCGGAACCTCCAGTGTTGCTCAGACGAATGGTGACGCCTAGCTGAGTGAAACCAGGTGATGTGCCGAGATCAATGTGATAATCACAACCAACCTCCGGGTCTGCGCATGGCGGCAACGCTTGCCAACCGCCTTCGTTGGTTGATCTTTCAATCCTCGCGACAGGGGCAGTATCCGCAGAGCCGGTGAAAACGGTATATGCGGAACCTCCATTCGAGTATATCTGCAGGATACTGTAGACATCGCCCACATTGTCGGTATTGAACGCAACGTGAACGGTAACAGACTCGCCCCCTTTGATCACGGACCCGACGGCGGGCAAATCTGCGGAGGTAAAGTGTCCGTCTTCGTCTAGCACCACCGGATAGTCGCTCATGGTGACGTTGGTGAATGTTGCGGGCTCATCGTCGTCGTCGTCCGGCATGAGGGTGCCGTCAGTGAAGCCATACCCGGTGATAGTCATGTCATTTTGGCCTACATTACTGATGATGAATGTATTTTCCGACCCTTTCTCTGCGGCGACCGATCCAATGACCAAAGCCGGGAAGTTTACCCCAAGAGGACTAACCGCAATGAAGGGGTTTGGACTGACGGATCGACCGGAAACAGAAATAGGCTGCTCATTCGAATAGCCGGTAATCCCGTTGGTTGTTAGAATACTGATCGACGTTGACTGCACGCCCGGCTGCACTGCAGGTACGCTGGTACTATCCGAATTCAGCGTGTAACCGGTTAAGTTAAAGGCTACAGCAAACGAGAAAGAATCCCCTTTCTTCAGTGGACCGTTCGGCAAAGCGGAAAGAGAAGCTTGGTAGATGGTCTTCCCTGATGTCAAACCTCTAAAGTTGGTGATCGGGATGTTGGCGGTGCAGTTTATGAGCATGCTCTTAGTAGTTCCTATAGACACGGAGCCGTAGTCTACAGGCGATGTGCATGTCAAAGGCAGCGCAACTGGCGAGCCGAATCCGAGAATATTACCATTGACCCCAGCTGTGTAGTAGCGGCCGTCCCCGAAAGCTGGGCGTTGGAATTTGGAGAGCTGCGGGACCGAAGGCAAGTTGATCTTGATCATTTTGCCGTTCTGTGGCACTGCATAATAAGCGCGAACACCTGCATCAGGGTCAACAAGCCAGAGGATGGCTGTACCTGCTTGTCCCTTGAAGGTGGTGATGGTTGCTGGACCCACGCCTACACGGCCAGCCGAGAGCTCATCAGTCTGTGCGACTAGTGTGAATGCGGGACGACCATACGAATCACGACCTAGGGAGTAGACGTAGGTTGGGCTACCAATAGGAGTAACGTACAGATAGCCGCCCTCGAGTGGGTAAGTGCCGACGTTGCCGAATATGCTGCCTCCAGAAGGAGGTGTCAGTGTTTGTATGATAGCATCACCACCACCTTGGCCGAGCTTGTAGCCACCAAGGTTATCGGCATTGGTGACGTAGCATTTAGCGTTCTTGCCGCAGGTAATGGCTAGGCGGGAGACTCCACCGCCGCTGAAGACTGCAGGGTCAGGAAGCGCGATACCTCCCGAGCCGAGGTCCCTATCAGCGGCGTCCAGTGCCAGATACTCATATGTCTGGAAATAGTCTTGCTGGACAAGTGACCCATTGCCCCTGACCGCGAGGTTGACCATGCATTCACTGAGCGTGTCGAGATGCACACGTCCAGAGGCGGGAAGAGCTTGGTTTACCACTTTTTTGTAGCCATTGCCGGTCGCGAAGAAGAGCCGTCCGTCATTGTCAGAGGCGATAGGCATGCCAGACATCCAGACGCCGCAGCCACCGCCGCCGCCATTCCAGGTGCTGTCTTGAGGAGGAGCGTCCGGGCCACCACTGGTGGCGTATCCTGTCAGGTAATCGCCTTGCTTGCTCATACCGACGATCCATCCAGTAAAGTTGTACTGATCACAATGACCGCCAAAGCCGGCGAAGATGACGCCGTTCACCATGTTAAGTGAAGCTCTCTGAAGAACAGTTCCACCAGTGAACCAACGCGTCTTATCGTTGTCACCTGTCGCGCCTTGGATATCCCTTGGGAACCCTGGCCTTTCCTTCAGAGTAAGCGCATCGACGGCATGGAAACGGTATGCACCGTTCTGCCATCCTCTCTGACCGACTTGAAGGTAGGATTTGGCCCAGAAATACACAGTATCCGTATCTGGATCAATGACGGGGGTCCCTGTAATACCAATGGTACCACTTATGTCGTTGCAATTCCCCAGATCCGCCACTTGAAACGGGCCCTCGCCCTCATCGGCCAAATCCCGAGAAGAGATGAGGGTACCGTTGACTGCGTCGAGTACAAAGATGCGGTTCTGCTCGGAGAAGGTCAAGACGACCTGACCGCCGTAGGTAGTCGGCGTGTATACTAGAGGCTTTGCGTAGAATTGCTCGGGAAGACCATTCCTCGGTGCAGGAGTCTGGTACCTCCAGATCAAACCGAACGAGCCTCCGGAGACTACAGCCGGATCCATGTTGTGGTTTGGCAGGTAGCCTGATTGTGCTGAATCACCGTCTAGAAGGGTATCGGTTGGACTGTAGCCTTCAACATGCGCACAAATAGCGGCAGCTAGGACACTCTGTAGGATTGTTGAGATCTTCATGACAAAGAACAAATGAGCCTGTTACAATGTGATAAATATGGGGAGTAATAGCGGCATGCAACTGGAGAATGAGTGGTATAAGTACTGAACGAATGGCCACGATGACGAAGCACCATAAGATAAATGAGAAGTTTAAGACCTGGTCAGCGCAAAGTTGATGAGATGGAATGGACAAAGTAATATATCTTGGGGATACAGGAGTCTCCAGTCGTAGCGGGTAGAAAAGCAACGCCGCTTTGCTTGGTTCTCCAACCCGTCAGTCGAGCGGTTTCAGACACTCTTGCCAGATGTCCTTGAGTCGTGGCCCTCGCTGTAGGCAGCTACGTGACACATAGGGGCTACTGGAGGCTATGTTGCGGCAGACATACATACCATACATACCACAAGCGATCAATGCTTAAAGGGGCAACAGACAGGAATACTGTGATCGGCATCGAGCCTCTTCCGCCAGGGATCTCGAACACACGGAGAGGTAAACCTCGATTCTGCTGATATCAACATCCCGAAACTCGTTAGTAACATTCGGCGTAACATGCTGGGCGATCCGATGCAGGTGCCATCGAACGGGATCCTGTACTGCTTGATACTAATGGTCGGAGCCGCCGTGCTGAAGCAGTCGATCGTAGAAGAATGAGTGAGAGCACAAGACAGCTCCACTCAGGACGGGAACATACAGTACGAAGTGCAAGGTCTTCGTTTGCGGAAGCCTCTTGGAGAACTAGTGGATGTGAGGAGGTTAAGAGCCAAGAGAAGATATCGGGAGAAACCCGAGCGTGTGCCTTTACCAAAGCACGGATCCCAAACCTAATCTCATCTTCATCACACCCAACCCGACCCGACCTGTCACAACCGCACCTGGTCAAGTGCATGTTACTCAATACAGGCTTCCACTGACTGAGCTTGCAGACGATGATCGATTTGGATCATATACATGGATTCCGGGAGGGCGGTTGCCCGCTCGGTGGCTTGCTGTTGCTCTCTCGTCAGTGTATGAGTTTTCTCCGCCATCAATTTCTCTCTTAGATCGCTTTGGACGTTCTCGGTAACAGATAGGCCATGTTCCGTTGTTAAACATACTTCTTGTCTTCTCGTCATTTCCCTACAAAGCGTTACACATCGATGTTGAATCATAGTGGCGCAGTCTCTATGATATCTGCTTCGCGCTATTCGCCGTGTTTGGTAGCTCTCGCCTCAATCGAAGTTCCTCGGATGCACGCGCTCCTGGCGAGAAGTATCTGATCCGGTACTCAGTTGCCCAAACGAGGTGTTAGCCGACATCAGTAGATGCCTGCAGCCTCCTTGCCGAAGCTATGCAGCAGAGTGCCGCTGGGATGAGCAATCAAGAACATGTAGTTAATGGATCGTGGGTGCGATTCAAGAGCGCCGTGGTATTCTTCAAACCGATAGCGCAAGACTAGCTTACATTCCATACCAAAAGCAAGACAAAGGGAACCGTCTCAACCCGCTTCCAGGCCTTCTGCAGCACCGTTCAATCATTCTGCATGGCCTCCTAGCCATACAGATCATCCCCTATGAGTTAACCACCTCCCATTTCTCCTGATTTTCTTCTACTCAACATAATTTCCGTCAAGGTAGTAGCCATTGGACATGGCTGGGTTGAACCAGTTCCCCGTGGCATCAAATTGACCTTTGTTCTTTGCGTACACCGATCCGTACGCTGTAGAGTAGTAAGTGCAGGTCAGGATGCCACTTTGCCCATTCTTGTATAAGATATACGCGTCGAAGAAGATGCAAGGGCCAAGATGGATGTTCGGATGCGCCTTGTTGTATTCTGTCTGAGCCTGGCACGAAGCTGCGCACAAGCTGGGATCATAAGGCACATCCTGACCGAAAGTCTGAACTCGGAGATAGCCGTGGTCCTTAACCGGGGCTGGGGCGTTGATCGTGAAGTTACCGAAACTTACTGGGCCTTGAAACCCGGGAACCGTCGGTGCACTGTTTTTGGTGTAGGCATTCGAGCCCGCCATGACAACTCGAAACTTGCCCTGAAATTGACCCACGTTGGTAGCTTGGCTAGCTTTGATTGGCATGCCATAAAACGCACACTTGAGAAGTGTGGCAGAGGTGGAGTTGGCAAAGGCTGGGCACAAAGTGTTATCTGGAACTTGGGTCTTGGTGCTGACGACAAGCGGGACACGCTCGTAGTCTGGACGTAGTCAGAAAAGACCAGTACGAGCTTGAAGAGGCAATCTTACAGATATTGAAGGCATTACATCCAGCCATGGTGTCGCATTTAGCGGCGCAGATGGTGGGGTCGTAATTGGAAAGGCCACGAGTCGTGTACGTAAGGTAGCTGGAGTCCATTGCGGTCGCTTTGAGGTTTGAAAATCTTGGAACAGCAGCGTAACCCAAGGGAACCGGGGCAGAAGATGCCAGAGAAGCGAAAGGCGCATAGGATTGGAAGGCCTCTGGGCTGTCCGTGGGCGAGACAACTTGGGGCCCGTTGTAAGACCTGCTGGTGCAGGTTACTTCCTGCCTCCTGACAACCTGGACTGCGGCGGTCGCCGTGGCCATTTCGACGACGTCGGCGACCTTGGCGGGCTGATCATAGGTAGGATCCTCAACTGGGGTGGCGTCACCAATAGGGGCTCCCACTTCTGGAACATATGGAGTCTCGTCGTAGTCTCCAATGGGAAGATCCTGTCTCTTTTGTGTTGGTCCGGCAAAGGTGGCCCCGGCCAGGAGTGATATCACGAGCCAAGAGCTTCTCATTTTGAGTATTTGATGCAGTTCCTGGATGTGTGGGGAAAGAAGATTGCAGGACGCAAATGAGCGACTAAGGTAGGAAAGGAATACCAAGCAATTAGAAACCAGCGTCCAAGTAGATTGTAACCACGAGTAGAGGAGTGCTGTTATCGACAGGAAGATCTACATGGCCTGGACTGCCGCGTAAATATATAGGGAGGACCAACTTCCAAATGGGTTCATAAGTGAACATGCATTTGATCCGCCTCTTCACAATTCAAACTTAGACATCCCAGTCAGGATTGGATCAATAGTTCATCAAGCTAGGAAATGTTTCCAACGAAACCATGAGGCTTAAAGCTGTGTGCAGCCGCATACCGGTTCAGTCTCAGCCGAGTTCTGGCTAAGAGCCGTCAGTAAAGCCACCCTAATGAACCTCTATATTCAACCCTACAACGAGCCCACCAGAGGGGAAATGGAAAGCACCAGGCGAGTAGTACGTTCACAACATCAACTCTTCCGGATACCGAGATCTAACCCTTTTTTTAGAGATATCATAATTCTTGTATCACGACAAAAGGAAGGGGGAATTTTGGGTCTCATTTAGACTAAGCATTCGTTCGTTCTTGATGAGATTCTTCTGTATAACAAGGGACTACAGAAAAATGTCGTAAATCTGCATAAACAAATCGACTTTGATTGCAAGTTTTCCTGTCCCGAAAGAGGTGGGCTTGTCTACAGTCAATTCAGCAGTACAATAAAAGGTGCGCTGGGTGCTAGCCACCTAGTCCATGAAAGGAGAAGCATCTCAGAGGGGACCGTGCACTCTTGTCTGCCACCATGCATCAAGCCGTGACCTGTCCATGTCTCGAAGTTCCAACGCACGCTTGCGCACGCGTGCATCTCGGGACGATGCATAGGGGTTATGCTCCCGATGGAAAAATGCGTGTGCGGTTGCAGACTCTTTTCGTCCACCGTGGTGGGTCGGGAGAGGCCACAAAGCATTGGATGCGCTGAGCTGGTTGCTTTGAACATTCAAAGCCGGCGATCAATATGCACATGGCCACGAGCGGGAACCGCTGCGTGGTTTCAATAGAGCTCTAGATGAACGTGGCTGCTTCAATATCTCATCGGGTAGTCATAGATTTTTGTACACCCGTCCTTCCAATGGTGGCACAACCTTTTTGGAATGAGTCCTGTATGTCTTCGTTCTGCGTAGTACACTTCCACTTTCAAACTCTCCTATAACTTGTCATTGCGTGGTTTACCTAGCCTGTGAGCGCTTGTGTCGAATTCCGGTACCATTAGAAGACACACACATAGAGCGATTGAGTCTAACCTGGCAATTTCTCCATCATATGGCATCGCCGGCCATCTCGACGAGGTCGGATATTGCTGGTCGAATGGACGCAAGTTTTGGAGAGTATTCGTCCAGAAAGAAGTCTTCGTCAGTCATACAAAACCCATTTCAGTGTACCGAAGACGCGTTAGAAAGTTTCACGCTGAGCGAGATGTACATTGGCAAACCGAATACCGTTGGAGAAGCAGGCAGTGAAGGCATCGCTGCCCGGAGTAGCAAACACCGATTCAAGAGCTACAGGCTGAAAGGGAAATACGAGCAGCCATGGATTACAGACCCTCGCATGAAGAGGACCAGAATCAACAACTGGATAGTGTGGGCTTTCATGGGGCTTGGTGTACTGTTGAGCGTCTACATCTGCTTTTCTGCTACCAGAAAGGTGCCCAACAAACCATACTGTCTAATCTTGGAAGACAACTTTCAGAGTATCAACTCTGAAGTTTGGACACACGAGGTACAGGTAAGGTTCGTTTAAGGAGAGGTCCGGATCCGTTATTGACATCCTACAGGTCAACGGTTTTGGCACTGGTTCTTTCGACTGGACCACCACCGATACGAAGAATTCATACGTGGATGCAACCGGTCTTCACATCGTGCCCACCCTTACCAATCAGACCACAGACATCGACAACGACAAGCTCTTCAATGGGCATACCCTTAACCTGACAAAAGCTGGCGGTGATGGGTCTTGTACTGGCGTATCCAACTCAGAGTGCTCTGCCCGCTCGAACATGACTCTCGGAACCATGATACCGCCGGTGCGCTCTGCGCGTCTTACCACGAAGGGAAAGAAGTCCATCAAGTACGGTCGGGTTGAAGTCACTGCGAAGCTTCCCCGAGGCGACTGGCTATGGCCTGCGATCTGGATGATGCCCGAAGAGTCTATCTACGGCCTTTGGCCAAGAAGCGGAGAAATGGATATTATGGAGAGCAGGGGAAACTTTGTAGGTTATCCAGATGGCGGTCGCGACGTGTATACAAGCACTCTACACTGGGGCCCTTCCATGGCTACGGACGCGTACTGGAGGACCACCAACGGCAAGGCTATTCGAAGAACTGATTACACCGAAGGCTTTCACACGTTTGGCCTGGAATGGACTGAGAGATACCTCTTCACATACATCGACAGCCGCCTCAAGCAGGTATCTTTCATCAGCTTTGAGAAAGGAGCAGATCTATGGACACGAGGCCAATTCAGCAAAGTGGAGGAAAACTCAACGCTACTCGAGAATCCGTGGAAGCAAGGTAGCAAGAATGCGCCATTTGACCAGAAGTTCTACTTGATTCTTAATGTGGCAGTCGGCAGCAGAAATGGATGGTTCCAGTAAGTTTCACAAGCTTCTCAACAGAGATTGTAGACTAAGATATGATCATAGGGACAAAGTGGGCGGCAAATCATGGCTTGACGACGGAGCAAGTGCCCAGTGGGACTTTTACAATGATGCTCATAATTGGTTGCCCACATGGGGCGAGGGAGACAGCAGGGGCATGACGGTCAAGTCGGTCAAGATGTGGCAGGAAGGACGCTGCGTGTAGAGGACACGCATTATCTGTTTCATATGCCGCCACAGCAATCCATTTCTTACGGGTTTTGTACATGCACACGGACGTGAACATAGTCAGGGGAATGGTGACATAGAATATTCCAAGACTTTGCTTCGTATGAACACTATGCTGTTACTGATGCATGAATTGATAGTTGTGGTTTCCTTGTGTCATTAAACAGCTGCCTTCACTAGAAAGACTGTTCCTTGCCAGCAACTACGGTCGAATAACGATGAATTTCCATGCCGAGATGAACACAAATTCAAAAGTCACCATGGTTACGGCTCGGTCGTTAGCTCGTTCTGAGTTGCGATCAAAACTTACAAGCAGCGATATCCCAGGGCGAGAGCTACGGGCAGCAAGCTCCGTACACACCATCAGGGGGTAATTGGTGGTCATATAGGTAGTACAGGAAGGGGTTTGAGTTTCTCGGCAACGCGTCTTTGAGTCCAGCTTCTCACACGCTGTCTATTGATCTGTAGGGTGACAGAGTGCATCTCAAATTCTTGACGCAGTGCTGCTGAGGCGAAAGCCACCTTTCAGCTCGGAAAGATACGCTGTCAGCTCTGAAGCTTGCGGGAAACTCTTCAGCTAGATGGGATTAAGCAAAAGGTCATAACCACCGATGACTGGCAGTGCAACGTACAGTAGCGAGCGAGGCGCCCGAAACTCATGATGTTAGGAAGCCCTTTGCGGGGAAACCGCCAAACGACTATGGCCACACGCATAACATGTGGTGGACACAGAGCCCAGTAGATCAAATGCGGCTAGTGCTGCCGCTCAAATCCCTGTTTAATTCAACCTCCATCGTCCCGACGCAACATAATAATCAACCTGGCGATGTGTCAGGACAGTAGATTCTCGTTCCGACCTATTATTGACCGGTCCCTCTGAGAGTCTCGGGTACCTGCATGCTCGCTACGGCTACCACCCCAAAAATATGAGATTGGATCTCTCGTTCCTTTCGTTTTTATGACTGCCAACCAGATCCATCCATGTCCGTCAAGCATAACCTGTTATCCCCAAGACCTTGAATCGTTTGCCAAAACTTCGCAGGGGTGAATCTCTGCCCGTGGTCTCGGAGGTATCATGTACACTATCGCTCTGTGAGACCTAAGGAAGGCGGTTGAGGAGTTAGAGGCTGCGCTTCGGGAAGCTGAGGTGTCCATCAGCTATTCCGTGACATTCGGAACCATCCCATGTGCGGTGGCTCCGAAAGTTGTTTTTGGGTCTAGGCGTTCGCCTGTCACCGATCAGGATGACCCGTTTCGGGAACTCTTTCAGTACAGAGGTGGAGATGGAAGGGCTGACTCTGCTAAGTCGGTCTCAAGGAGTCACTCCAGCTCTAGTCCTCTCCTTATCGAAATTGGGATATGTCTGCTGCTTCTTGTTCCATGTTCGTCTTCTTTTCTTCCAAAAACCTCAAGATTTCTTTTCTCGGCAACTTCTGCTGTCAATCTGTGAGCGGTACACCTGATCGTGTCTTGTTGTCCACTTGCTCTACGATCCAGATCAGCATTCTACTGCTATCCTTCCAGCGATGAACATCTTGGTCTTCCTTATCATACTTTGAAAAGTTCTGGGCTACTCCTGGGCGATCACCTGCCAACTCGTACAACTCCAGACCTACGTGTGGGAGCTGCAGCTGTTGCGGTCCACTTGCCCAGATTTTGCTAGAACCACCCAAAGGAGCTTCTCAACCTGCTTTTGACGTCTTGCAAATTCATTGCAGCACTGTTATAAGTTCATTAGAATGGCAGCAACTTCCGCACACCCATCTTTAGTCGTTGCATTGCCTCCCTCAACCACCATTTCAGAAGTCGCCGAACGCAGTGCACTGGGAAGAAGTACTACATACATCGTGGAAGAGATACGATACAAGACTGTAGGTGGATCGTGGAGGATTCTCCGGTGGCATTCGCTGACTGCAGCAGATGGTCAATTACCTGTATGGGAGGATAACAGCTTCACAATGGATGCCGCCACCGGACACTCTCGCAATGACTGAGTGCAAGGGGGTCTTGCTCAGGCGATCTCGAGGGACTTATGTTACTACACCAGATCCTGTCCACCCGATGCTTCTGGCAGCTATCCAGAGACTGAACGTTGCCGTAGCATTCACCATGAGCACAGAGACTACGAACGTAGTCCTTGCGACGCTCGAACCTGACCAGACTGATCTGCGGCTAAACAATGGTATGCAACTTCAGATCATTGAGACGCTGGCGGATATAACAGCGACGAACATTAAGAAGTATCAGTACGCTTGTCTGGTAAGGAGGGAACGGATGTTGCTTGTGTGGCACGATGAGCTGCAGCAGATTATACCGCATGCCACGCATCTGGAAGAGCGCTTGCTATCTCTTGTATGTCTGTCTTATAAACGCTGGTTGAACGAGCACTAACCCGCTAGTCAGGTCTGGGGTACAAACGTATCAGCTCTGGTGCCCACCATTGGCACAAGCCGACCGGGCTCTCGTGTGACCTCTGCCGCTCCTTCCATCATGAATCAAACGATCGATGTCAACAAAAGTCTCTTCAAGGAGGAGGGCGAACTGATTAGCGAAGAAGTAGACGAGGAAAAGCTCCTTGCTGCACCAGAGTCTTTGGCTCGGCCCGTCTATTTTATCAGCGCTGTGTTCGTCGGGCTGGGCATGTTCTTGATTATAGTACTGCTCCTCGGTCTAGCAACATCGAATCTCATACTGGAAAGTCTGATGGACGGCAATTGGCTCCGCCTAGCTTTCGTTGCTATCGTTCCCCTACTCTCTCTTGTCGGCCTCTTCTTCGTCATTGTCATATTTACGGACATATTCCAAGCTGTTGGACCCATTGGAGGCGTGAAGAGCAACTCTCGATACTACTCCGCCATTCGACCCAATCTGAGACAGGCATATGCTGAAGGCTTCGTTGCCCCTCACATCACGATTCAAATGCCTGTATACAAAGAGGGCCTTGAGGGTGTCATCATCCCTACTGTCAACTCCCTGAAAGCTGCAATCTCTCATTACGAATCTCACGGCGGCAAGTATCCCTGTCTCAAGTTGTGTTGGCCCGTGCTAATACCTTGCAGGATCCGCCAACATCTTTGTTAATGATGACGGTATGCGAGCCGGTATCAGTGATGCAGAAGCTCAAGCTCGCATTGACTATTACCACGATAACAACATCGGCTGGGTGGCTCGACCAAAACACGGCGAGGATGGCTTCACCCGCAAAGGTAAATTCAAGAAGGCCTCCAACATGAATTATGCCCTCAACATTAGCCAGCGCGTAGAAGCCTACCTTGAAGAAGTGGTCGAGGCAAGGTTTGCTCGAGATAGAAGTGACTTCCTAGAAGAGCATGATGAAGCGCGGATGTACCAGGAATGTCTCGAACGTGTGCTTCAGGAAGATCGGACGGCTCGTGCTGGTGGTAACATCAGAGTTGGCGAGGTTATCTTGATCATTGATTCAGACACTCGAGTGGTAAGTCACGCGTTCATCATGCTACCGCTCTCACTAACGGTTGAAGCCGGTTGATTGTTTACTATATGGTGCTGCTGAGCTCTTCTTGTCGCCTGAAGTGGCCATTGTCCAACATTCCACAGGCGTTATGCAAGTTGTCGGTGACTATTTCGAGAACGGCATTACGTTCTTTACAAACCTAGTGTACTCCTCGATTCGATATTCCATTGGTTGTGGCGAGGTTGCTCCTTTCGTCGGTCATAATGCTTTTTTAAGATACAAGGGTATGTGTCTAGATCATCTTGGTGCGGAGGCTTGCTGACCCAGTAGCTGTGCAATCTGTCGGTGTACTTGAAGAGGGTGGATACATCGCCTACTGGTCAGAGTCCCACGTATCCGAAGATTTCGACATCGCGCTTCGGCTGCAGCTCGCTGGGAACGTTGTCCGAGTTGCTAGCTATCACGGCGACGGTTTCAAGGAGGGAGTATCCCTTACAATATACGACGAACTTGCTCGCTGGGAGAAGTAAGCACATTCAAATTCCCTGTGGCGTTCCAACTGACTGTTTGCAGGTACGCCTACGGCTGCAGCGAACTGGTCTTCAACCCGCTACACACGTGGATTGTCAAGGGACCATTCACACCCTTGTTTCGGACATTCCTCTGGTCTGACATGATCCTGTCATCCAAATGCACCATTCTGGCCTACATCGCCTCTTGTGAGTCTGCCAAGTCGATTCGGCCCTTGTTCAAGCTGACAGAAGCCTCGCAGACTTCGCGCTCGCGTCTGGCTCGACACTAACCTTCATGAACTACTTTCTCATCGGCTGGTTCAACGGCGACCTCGACCTTTTCTATATGCAATCCTGGAACGTATTCGTTGCACTCGTTGTTGTTTTCAACATCGCCGGCAACGTCTGCCTTGCCATCCTGCGCTACCGCCTGGGCGAAAAGTCCCTCCTAGGGTCCTTAGCTGAGAACTTCAAGTGGATGCCCATGTTCACCGTTTTCTTCGGCGGTCTCAGCTTTCACCTCAACTGTGCTATCCTATGTCACTTATTCAACATTGACATTCAGTGGGGTGCTACCGCCAAGGAGAAAGAGAACAGTAACTTCTTTCAGGAGATCCCTAGGATCTTTACCAGCTTCAAGTGGATGTATCTTATCATTGTCATAATCACTTGCGGCATGATCTACCTAGGGTGCTTTGCGCCGAGGGGTTGGGAGATACAAGGTGTTACGGCTGTGGTGCCATTGGCGGTAACGTTAGGAAGCCATGCACTCGTTCCCTTCTTGCTGAACCCGAGTCTGATGGTCTTCAACTATTAAATGTAGCCGGAGGGCTTCTCTGTCCAAGGAGGAAGAAATATTTCGGTTATGGGCTTCTGTTTCTGGTGCGGCGTTTTAGAGTGTTTAGAACGGCATATACGGGACATGAGCGGAAACACATTGATAGACTGATAATGTAATAAAGCAACTCGACAGCAGTGTCTATAAGATGAAATCATTCTCAATGCTGGAAAGCCTGCCTCGATCTATGAACTACATCGACTATGACTACTACTGTTGCTCCTCCCTTGTTCTAATCTGGTCTGGAGGGTGCAGCGACTAACGTAACGACACGAATGTTACTTTCCAGGCTCATGCCGCCGACTGCTTCTGAAGCCTACATAGATAAATTGATAGATGGATTCACGACGTACGATCAATAGCCATCGAAGAGCAGAAGGTATCTTCAAGGATGGTGATCCTAGATGGTTTGAGCTAGCCCCGAAAGAGGCTAGCGTCTGAGTGTTCTGATCGACATCATCAAGGTGCCTAAGTTCAAGTCAAGAGCTCGTGTATGGGCAGCTGCATCAGAGCGCAACGATGTATCAATAGTTAGCATTCGATCTACAATCCATCTCTTCTGTCAACTCTTCGTCCTTCGGCACAGTCATGCAACTGCTCCAGCTCCTCCCCTTTTTATCCTTCCTTCCGCTCATCGCCGCCCGCCCGAGCACTTCGTCCGCGCAAGCCGCAGCCCTTCCCCTGCCGCTTGTAATCTGGCATGGCCTAGGCGACAACTATGCGGCCGACGGTCTGAAGGAAGTCGGCGAGATTGTGCGCAGAATCAACCCGGGAACCTACGTTTACAACATCCGACTTGACGAGGACGCCGGCAGCGACCGCACGGCTACGTTCTTTGGCAACCTCACTGTGCAACTCGCCTCCGTATGCGATGCGCTGGCGGCACACCCTGTGATAGGCAAGGCGCCTGCGATCAATGCGCTTGGATTCTCACAAGGCGGCCAATTCCTGAGAGGTTACGTGGAAAGGTGCAACAAACCTCCCGTGCGGAACTTGGTCACATTTGGGAGTCAGCACAATGGGATTGCACGGTTCCAGAATTGCGGAGCGACGGACTGGTTATGTAAGGCCGCTATTGGCCTGCTGAAGACGAACGCTTGGAGTCATTATGTGCAAGGGAAAGTGGTTCCGGCGCAGTATTATCGGACAGTGAACGAGACCACGGGCCTGGGCAGTGAGGAATACTTGGAGAACAGCAATTTCCTGGCGGATATCAACAACGAGAGGGAGGTCAAGAATCCTCAATACAAGGAGAGGCTGGCTACGCTGAGAAAGTTTGTGATGTATGTGTTCAGCGACGACACAACGGTGATACCGAAGGAGAGCGGATGGTGGGCGGATGTCAACGAGACAACGCAGGAGGTGACGCATCTAAGAAATAAGACAATATACGAGGAAGACTGGTTAGGCCTGAAAGTATTGGATGATAGGGATGCATTAGTCTTCCGAACGTGCCCCGGTGGCCATATGGAACTTAGCGACAAACTGCTAGCAGAAGTCTTTCACGAATTCTTTACTCCTGAAAAAGCTACAGTGCGTCAACACGAGGAGGTTTCGGGGCTATCTGATGAAGGAAGTGTCTTGCTCCGGCAAGACTTACGTTGATATGATAATGGCGAACCAAGCGTTGAAATTCAGGTGTTCTGGTGGGAAACAGCCCGAGGACCTTTGGGTGTAGTCTATTCAGTGTAAGAAGCGACAGCAAAAGTAACCGACACAGAAAGTAGCCATAAAATGTTCCTCTTTCCCAGAAAGGCGTTGGACCTCCACCAGGAGCGCGACACCATAACTCCACCTATGCACTGTTTGTCCACCCGTAAACCTTTGGATGCAAAAGCCTGCCTAGCTTTTGAAATCCTCATTGCTCTACGATAGCTCTTTGTTTCCTAAGCTTCTCTTTCCTGACAGCAATCTCTTTCGCCAAGTCATCAGTCATATCCTTCTTCGACTTTTTCTGCGCTGTGGGAGCGTCGCGGTCCTCAGCTTTCCTCTTCCTCTCCTTCTCGACCTCCTTGACCGGCTCGATTGCTTTGGTGCTAGTCTTCTTGTCCTTCTTGTTCTTCAGCTCGGACTTGGCATTCAGAGCTTGCGGCCGCTGCTCAACAACGTCGCCCTCCTCGACCCACAGCTCACTCGCTAACCAGATCGGTAATGCTATCGTATTGGGTCCTTTGATGTGTATAGATCGGACATTCTTCCAACCCTTTGGCACGAACTTGTCCACCATGCCCGTGACAACCGCCTCGACGTTGGCCTGAACCCATTCAGGCGACCAGTTTGCCAGTGCAACCTTGACTGCGGTTGTTGCGGACGGAGAGATGTTGATCAGAGCAGCAGACAGTGCCTTCTCAATCTCGGTGGCTGCCGTGTCTGGCTTCAGGATGTTGTCTTTCGAATCAGCCTTCTTCACTGTCCTCCCTTCCACATCTTTCTCCTTCTCATGCCTCCGCGAGAGCGACACTGGCACGGGTCTCTTCGCACCACCCTTATAGAATGTTTTTCCGAGCACAGCAGGCAGGTATGTGATGATCCTATCGTCGGCAAGGAAAACGTCATACTCGCTAGCAAGTTGCCGTTTTGACTCGTAAGACTTGTACCTCGCCTTCAACTTTGTGATACCAATTACTCGTCCGATTCGACTCGAGAGCTCGGTGGGAAAGCCAGCGTGTGCGATGAGGTCCTTGTACGTTCTCTGAGGGTCTGCTGTAATTAGACATATGCGCAAGGACGGCGATGCGTTCAACGAGTGCGGTAGAGCGATCTTTCCAGGCTTGAGTCGTTTCTTGTCTGAAACGAATTTTTTCGTCGTCATAACCAGCCACACCGGGACTTCATCTTCTGCGTCCTGATCTTCCAAGGTGAAGGATGCATCGGCCAAGAGCGACTTCTTCGTAGCTGAGTCTTCGATTCTCTTGCTTTCGGCCTGTATGTGCTTTACGAGGGTTTGCGCCGCACGCAGGGTCTACCATTTATGAGATACAACGATAATGTGTGTCGGAGGAGTTAGTTAGTGAATATACCTGTCGCGTGTCTAGCTGATATGGAGAGCCATGCTCAACCGTGCGAGTCAAAGCTGTACTTTCTGGAGCCATTGGGGCGTAGGGTAAATTTGATGATGTCTGCACTTTGGCTCCAGCGTTCTTGAGGACGGAAACAAAATCTCAAGGCCGCCAAGAGATCTACGGTCACCCCAGTCTCACCGCCTTCAACTTATCAATTGATAAGATAAGATCGAATGTTGATAGCAAAAAGGTCCTTTTTCTAACGGTCGCATGCTTGAGTTGTGTGCTTCAAAGGCGCTCACTAGGAGCATCTCATCCCCTGCTACACTCGCACAATCCTTTATTGCACTAACTTACGCATATTCAAACTATGCATGACAGTAAGGTAGGCGTTACCAAACGGTAAGCAGCGACATCATGCCATCCTTAGGGTACCTTGATGGACCGAAAGGATAAGCTTATCTTAACCGAGGCCGATCGCGAGGTGGAAGACGCTCAGGTTGAGGTTCACAGTCTCCTTCTTAGTGTTGAATTCCTTCCAGTGACCTAGCCATCTCAGCGGTTGCAGAGCGCGAAAACTTTGCATTGCTGCAAATGCTTCCAAGTTAGTTTTACAATACCATAAACCAACAAATACTTCCGACAACATGGGTCGTGTCGAAGATCGCCTTTACGGATGAGCACGTCTGGTTCGAACAACATATGCTCCAACAATTGCTGACAGTAGGTTGTATACAGCCCGCCGGTTGTTACTTGTTGCTCCATCCCGTAGCAATCACAGATCGAGCGGAGTCACGAGACTGATATCGTTCGGTTGCCGCTATGACATCGGTGGATCGTTTTTTCGGGCGCGTTTCAACGCGACTTTCTGTAGTGCAATGGCTGGTAATGAGGCTGAGGATTTTATGCAACGGATGTCCAAGCTTGCATTCTGCCTCACCAACCTTCCATCTCGTCTAAGGCATGGCAAGCGGAACTACGCTGAAATCACACGGCGAGCCAGTATCTTGCCGGAGACATACATGCCAAACTGCACGGGATTCCTCTAGATCACCAAGCATTGTGAGGATGAACGGAAGAGGTATGCAGTACGAGGAGCCTACACTTTTTGAGTAGGGCAGTCGTGTGCATCCTTGAGCTCATTGGCGGGGCATAAGATGGGGTATGATGGATGAAGTTCGGGTGCATCTTCACAAATCCCGCTCAATACCTTGGCGCGTTCACGTCGTACCCGCGCTTTTACGCTTTGGCACGCTCGACATTGACCTCACACGCACCTCAGTCATTTCACTCCAGTATCTCACCTGGCCTGCAATTCACGACCTCTTTTTACTGCTTCCATGTCATTGAGTCTCTCCAGCATGATCCGATAATGCTACACTTTCTGTAGTCGTTCTTAGTTCCCGCATACCGTTACCCGCTCACCGCTTTCCACCCTCAACACCTTCCGCTGTCCTCACCCTCACTGGCTTCGAGGTTGACGTGGATCTGATCGGCGAGCTGTCTCTTCAAAGAAACCAGTGGCCATGGACTCTTCGCCGGGCCCCGGACTCTGTACCCTACCCACACTGCCCAAGGATCAGAGTCCAGCTTCTCGGCCTGGGCTCCTACCGGCATTCGAACCATTGTCCTCTTCACCCTTCCCTCGTGCCCCGAAACGCAGATTGCTGGACGTTGAAGATGTTCGGCCCTATCCAACACCCGTACCGACCTCTTCGACAGCCATATTCACGTCGCCAAATGTAGGCTACCAGGCGCGGACGCGTCCAGCGCTTGAGCGGACTATGTCTCAGGTATCCGAACGTATGCCGCTTGGTGACGTGCCCTCAATCGATCTGCCGGAAGACGGTACGCCTGTACTCATGGGCAGGTCTACCAATTCGTCGAATTACCAGTTGGGCACTGACCGTGCCATCTCGAGGGTCCACGTTCGTGCCACCTATCACGAACCATCTTCGGAACACACATCAGGTCATGTATGTATAGAGTGTCTTGGCTGGAACGGCTGCCGAGTGCATTGCAAGGGCCAGGCGTTCGACATAAGAAAAGGAGAAAACTTCCTGGCGGACAAGCCGTGGCAGGAGATAATGCTGGATGTTCAGAACGTGCGCGTTATAGTAGGCTGGCCTCGCTCCACCATGAGACAGATGTCGACGCTGGAAGAGTCATCCTGGGAAGATTCGCCTACTAGACGTGCTAGCACGAGAAATCTAGCTTCAAGCCCACCGCAAGCATTAGCACGTCTGATATCACCCGACTCACCAACACCAACCAATAACATCACCACTTGCCCCATATCATCCTTCAGTGCGACCTTCATTCAGCCTGATCCGGACCCGGTCGCTGCTGCTGAGCCTGAGCCTGTACAGATATATGTGGATTCAGATGCCCGAGAAGAAGGTTCGAAGACGCCCGCGGTTCTGGAAGACGTTGTCAAACCATCAAACGTTACCGAGTCTCGTGTCGAAACCAGTAGTAGAAAGGATTTGAAACGTACTGCGTCTGTGTTCTCGGATTCCGACAGCGACAGTGATCTTTCAGATCGAGATGAAGAAAACGATCCCCTACTACACTCCTTCGGGCCTTTTGGTGCGAACATTGTCAACAGCCTCAACTCCTTCACCACAACATCCCCAGAACGCCGACGACGACCTTTGCGTGGGAACGAAGCATCCTCGCAACAACCACGCCCAGTTGCGGAAACATCTCGCACCACGGCTGGTGTCAAGGTGAGCCTACTTGAGAACCATGTGATCAACCAGCTCGCATACTCCCGCCTACATTCACTGCCTCTGTCTACAATCTTTAAAAACCTCCCTGCAGACCTCAAAGGGCGTAGCGCATCATCTGACGAAGAGAATGACCGCACGCCGTTGCAACCGCAAGCATTGAAGAAGGTGTTGGATGATGTAGCCTGTATTGGCGAGATCAACCGCTCGGGCAAGGATGCCGCCGGCAAGCCTCTAGAGGATGAATTCTACTATATTCCCGAGATGGATACTGATGAGGCAAGGAAGAGCATGGTGATGAGTTCAAAACCTAGCATGCGATCTACGCGGAAGCAGCACAAGGTGAGTTGTTGTTTGTTATGTAGAACCTAGAATCATGCGCAAAAGCATCTGATTGCTGACGGACACATCAGCAATACTTTTGGAAGAAACCAAGATACTAGCCTAGCGTATCAGCTTCAATTCGGTTTGTGCTTGATCGATCATCGGTTTACTCCTTTGTCACACCATCGCTGCATATCATCCAGTCGCCGATGCATAGATTCAGCGAGTGCATTCTGCGCAGTGCGGTGGCAATATTGACTTCGCAGATTTGCTCTGTTTAGAACATACTGGTGGCTGCCCGATTCCAGCATACTATGGGACGCTTTTCGCACCTCTACACGGCCTCTTCTACTCCTGTTAGGGGTTTCCTTTTTCTGTTGTCTGGGTATCACTGGTACCTTAACCTTCCTATTTTGCATAGCGAGAGACATACCCTTCAGTCGATACTTTTCTACTTGTTTAGCATAGTTTTGAGGGACATGGCAAGTACGCAGGAAGCGTACAGCGTTGAGGGCAAAAATGACTCCTGCAGTTAACTATAAGGATAAGAATCAGCTGTGACTATGTCACCAAGCCGATGGCTTCAACCTGTTTGTGTACTTAGAAGAATCTTTGTTGCATTGGGTTCGAATTTCCCTGTTTCACAATCTTGCAAACGTCAGAAGCGACTAGATGACCGTCGAGTAAGGTTCTTGGTGAAACGCTTGGATCTTCTGAAGCGGGACATCTACCTTTAAGTACGGGGTATCAACGTGTTTGCCTCACAGTGCCAAGACTCAACTCTCGTCGCGTCGTTATTCGGGGAATAAGCTTATATGGTGCGGACTTTCGTCGACAAGGCTTGTACCCATGTCGGTGCTCTTTCATCTATTGAACGTAACAACTTTTGACAATAGTACACCCCGGCTACCAAATTTCCACCACTCGATTGATCCGGAAGGGATGTGAATAGATACCGGTCGATATTATCAATCCCTAAGTGGTGGAAGTTCATCTCCTGACGCCATCGTCTGAGACAGCCTCCTTCGCGTCCTAGTCGGATCTCCGATATCACTGGAGCAGCTGGGAATTGACTGTGACTCTTCAACCATTGGAACCTCATAACTGTTCCTGATCCCAGATACCGTTCAAGATCCATGGCAGTCTTCTTTACTACCCCTTCCTCGGCTTGTATGGTACGAACAAAGCCTATAGTAATCCCAAAGCAACGGTTGGACTGCCTGAAGAACTCACCGTAAACATTTAAGCGAGCTATCACCGTCAAGACCGATAACAGGATCAGGGGAAAGGAAACCCGTAGGCAGCCGGTATCTGAGCCGGTTCGAGATGATATGCGGAAAATTGGGTCTAGACCTATAGAGACAAGTATGGATGGGTAAATGACCACCGCACCTGAAATCGTCTTAGACAGAGCAGCCAGAAGGGTAGATCTGGTCGACGGCGGAAATGAAGTTCATCAGGAACCCTATACTTTCCGACTCAGTCACGAGCTTGACGGTGGAACCATAACCCAATCGGGAAGAACAGGCGTGATGTACCGCAGTAATCGACTTAATTCATAATCGCGCTAGATGTGCCAAGATAGCCAAGCCTCAACGGATTATTACGTGACTGGTGGGAGTAAAGTTTCTACAGATCCTTAAGCGGGAGGGGAAACTTAGCGAGGTTTTCTTCTTTAGGATAAGCAGCTTTTAGTGCATAAGTGGATACCAGGCTAGGTCCAAAATCGACTAACGCGATTATGAATTAGGTCGATTACTGCGGTAGGCCTGTAACACACCTGGGTTCTGCAATCATCCATCAACTTAGAGATGTTCATCTCATGCCTCTCGGCATGGGCCTCAGCTTCTAGCTTCTTTTTGCAGATTGGTAGGAAGATGTCAGCCCTGGTTGACAGATCTTGTCTAAAAAGCGCCCACTTGTACAAAGTAATCATAGTTCTGCGCGTGCGGAGTAGAACAGTACCACAATAAGGTGCCACAAGATGCCTTACTTAAACCTTCCAGGTTACCATCCAGCACAGACCCGCCGTGACAAGCAGTTGCCAAGATCGACCATGCGGAAGCTTATTCTGCCCTCCGTCATGAGCCTGCACGTCAAGCTCATTACACCTCGACGCGTCCTGATTCACTCCCCGAAGCTACTGGCAGGGAGACGCTAATGGACGGCCAGGAATGTCAGCAGTTGAAATGGGACTGCGTGCCAAGTCAAGCATCAAAACACGGCAGCTTGAATCTGTTCGCTTGGTGTTGAACTTGATGCTGTGCCCCGTGTCCCTGATCCTCGCTCGGGAGCCGTCCATCCGGGTTCCTAAGACTCTTATGATTGAACAGTAGACTTGTTCGTCTGCGCCTCGGGCTAGTCAAGTAGAGCCAGGGTTGGTGTTGGACTTACCGGACGAGATTATGAAGAATCCATGATCGCCCTTTCACCCCCCTACGTCATACTTACTAAGTGGGTACGGTGCATTAGGTACGCGTTCCCTTCGTAAATACAGATCACTTTCTCTTCCGCTCGCAGATGATCTTTAGATATAGTCAGATGGTGTCCTTGCTCTAATGTGTATTCGCAGGCTCAGCGGATGGTAAATACCCTCACACATCTACTAGGCAGTCAACGAGACGGCTTTCGGTTGTCGACCATGTCCGGCGCAAAAGCCATGTTCTCTGCGCAATCATGGTACGCAATGCCTTGGGCCTGAGCAAACCGACACAGAAGTAGAATTGATACGGAACAGGCGCGTACGGATCTTCCACTTTACGCCAGCATGGTACACAGTTGCTATGGGCACAGGCGCCGTCCAGCAAGCCCTCGTAAACTTCCCCTACCCCATTACCGGCGCCACTCGGTGGATGCGGAATCTAGCATACTGCTTCTGGATACTTGATATCCTCCTCGTGGCTCTTTTTACCTCCACGCTCCTAGCACGATACCTCTGGCACCGAGAACTATTCAAGAAAAACCTCATGGACTTCCCCTCGAACTCGTACTTTGGAGCAATACCAATCGCCCTAAACACTATCATTCTTGGTATCATCTCCTTCTATGATTATCGTAATAGTGCCCGATGGGCAGCGTTTGCCCTGTGGTGGGTTGCCCTTGTCCTGACTGTGCTGGTCAGTTTTGGATTGCCTATAATCCAGATATCCCATCAGTCGCAGCACAACTTCTCAAACGTCGTCGGAACGTGGATCATGTCGTCCGTCCCCATGATTGTCACGGCATCAACCGGCGCAACAATCATTCAGTTCCTCGGTCCAACCAGCTCCAGAGCCGCAGTCACCCTGCTCATCATCTCCTTCATGCTCTGGGCTTGGGGATCTGTCCAATCCCACTTCATCATGCTCCTCTATTTCTGGCGCCTGGTTTCATCGAAACTCCCTCCCAACAAGATGCTCGGTTCCGGCTTTCTCCCTCTTGCTGCCCTGGGTCAAGGTGCCTATGGCATCCACCAACTCTCCATCTATCTCGCCAATTACATCCGTGGAAGCGGGTACGGCCCAACGCAAGTCCTACCACCTACACAACTCCAGCAATCAACTCTTGACGCAACCGCAGAGGTCATTCACTGGATGGGCATCTTCTTCTCCCTCTTCTACCTCGCCCACGCCACGTTCTGGTTAGTCCAAGCCAGCTCAGCTCTCATCAAGCGCCGACCCAAGTCTTTCGACATTGGCATGTGGGGCCTAACTTTTCCAATCGCCTCGTACGCAAATGCTTGGGCTTACCTGAGCCGAGACCTTCGCAACGACGGTATGCGCGGCTGGGCTGCTACAGTCACGGTCTTCGTCTGCGTCCTCTGGCTTCTGTTGGCGATCATTACAACTTGGCTGGGCTTGATTAAGGGCGAAATTTTCGACGATCCTGAGGCGGAAGAGTGGGCGGAGGATGACAAGAAGAATGAGAAATGGGACGAAGAGACTACCAATGGAGACCACGAAGGAGAACAGCAGCTACGGCAAGATAGGCAGGGTGGCACCGAAGAACAGAGAACATCAAATTAGTCTGAAAAATGTGGATTCGTCTGGCGTTCGAAAGCGGCTTGAAGGCGATAACTCGTCCGCCTTGAGACCGAAGGGTGCAATATAGTAACGAGAGGTGGTTATGGAAGAGTGTTAGTAGTGCGGCTCAAAAGCAGGATCATGTAGAACAGTAGGCGACCTATTGAACACCAATATACTCGTCCTCTGTTTGCTGATTTTACCCCCATGACTAGCCACCCAATGGGTCGCAGAAACCTCCCTAACTGTGAGGAATCAACGCCGCGTCCGCCATTAGATGTCCTGGTCGCCTCCAGCGATATCCTTGATACCTCCCGTACTCGGTTTGTGATCTTGAGTACCACTACCCGGCGCCTTCCCGTACATTAGCTCTTCGACATATTCGCCAATGGCCAGACTGCTCGTCAAGCCCGGACTCTCGATTCCCAACAAATTTATAAACCCCTCGAATCCTTCCTCCTTCTTTATGTAGAAATCCTGAAAGTTTTTCCCGCTTGCCACAGCACCTAGCTTACCAAGCTTTGGCCGGATACCGGCGTAGTCCAGGTCGATCGCTGAACGTTGGATGCCAGGCAGGTAGGTTTGTATCTCGTCTATTGCTTCGTCCAGGCGTGAGGCATTCACAGTGTAATCGTGCGGGTTGTCGATCCATTCCACGTCTGGCCCAAAACGGATCCGGCCCGCCATGTCCAGGGTCAGGTGTGTGCCTAGGCCACCGTGGCCGGGTCGGGGAGCTGGGTAGACAAGGGTGTGCGGCTTGGGGTGTGATAGCGAGTAGCTGAAATAGCTGCCCTTCGCAAAGTAAGGGGTCTTGTGTCGGTCAGGTGGGAGAATCATGTTGGAGATGTTGCAGGCGAACAAGCCGGCGGAATTGATGAGGCTCTCAGCCGTGATACTGGTTTCTTCGTCTGATTCGGGTGACTTGGTCCATATCGTCCAACCTTGGCTGCCATTCTCGCCCAGTGGCTCAATTCGGGTTACTGTGCTGCGAAGGGCGCAGTCGCCGCCAAGATCCTCGAAGGAACCTTGGAGGTATTGCATGTAACCATGGCTATCGATGATGCCAGTTGAGGTGCTTTCCAGTATGCCCGCCTCGGCGCGGACATCGGGTTCTCGCTGCTGACCTTCCTCGCGGCTGATAAATTTTGTGGGCACACCAATGGAGGAAGCAAAGTCGTGGACCTTTTCGAGCTCGGAGAACTGCTGTTCGTCTTGGGCTACTATCCACTTGCCGCAGTTCATGTAGGGGATATTATGTTTTCGAGCAAGCTCGTACATGAGATGCTTCCCTCGCAGACACAGTCTTGTCTTTAGAGAGTCGTGCCCGTAGTAGAGCCCGGCATGGATCACCTGTGAAGGAACTTAGGATGCGTCCTATGCAATTGGAGGAACCTCAAGAACAAACGGGAGGGAGTCTTCTGTGAGGCAGCTCCCAGTCTGTGCAAAGAAACGAATCTCTTCGTTTGTTTCACTTCCCAGAGATTCCACCGAGTTCGGGAATGCAGTTTGCGAAAAGTTTGCCTACCTCTGAGTTCCGACTGCTTGTCTCTGTGCCGACACTGCCGTGCTTCTCGATCAGGACAGTCGATGCGCCATCTCTTTTCTGTAGTTGCCTTGCGACACAGAGACCAACAGCACCGGCACCGATTACTGCATGAGTAAAATCTGCTTCACGTGGTAGGCTGGTAGAGAATGCCCGTCTCGAGACCTGGCGGAAAGTGGAGATGGAAAACATCGTCCTAGCGATGAGGCACTACAATGAAAGCATGCGCGCAAAGTACGAGAGACAATACTTGATGCAAAATGCATATGTACAGCCGAGAACTCATCCACATTCTAATCGACAGTGTGCCCGCTGCAGATGAACATATCTCAGTTGTCGCTGCGGCTCGACTGACGTCGGTGCCGGAGATAAGCTGGAGCGTGGTTATAGATTGCGCTAAGCCTTTTCGGCCAGTACTTTCGTGGCTCTATCTTCGTCCTTGCCAAGAGTCAAAGCCAGAGGGAGCCCAGTACGTTGTGCCGGAGGTTACCTCTATTCATTTTTTGTTAGCATTGTCGAACAATAAACTGTTGCTCAGACTTCCTCTCGCGTTGATGTCCTATTGAAGACAGCTCCAAGGCCGTTGTCTGCGAACGTCGAATGGAAGCTTCGAACCCTGTGTCTTTGCATCTGCGCTCCCTACATTTGACGATTTCGTTCACGGCATGAGCCGTCGTGCTCGTTCGTATGAATTTAGTATGTTCATCATGTCTCGACATTCGAAAGTCCTCATCCTCAGGCAGCACACAGCCTGTACCACCTGTTGCACGATCTGCAGCTGGTCTTGATGGTCGTATTTGTTATTGTCGCTCCTCCGGCCTCCCGCCAACCGAAGGTGCCTGGCTGGGATGCTTAACGCTATGGAGGTCTGGGTTCACGGAAGCTCCTCAGACACACCTTTGGAGGTCGATCCGGAGCTTATATTGACGTAAGGTAACTATAAGAGTGGAATAGCCTTTATAGGGCTTAGTGGCCGATCGGCCGCTTACTTTCCTGGAATACGTCATCCCCTTGTTCCTTCTTTAGGCAAGATTTTCTCATTCGCTTCCCCTTTGGGACTCGTGAATCTCGGCCGCCACATCGATCGACACGTTTTCTTCCTTAACGATCGTGATATAGCGACGGTACAGGCCGTCTCGACGAATGGCGGCAGAGAGATGAGAAATCTCATCGATGACGATGGAGTCATAGCTGAGAAGCGGGTGGCTTGTTTACTGGGTTCAGAAGACACGCAATGACTTTCAATCACCAGCTACGCTTCACATTGTGGTCTCTAAATCATTCTCGGCATCTCCTCTATCCTCTCTTCCTCTGCCTACAGACCGTTGACGGTGTCATTGTCTCAAAAGATGAATATTAATGTAAGTTGAGGTTATTGGAAAGCCACTTAGTCGAAACCTGCCCTCCACATACCTTCGCTTCTCCGTTTTAGACAACGATTGTGCCGCAGGCGGGCGTCTTTCGAGAGCTCCAAATGCTGACGGCGTCATAGTCACCGCAAGGCAAGGGCCTTGCTCTACCATTCACCAAAGCCGCCAAGGCTGCCAACCCCAACAACGGCGTTGTTCATGGCGCTGAAGACTTGCGGCTGCCGTTCATCCACCGTATCCTGCCCGACAACATCAGAAACCATTTCATTGCCATGTGCGGAGAGTACGTTGGCACCGTGCTGTTCCTCTTCTTCGCTTTGTCCGGAACGCAAGTAGCAAACAGTATCCCGTCGTCAGCAGGTCTTACCGTGGAGCAAACTGGCAGCAATCCCCAGCAACTGCAATACATCGCCCTTTGTTTCGGTTTCTCGTTAGCCGTCAATGCATGGGTCTTCTTCAGAATCAGCGGCGGTCTCTTCAACCCCGCTGTCACTCTCGGCATGTGCCTCATCGGTGCCCTTCCATGGCTCCGCGGGGTCCTGCTGTTCTTCACTCAAATCCTCGGGGGCTTAACCTCGGCTGCTCTGGTTTCCTGCTTGTTTCCCGGTCCCCCGAATGTGCGGACTACCCTTGGAGGCGGCACCAGCATAGCTCAGGGCGTCTTCATTGAGATGTTTCTTACTGCTCAACTGGTTTTCACCATCTTCATGTTGGCTGCCGAGAAGCACAAGGGTACCTATATTGCCCCTGTCGGTATTGGTCTGTCGCTATTCATTGCTGAATTGACTGGTGAGTATACTCTTCGTCCTCCGCTCACCTTTGGTGGGTTTGCTCACTCCGTTGCAGGCGTCTACTTCACCGGCGGCTCTCTCAACCCTGCCCGGTCCTTCGGGCCCGCCGTTGTCAACCGTAACTTCGAAGGCTACCATTGGATTTACTGGGTCGGCCCCATCCTGGGCTCTATCGTTGCCGCCGGTTTCTACAAGTTCATCAAGATCCTCGAGTATGAGACCGCCAACCCCAACGCCGATAGCAGCCATGCTGCGAATGTTGAGAAGAGGAAGCAGCACTTAATGGCAGCGGGGATCAACGAGGTGGATGCCCATGAGGTTGCGGCCGAGTTGGCAAAGGAGCTGGCACCTGAGTTGGGCATCAACGAGAAGGTTGCGCGTTCTCCTAGCAACGGTGGGATAGACGGTACCGTAATGGCTAATGGTCAGGGTCGCGTGCATGAAGAGACTGATCCACGGGGAATGTACGGCACTCAGTTCACCAGGGGCGACAGTGGAAACGTATACCCTACCAGTCGTGGTTCTGATGGCTCAGATCACACCTATGTGCAGCGTCCGGCTGCCGTCACCACTGCCAGTTCGCATGGCAAGTATTCCTACCTTGCCTCTGCGAATGGAAGGAGGGCGAGTCAGAATACTGCCGCGTCGGGAAGCGGCCCGGTCATACCCACAAATAACGGTGATGTGATTCTCGATAGCCGACTCAACGAGCCTCGCTATCGATTCTCAAGGACCGAGAGTAGTGGTGTATAAGGGCAACGCGTTTCATCTTGCCGGCTTGAGTCTATAAGGTGGTGCGTTCTGCGAAGCTCGGCTCGTCGCTTTAGTGTGTTTTTTTGATATAGCATGGCGCTGGTGTCAAGAATAATGTCTTATTTTCACATCAAGATCTGCACAATTCAACACTTTGTATATATACAACACATTGGGCTAAACGCCTGGAGAAAAGCGTACACGCACGTATTTACAAGTTTCTCCCGAAATTACATTAGGTTGGGATTGTTAGTCTCACTCACCACTCTGAGTTAACCATCCACCAAGTGATCTTGACGCCGTCTAATGCTACACGCTTTCTCGTCACCACATTAGTTACTTCCCAAAATTCGTTCGTAAGCATCCTCCACCTCTTTGGCGACCTCCAATAAAGCAACAATGACGATTTGATGTGTCACATTCGGCAGCCGATCCCGATGCAACCCTATCCACTCCAACGGCGGCGTTGCCTCGCCCATGTCTCTCAATTGCGGTGTCTCAATCACCGGGGGTTCCAGGGCAGTATAGTCATACTTGGACAGAGGCACGTTCACTACCGCAGTAATCTTTTCTTGCTCTGCGCTTGAGGGATTTACTTTATCCCCGGCGGCGTTAGGGTCTTTCATGTCCAAGCCTTGCGCAGTGATCTTGACTGCGCTTTCGGGAAGTGGCTTTCCGAGTTTGCTGGCCAGCGCGCGTGAGTGATTTGCCCACATACCGCGGATGAAGTTGATGCGTGAAAGATTCCAGCCGACGTCTACCTTGCCCTCGAAATTGCTGCGGAAGATGTAGTCGATGTGGTGAGCGTCCGGTACTTGCCACGTCTGCATCGTGGCGACGACTTTCGGTACCCGGAGAATTGCACCCCCTTTGGCTGTGAGCGCCCTTGAGAGCACATCGTCGACTGTGACTTCGCCGAGCGTTTTGGGGACAGAAGGCTGTGCGACTGACGCCAGCGCGACACGGAACTGGCCAAGTGTCATGCCGAGACCGGAATGAACTTTGCTGCCCTCTAGCATTACAGCGAATCGTGCTTGGGCATCCGAGGCTTCAAGCTTGAGCATCTGATGATCGTGAAATGTACTTGGGAACGCACCGACTTGGACGGATCGCAGCGTGAGCACTACGTCAGTATGGAGGGAAATCGGGGCTTTGAACGTGTCATCAGTCTTTGAGTCGCCAAGCGACTCAGGTTTCGGCCCAAGCCGGCCGGGGATTGTGACCGACTTCCGGTGGAGGAACTTCTCTATGTCCCTCAGCGACTGCATATAAGCCGCTTGCTTCTCTTGAATGAGCCGCTCGAATGCTTGATAGATAGCCAGCACCTGCGATGCGCTGGTAGCGGTGCAGAAGACCTGTACAGTTCCTCCATCCAGGATGGCAACCAACCGGTCGTTCTTCTTCTTGTCTCCGGCACGGACGTTGTACATGAGAAAATCGAAGTTCGAGATATCCGCCACAGCGAATGCTTGGTAGTCGAAAGAAGCCAGGCTGCGGAGTCGGTCGAAGCCCAGCGATGCCTGGATCAACGGAGTGGAAAGGTGTCCTCGCTCATGCGCCGGCCATGAGATTGATGTGCGCAACCTGAACTTGTCAAGCTCTACGAAGCCGCTTGTTCTTCCCGTGCTCGTCACTGCGATCCTGCCGACACCGGCGCATAGGTTCTGCTCCCAGTCCGATGACTTCTTCGAGGAGATCCAGAGGTCCGAAACCATAATTGAAGGCCTACCTATAGCTTGACCCAGATCCAGTTCAACAGCCAACTCTGAAACAGCCAAGGTAGCGTTCCAAGGGAAAGCGGCTGCGGCGGCTACCTGATGGTATCGCTGGACCAATATCTCCGACTCTGTCACAGCTTGGCCCGGATCTTGTGTAGGAGCCCGCCTGATCTCCGGGGGCATCCATATCTCTCTGAACAAGAGCAAGTCCTGTAATTGTTTAGCATTCATCTGTGCTTTCATCGGGCTGAATTTGAGTATCGCCGAGACACCTGCGCTGCCGCTGACATGTTTGCTGTTCATCAGCGACAGAGTAGCTGACTTCATATCGAAATTGAAAGTCGACTCTCTTGAATAAACGTGTTGCACGGACGCTTGCAGCTGGGTTGCAGTCGCTGAAAGTGCGAAGAAGTTGCCCTGATCAGTTGATTTCACTGAGTTGGCAGTGATGTAAATATCATCAAACCGGGTCGTCGCGGCTACCCTGGCGATGGGCTGACAGCTCAAGCTGAACTCCTGCTTGCAGATTCGCAAGCCCACATTGAGCCGGGTCTTCCCAAGGATCGCACTCGGATCTGCTACCATGAACGACGATTCCATTTGTGACTCTTCGTCCGCTTTAGGCGACACTTTCGGTGATGAACCTGATTCTTGTTGCGATTCGTTGGTTTTGACGACTTCCTTGACACTATCTGAGATTTCGATGACCAGAGGAACCACAGTGGGATACACGGTGTTCGTAGAGGCATCGACTTTGATCTCGATGTTGAGGGACGGCTCGGTGCTACTGTCCTTGTACCCGACTTTGAGTGCTACGCCAGGAGATCTGAGCGTCGTATGTGCTAGAGTACCATCGCTAGAAAACTGGCCGTATCTGCCATGCTCTGGAAGAACATGCTGCCTTTGACTGCCTAGGTGAGCGCCAATGCTTGTTGCTCTGGTCCTTCCCTGTAGGTATACTACCGCTCCGGCAAAATCCGCATCCAAGAGGAATGATGACACTTTCTTTCCGCCAAGCAAAGACTTACGAGGGACACCAGAAGTTGTGACAGCGGACTGCCTGTGAGCAGATGCTGCACGAAGCTTCTGCCCGGCTACTGTCAGTGATTTCTCCAAAGCGCTGGCAGGTACGATAAATTGAGACTCCAAGCGGAGATCGAGTGGCTTTCCAGCCGCCTGGAAGGCAATTTTGCGATCTTCAAGTGAAGTGTGATACGTTACGTTGAACACGATTTCAGGAAGCAGGGCGGAATTGAGGGATCTTTGTCCCCGCCTTTGCGACTTTGCCGCCATCTGCAATGTGAAATCCTCGATTGTGAGCTTGGCAGCATTCTCCTTCTTGCTGGCGAGGTTGATACGTCTGATGGTCAACAAGAGGTCCTCCGGCTCGCGGTCGAATGCGCAGACGACAGAGTTACCCACTATCCATCTGATTTGAATGTTGACTAGGTCCACGGAGAAAGCTGAAGCGAACAAGATGGGGGAAGCCTCGTTCGAGTTCGAGTTCTGCTTTGGACGGCCACCTTCGTCCGGCACCAACCGGTTCAAACCTTTGGGCTGCTTGAGTCTGCTGCGAAGAAATTGTACCTCTCGGGATAGGTCAAGTTCATTGAACCGATCTTGTAGGTGATTGATTACGTCAACAATGGTGGAAGCCGTTTCTGCATGTACGCTGACAGCCAATCCACTGCTTTTCAGTTTGTGGTTTAACTTGATCTGATGGGACCTGGTCCTCTCTGGCATACATTCAAATAAGGCTCCGAGCGAGATGTGTCCACACTCTTCAGCCATATCTTTACCCTGTGTTTGGAGCACAACATGAAGCCGTCGTATCAAAGCAAGTACGTGCGGAAATTCTTGAGTGTCCGTGCTGTTGGCTGCTCTGATGCGTACAGCATCTAATTGTAGTAGTAGTCTGGCAGCCGCAGAGCCTTTCAGTTTCCCTGGTGCGTTTGCTACGATGCTGCCTCCAGCAAAACAGGCCCGGACATCGTAGAAGAGGGGTGTTGATGGCTCGGACGGCGCTCTAGACGTTCCACGAGGACCAGTTGAAGAAGGAAAGAGTTCTTTGATATGCGCTTGTATAATCGCAACATCGGTCTTGATGGCCTGTAATGCGTTTGTGACTTCAGTCTTCGTTAAAGTAGCAACAATGGCATGTATTGCTATGGCTTGGATGGTGACGGTCTCAGCTGTCAACATAGCGGATATGTAGTTTTTACTCTCCAAGGCGGTGAAGCTCACTTGACCATTGACAGGCGGCAGCGGAAGGGCGGCAAGCAGATCCGACCTTTGCTGGACTACACTTCGCAGTCCAAGGTTTTGACCTTTAAGGTCGAAATCAACGTTGAAAGAAGAGTTCCTCGTTCGATCGGACGCCGCTGAGACTCTGGCTACGTTGCCACTCATCGTACAGGTCAACGAGCGAAGGATTGCAACCTCTACCCGATATGTATCCAGAAGCAAAGCAATATCAAAGGGCGGGATGGCCGAAGCAACTCTATTCCCAAGTTTGTCGGCCGGAGCTCCTGCAGCTGATGTAAAGAGGTTCTTCCGGCTGTGCAGGTAGGCGACTTCATCAAGTAGCACCGAATCGATGACTTCGAGGACGCCAAGCAGTTCTTCTTTCAGCTCAAGTAGAGCGGCTCTACTGCCCCCTAGGAGCCGCCACCTTTCCTTACTCTTCCCTCCTCTGCCAGTGTCACGTGAGACGCAAATGTGTGGTCCTTCAAGAGAGCCTCGCCAGAGCAACCGAGAGCGGCTTCGCAGCTCGGTAGAAGCCGATTCTGCGTGCACTACTGTGGAAATCGACAAGTCATCACTACCAACTTCGTAGTGCGTTCCGACAAGTGACAGCTTCAACTGTTCGGTTCTGGACATGTAATGTAGGTTGATGGTATCCAGAACCAGCGACCCTTGCTGTGTTGTGACGACAGCTTGGAAGCGATGTTGAACTTGTTCTCTCCTGGGCTTCTTGGCGGCAGTGACGGAGGCTGACATACTTTCGTTAGGACTTGACGACTCTGCCTCCTTGAATAGACGTAGAAGACTCTCCACGAAACCTATCACCTCCCAATTTAGTCGTGCTGAGACTGATTTAGTGGAGATATGGAAGGTTGTGCTTCGCACGCAACCATCATTGTGCGTAAGCATTAAACCTGAAACTTTGGCAGGAGGGGACATGGTCAGGCCGCATGTGAACAACCCTAGTACGAATGCACTCTGTTTGGGGCCAGGATCAAGAATGATCCTAAAGCCCTTGGATCGCACGGCCAGGTTGAGGGGAACTTCGCGGCGGCTGGGCAGTTCGTCAAGGTCGCCCGTAGCGCCATACAACTCCCGCATTGCGTAGCTTCTCTTGACGTGTGCGAGATCCCAAGCGCGCCATTGGTCCCACGTTTCTAACACTCTCTGCTCGCTATCGTCAGGACAGGTATCGCAATCATGAAAGCATTGACGGACGAGCGATAGTCGTTGCTCAGGTGTAATCGAGTTTAGTATGTAGCGAAACCGTGAAATGATTTTCCAAGAATCATGCTTCCGGAGATGGCCGTCTGCTGAACGTAGAACATACGAAAGCCTGGTCAGGAAGGCCGGGTCTGGCACCTCTTTCGACATCATGGTGAGTTGGTAGGCAAGGAAGCGCAGGCGGCTAAAATGTGCCGTTGCTAGCTTGCGGAACTTTGCAGCGTACGCTTCCATCAGTTGGGTTGTACGGTAAACGAGCGCTGCAAGAAACTCGATTCTCCTTGTGGCCGCAACGGTTTCAAAGTCTCTGAAGGAAATGTCCACGCCCGTCAACGCCGCCGTGGCAAACCAGACTAGGACATCACTAATGGCTAACTGGACAGCAACTTCCTGCTTTCCAGGCTCCAAAGAACTTTCCTTGACCGACATCTTTATACTATCCAGAGAGCAGTGGGCCGACAAAAGCTTGTACTCTGGGCCGGCAGCTGGAGCCAGTTTACTCTTCAATACCAGTGCCAGCTGTTGAAGCGTAAGATCAAATTGATCTCGTTCACCTCGCTTGCTGCTTGCACGTGCGGCTTCGTGATCATTGAGGAAGCGGAGATGCGCAAATGGAAGATTTATGGAGCAGTCTGTTGTGCTTCCTTTACCCTCGCGCTGCTCTTGCTCTTTGAGGATGCGCCCAAAGACGTTGAGATGGAAGGAGTCTAGTATTGAATCCGGCGTCTTAGGTTGCAATTGGTCTAAGAGTTCCATGACATCGGAGATGGCATGGGGTTTGATGAGGGCACTGATGCCACGGTCAAGCCGGATGATCAAGCTTGTATGTGATACATTCTCGTTGCTGACTCTCTCGGCTATTTCGTTGAGCACACCCTCGTCGCCAAAGTCGTCGCGGACAAGACTGCTTCCATCGAGCTTAGCGGGGAGCTGCGGGACGTCTACCACATCCGGTTCCACAACCAAAAGTGGGAAGTATGGTGCTACGTAAGCCGTGGAGAAAGCCATGCTAGATGGGACCAGACCCCTTCGTTGGCGCTCCTCGTCAGTGGGCAAGGTGTAGTTGGCCGCATCAGACGTTCTCGCATGAGTGATCCCGGTGGCATCGCTTTCTGACTGTTTGTCAAATATTGATAAGCCGCGTCGTTTGACGGAGCCGGAAAGGGACCGGGTTGATCCAAGCCTTCGAGAGCGGCCTGGCTTTGTCGCATGGGACGATTGCCTGCTGTGGATGCTTTGGTGACGCATACTATAGGATCGCGCTGAAAAGGGAGGGGACTCGTCGACTTGTTTCTCGCTGGCAACCAAAGGAATGGGAATCAGTGGATACGGCATAGCAGGAGGATCAACCTTGGTCGTCGAGCCGGAGAGAGCGGCGCTTGTCGGGTGGTGGATCAAGAACGCAGCCCTGTGAGTTCTCTGGTCATGATAAGCAACATGCTCTTGTTGCAATCTCCTTTCCTCACCAAACTGCAGCTTTCGGGAGACCATATCCATCCGGAGTTCTGCGCCCATGTAAGCGTACGTCTCAACTCGAATGGCCTCTCTGGCCTTTGTCCTGTGGCGAACAGCCGCTTCAGAGTCAACACAAGCGACAACAATATCTGGTACGACAAGATTCATCCTTTTCGAGAAGACCGCGTCTGCCCAGTCATTGAAGCTCATTTTAACTGGACCGGAGCGGACGAGTAAAGCTGCATCTCCGATGTGCAACCAGACGTTGACCCTTTGCGTGCTCAGTTGCAGGAAGGTTACGTCGTGAACAACAACTGGAGCTGTAACAGGTACAGCGTTTTCGGGGTCGTCCAGCGAGAAAGCAAAGGCTTTGCCGCCTTCGACAAACTTCTCCACTAGTGTACTTGTGCACTCTCCACTGATAATGCCGACAGCAAAATCCCAATTGCAGACGTACGCTGGTTCGGCAGGCGGAAGACCAAACAGACGATGACCGGTAATGCTTGCGGATTCTACGAAAAGCTGTGTACCAGATGTGATGCGTCGGTTTGATGACTGGGAATTGTGAGTCTGCAGAGAGACGCTCAACGGACTCAGGTCCACTTGCAGGTCCATATAATAGTTGGTAAACCTCAAGTCAGCCGTACCGTTGACCGCCTCAAGGACGATGCCCTCGGCAGCGGAATACAGACTAGCAGGAAGGATCGCGGTTGCATTGTCTGCCACGATATATAGTATCACATCGAGATCGTTCGACTTCTTCACAGGTTGCTGTGGCTCTGTTTCTCTGCTGTGAACATGATCAGGGTTGTCTTGAAACTCTTCTAAAGTCTTGAAGTGGAGATCGTCACCGAAGTAGTTGTCCTTGATCTTGATGAAGTATCGTATCAGGAAGCCATAGAGCTTCAATGAGAAATCTGTACCAGAAATATCCATATTTAAAGTGTCCGTGAGAGAAGGGGAAGTCTGGGACCAGTAATTGTATGCCCCCTTGAGAGTGAGGTTGCCGAGACGAGCGCCCTCGTTCGATTGCAGGAAAGCGTGAAGAGTGTTTTTGGGTGGCATGAGCAGATCCATGCCTAACGATTGAGCTGCCACATCGAACGCAATGGCATTTTGTTGAGGGCGATACTGTATCAGTGGTATTTCCAGCTTTCCCTGTAGAGCCTCGCCACATAGGGTGATGAAATTGTTGTCTTCCAAATCATCCGGTTTATTGATAATGTTCCCGTCGTTGGTATTGAGGAAGAGCTTGAATTCTCGAAAATCAAGGTTCAGGTTGTACCGATAAGGTACAAAGGTATAATAATCAGGAGGCGGGCCGGTGCCCCAATCGTTGATCATGTCTGTAAGCAGAAACATATGGTCACGCAAGATGAAGAACTCTAGATCCGAGTTCTGGATAGTGAATTTCCAGTCTCTCAGGATGTTCCATTGTAGTGGGTTGGAAAGATCTGCAATGACACTTACCCTTCCAGATCGCCACATTACCCCATGGTTCACACTCGAAGAAATCTCCAAGCTGGGTAGATCCACGCCTAAGGAATTTTGATAACCAGACGGCCTTGCGTACATATCCATCGTGTAGCTAACGGTGGAATTGGCAGGTATCTTAAAATCGAACCAGCCAAAGGGACGGACATCCGGGGCTGATACGCCCTTGTCTCGCCTCCAAAACCGGTGTGAACGCTTTGTACCCCTGGATTTTCCTTTCCCCTTTGCTTGGGTTTGCGCCTTGTGACCGGCAACAGCCTGGGCGCGGCCTTTCCACTTCCAGTCTTTTGAAGGTTCGCGCGTGGGAATCCGTAGGACAACGTCCTCCTCGATAGAGACAAAGATCTTGAAGATGGTGTTCAAGCGTAGTTGGCCTTGCTTCAGGGGTTCCGTTGCCCGGGCGTTGACAAAATTCCCAGGAACAAAGACGTTCTGAAGATTTACACGTTGTCGATCAGTCCACGGTCCATAGTTGATAGTACTCCTGTAGACGCCTAATTCCAAGGCGTAGTCCGGAGCTGGTCCTTGATTGATGTTGCAGTCTTCTTTAGCGACAGCGCTTTGTCGGTCGTCGTTTGATGCCAGTACGGTACCGGGAACGTCCCAATGGAAGCCGACGGTCACACGACTCAGATCTGCAAGGTTTGAAAGTTTCGCATACTCCACGGGTTCCCACTCATCGTGTTCATCATGCTGGCTGTCCTCCAAGTATTGCGTAAGGCCTTGCCACTTCGCGTATCCAGGCACGTCTTGTTCGGGGTGCATACGCCTCTTCTCCCCCTTCCCAGCACTAGTATGGAATGACTCAACAGAACGACTCTTCCTGAGAAACCGTGGAAGAAGCGAGTTCCAATGCCTATGATGATGTGACTTTCCATGGGGGACCTCGGTGTGAAGGGTATGTGGAGTACCTGGCGCTGCTTCGTCGGTTTTCAAAGAGGCTGCAGAAGGAAGCTGTAACCCTTTGAAATCCGGATTTGGCTTCATATTGATGACGGCGTTTTTGATGTCGAACTTAAACATCTGTTTGTAGACATCCAAGGGTCCAGAGCTTGCAGCGTTGACCTCGCCGGTGGCACTCTCGAACTGGGCGGTTACTATGGTCCTCGTGTTTTCGTTCCCCAGTACAATTGCGCCCCTGGCACAACTGATGTGAACAGGAAAAAGACGTAGAAACGCCGGCGGCGATGCCTGTGATGCAGGAGGCATGAAAGCACCATTACTCAATCTCCCGGCGGTGCCCATTTCGGGTTTGTCTTGGCTATTAAATGTGGTAGCTGTGTTGACTGTTTCCAGGCCAACACTCTCATTTTCTCCACCTGTCCTGAACGCGTTGCTCATACTGCTCGATGACCCCTGAGAGTGTTGCTGAGGTGTTCGGTCGTCCTTGTCAGCCGATCTTGACCGAGAAAAAGGAGCTCCTGGTTGAGCGTTGCATTCGGCTTTTGCCGCCTCCCGACGTATGTTCTCCACGACCGAGTCGTAGGCGGGACTCCTATTATAGAGGAAAGCCTCCACGCCCGAGACCTTTATTTTCACCCTACATGGCAGATCCTTTGCGGTTGTGTTTCCTCCCTCTTCAGCCCGGCTTACGCTGTGGTTGCGACTCGAAGATGGACTGGAGGGTGCCGAGTCATCTGTGGAGTCGTCGGGTGACGCCTTCTTCGTCCCTTGCTCGAGTATCGGAGCTTCCTTGACTTTTCGAAGCCAGTATCGCCATGTGATGTAGCCGTTGTGGACCAGGATTGTCTGATTGTGCCCATGGTATCTAATACTTTTGAAGAAAATCCTGCCTCCGAGAAAGGATATTTGAAGCGCTTGTATGTCGATGTAGGCCTTGAGCCTGTACCACGTGTATGCCCGAATGCCGTAGGAAACCAATGTTGCAAACAATCGATTGAAGTAAAAGAGAAAGAACACGCCCAGAATGCCGCATACGAGCAGTTCAACCAGGAACGCCCAGTTGAAGTCTCTCGTTGGTGTCAACGGCTGCGCCGTCAACCCGTCCCCGGATGCCATCGAGGCAACTTTCCAGCCAGCGCCAGGTCATACCGGCATCTCCTCTACCGCGACTACGGTTCAAACCGAATCGGCGCTGAGAGGGCCGCAAAGACTGTAGAACAAAATGCGCCGTCAGGGAAGCGAATGGGTTGGCTTGATGGGCAGAGTCTCGGAATTGCTAGAGCTTACCTTATACCTCATGCAGGGTGCAGTTTAGGGTGAGGTCCAAGCTCTCATGACGTTCCAACGGCCACGAGCATGGGGCATGTGCCAAACCCGGACCATCACAGGCAGTGGGAACTTCCACTTGTTCTTCGAGAATCTTCAACAACCTGAACCTTATGAATACCGTGGTTCGAATCTCGCCCGAGCACCTTCTATCTCTTCACGAATCGTCGCTAAGCTGAGGGTCTTTGCTTATCTGCCGTCTCCAAGGGTGCGGATTCCACGGCCAGGATCCTGCTGCCTGTCATGCTGGACGCTCTGAAATCGGACACGTCCAGCGGGGGCACGGGTTCGCGGTTTGGTCGAGCCGTTACTATTGTCGCAGGGGTGTCGGCGCTCTCTGCGACTTTCATAACATGCCTGTAAGTGAAAGCTACATCTACTTAGCCGGGACAAGACTGACATGCGCCAGCTCGGTGTGGCTCCAGACGTAGGTTCGCACGCGTCTGTAGGAAACTTCCAGTATTAACGCCAGCTAGCAAAAACTACCGGAAGCCGCAGCTGCAACGATACGTCGTGAGGATATTATTGATGTAGACCGCCTCCCAGCCGTTTTGGCACATACATACTGAAGCAGAATTAGGGTACCAATATACTCGGCAGCATCATGGGCAAGCTTGGTATCCCTCAAAGTCGCATTCTGGGTGGACCCATTCAGGGATGTCTATGAAGCGTTCACCATCTATACCTTCTTTCAGCTCCTGATCAACTTCATCGGCGGCGAACGGTCACTGATCATCATGATGTACGGACGACCGCCAGTTTCCCATCTCTGGCCCTTGAACTACTGCATGGGACAAGTCGACATTTCAGATCCGCATACCTTCTTGGCCATCAAAAGGGGGATATTGCAATATGCTTGGGTCAAGCCATTGCTATCGATTGCTACCATTGTCATGAAAGCTACGGGAACATATCAAGAGGGTTATATCGGGCTCGGATCCGGCTACTTCTGGAGCGGTCTCATCTACAACGTCAGCATCACTGTGAGTCTCTACGCCCTAGCCATGTTCTGGGTGTGCATGTCACCCGATTTGAAACCCTTCCGGCCGATGCCAAAGTTCCTGTGCGTCAAAGGCATCATCTTTGCATCCTATTGGCAAGGATTCTTCCTTTCCATCCTAGTGTGGCTCGGTGCGATCCCGGACGACGTTGAGGGTTACTCGACCGACAACTTGGCGGCGGCTATCCAGGATTTCCTAATCTGTATCGAGATGCCCTTGTTTGCACTGTCACATTGGTACGCTTTCTCATGGCACGATTACGCCGATGTGACCATCTCGGCTGCTCGAATGCCGGTGAAGTATGCTCTGCGCGACGCCTTTGGCCCTAGAGACCTGATCGAAGACACGAAAGAGACCTTCTCTGGTACACGGTACGAGTATCGGTATTTCGATGCAAAGGACAACGTGCTTGCGCATGAGGCCTCCAGGTCTCGCATGGCCCGTATGAGGGAGGGCATGAGGTACGAGAGGGGCGGAAAGGGGAAGTACTGGCTTCCAGACCCACGGACGATGGACGCCAAAACGCCCCTCCTGGACAAGTTCGGCGCCAGCCGAGCTCGTGCCATGAGCCCCGGGGCCAGCAGAGCTTATGATCAGACAAGCTACGGATCGACGCCTGACGAAGTGGAAGACCCGCAGCTGGACCCTGATGAGGAACAACTGTACGACAGTGCGAGGGCGCTCGAGTTTGGTGATTGGAACTACCCTGTGATTACCGCCCACGAAGCCGGGCGCGAGGACCGTTTGTTCAAAGATCCGAATCTAGTCACTGACTCCACTAATCGGCACCTACTGCAACCCACTAGTGACTACAAACGACGAAGAAAAAGCCGTGTCGAGCAGATACAGTCCGCTACAGACAAGGGCAAGCACAGAGACAGCTCAAGCAGCGGCGAAGCCTCAAACTCCGGGTCCGCATCTGGGTCTGGTACCCAATCTGGCATCAGGTCGGTTCTGCCCACCATGCCTGCCATCCTCAGGCACCAATCTACTTCGTCGAGCTCCGCAAAGTCGGATAGGAGCCAGCTAGTTGATTTGGTCGTGGAGGATACCAAAGCCGAGGAGCTGGAACGAGCGAGAGCGCGTAAAGAAGGTGGTCCGGGATGGAATGAGGTGGACCAAAAGCACTACGTGTGAGTTCTACAAGGCTCGAAAGTGGGTGACACGATGCTAACGGCGGTTTTAAGGCGCGCATACCCAGATGACCGCCAGGAAGAAGAGGTCCGACAAGACTTCGAACCGGACAAGCCTAAGGAGGTTCAAAGTCCGAGCCAGTATCACGACTTGGAGGAGCCGTTCGCCATAGGCGATGAGGAAAGCGAGGAAGCGCAACGCCAGGAGGCTGACGAAGCAAGGCACTGGCGGAAGCAGAACTATAACGACAACGATGAAGACCAACAAAGCAACAGCCAGCAGCATACTCCGTATGGAGAAGCCGAGGAAAACCCATGGGGGTCAAGCCGGAACTGATGGTCTGCGACATGTTTTGGTGTTACCGGGGCAGCCGTACCAGTACGGCATGAAACCAAGGTTGCAGCCGCTCTGTAAGGTACAGTACTTTGGTTGCATAGCGGTCGGCGTTTTGCTGTTTTATTTCGATGCTGTCCTGGCAGCGGACTCGTTCACACTGCTACTGTTTTGAGAGGAAGATCGACGATATCCATGAGGCGTCATGTTGCTGTTCCAGGCCGTTGTTGCTGGTGGGCTAGGCTACGATGCAACTTGCCAATTCGAGGGTGAAACAGGACCGGGTGCTTCATTACCACCTTCACGGGCCCCCTATCATACTTTGGTATGTACAAGCACGTTGACGTGAGATCTCACCTGTCTGCGAACGGGGAAAAAGGAAGGTTTTCAGCTGCGCGTGTTCCCGTGGCATAAATGCGATGTGATTGAGTGGCTCTCGTGGTTCGAATCCAAGCTGGTACGCGCCCTGCCTCACACAAGCGAAAAGGCCTCCACCAACCTATCACATCGTCGAAGCGCCCAAACCCGCATCCTCAGCCAACCTGCCAACCACTCTGAACAACTGCTTCCCCAATCGTGTAAAGCCATCGTTGGATCTGTCTTGGTGTTGTCTCCTGTGTAAGCTTCGTTCGGCTTTCCACTCTCAAGCACTATTGGGTGCTTTTGAACAATGAAAGCCCCCGACATGGCGTCGCAATGTCGCTCATGTTTCGGGCTTGGGATGATCTAGGATAAGCTGCCTTCTAAAAGATTCCGGTAGGTCCTGAACCTTTCTTCAGGGTGTCTACTTCTTTTGTAAATTTTGTTTGTTGCTGTTGCGGCTGTTGTGTCTGTCTGCTCTCGCTGCGCAGATCGTCCCGTCATCCAGCGAGATGTGCTGTTGAAGGAACATTGGCAATGGGTGATATGGACGCAAAAGAGACTTCGGGAAACGGATGGCTGGCTTCATCGTTCGGGTGCTGCGCGCCCTCGTTCCAGCATGCAGATGGGCATCACGGAGCGTCTGCAAGAGCGGGTAAGTTGCACCGTACCGCCTAGGTCCACTGCACATGGCCTGACCAGCAAGCACATCCAGACCCTCGTGTGAGGTCGATGACGATAACTTATGATCAACCTCGTCTCATACCTCCTCTCCGTCCTGAACCTCAACTTGCGCGGCCGTCGACAGGCAAGTCGATGCAGAAAGTCTCGGACTGGGCATCAAGCAGCATCGACCTCGCCTCAAGAGCTTCGGCTCATGCGATCAGCACCTTCAGGCCCAAGACCCAGTATTCAGTCCGACCAAGCATAAGCGCTCCGACAGACTTCAGGAGGGTCGAGCAAGGGATTGTTGCAGAGCCTGCAGGCGTCGTTCGGCGAAGAAGCTTCAGGCCGCTTGAGCTCAGCATCTACCTACCGGATGGGCGACTGTCGCCTCTACCAGATTTCAGCTCTGAGTTTCTTCCGCTTCCAGCTGAGCTGGAACAACCTGCGCTGGCGCATGTCAGACACAGGCGTGACTCATTGGTATCCATACCCTCTAGTAATTTTCAGATACACCGGAAACCGGTAGGCTCGTCGTTCGACCTCACATCCTCTCTACGCCGAAGCCAAAGCAGCACAAGGGCCTCTGTTACCCTGTCCACTGTCCGAGCGGATTCTATCATCGAGGTGCCTCGGCCAAGCTTCAGCACCTTCAGCACACCGCCCGTTGCAGCCCGGACATTCAGAACACGGACGCCGTCTCCAGCGACCAGGTCCCGGGCCAATACCGAACCATTACCTCACTCTCCACAGCGTGGCACGAGCATCCGTCGTACAAGAACAGATGTAGATGAGGCGATCCGTGAGCTGAACACCATCGTCGAAGAACGACGAGCGGCCGATGCATGCAAGACAACCAATTTGGCCGATTCTCCCACGGACGAGGGCGACAGACACCACATTCCAGCTATCGCCCCCTCCATGAAAGTCGGCGCCCGCTCCGAGACTCTCTCAGACATTGGTTCTGCCTTCACGTCCTCCTTCCTCCAGAAACCGCTCCCCTTTCCACCATCCCCGTACGCCGAATCCAGCACCTCCCTAGCAGCAGGCCCACCAACACCAGATTTGTATTCAATACAAGTCAACCCATTCCCTTATGCCGACAAAAAGATCAAACCTTCCACAAGGGTGCTTTTGACCCGCTGGTTGTCTCGCAAAAACAGCTCTGCCAATGACAGAGCGATCTATCACTCTCCCATCGACCCCGACGATGTGCCCTTCTACAAATGCACCACCTCACCACTGTATGCCCCGGGCTTCGCGGACCCACCCAGGCCCTCGGTCTCGACGACGTCAACTTATACCACGTTGGCTTCCGCTCCTTCTTTGATCAACTCGGATACCTCGCTGCATACATCTGTATCTCCTTCGCCTATACGAAGTCAAAGCCTGTCAAACACGGCAAGCCCGGTAGCGAGAAGGGCGAGTGCACCGTTCACGGACGGGAAGCGGTTCAGGAGCCAAGACATGAACGCAAGCGTTGCATCTGTTGCTTCAATGGATGTCAACGAGTCGCATCCGGGAAGCCCGGTGACGCCCCCTCAGATCTCTCTGGGAATGATCGGGCGGGCCGTGTAAACCTGTTCAGGGTTGGCAGGGAAAACCGAAAATTGAATGGAAGGAGGGCGGCTTTGGTTTGGAGATTTTTCAGACATCTTGGTTGGAGGATAGGAATCGTTTCTTAGATATACCCCTTTTCAATGTTATCCCCAAGCGCATCTAATATGACTTCTTCTGGACCAATTGAACCTTATTTTTGAGGATCCATCACCCATTGATAGTTCTTCATTCGTCCACTATCCCAACTGAGTTGTTTACGTTCACTTGGAGATCTAGATCCTGTTCTCAGACTATTGCATAGATGGTTTTCAAAACTCCACTAGGACACATCAGGTGCATTGAAGTGAGTCGGCACGCCAGAGCGATGCCCTCAATGCCTATAGCTTAGTCGTGTCCCACTATGGTCCTCGCCATACTATCCCAGAGAAGCGCTACTGTCGAAGCTGGCGTCATTGCGTTCCAGCTCAGAACGACGGTCATATGTTAGACCCTCCTGCCTTCAGTGCCTCTAGCTCTTGCTTTCTCACACCATCGCTCCACATCCATAACCTCTGCTCAGTCTGGAACACCGCGCTGACCAAACTCTTTATGCCCAATCCAGCTAGATCCGCAACCTTTTGGTAGAAGATTTTGCCAATCTCCGGTACTTCATCAATGGAACGGTAACGGTGGTACTGCGAGCCGGGACGAATGATTGCAGAGGGAGTATGACCGTGAGGAGTTGAGCCGACTATGACTTTGCGGGGCCTCAGGCTTGACTGAACGGTGCGGATCTTCGTATTGGCCATGGTCCTACTGAACTCCCGGTCTGCAGTCGGTGAGGATAACGTTACAGGCATGGAGGCAGTGAACTGAGATCGCTCATCTTGGGATTGTGTACAAGGGAATTCTTGAAGCAGATACTCCGTGAAATCTCCGTTTCTCTCCCCAACTTCCTCCTCAGCCGTCCAGACTTGTGAAAACCAGTTCAGGTATTGGTCTATTCGTTTGTTGGAGAACACAGGCACATCTGACTCTACGACCTTCATGGCGTCCTCGAAGCGTAAACCGTCGCTAGGATTCAGCATCTGGTGAAATCTTTCGTTGGCCTGGTTCCAGGTATCCCAGCTCATGTCCAGCGCTGCCGGTTCAGTGACTGTTGCCGGGTATACTTTGGTCCGCTCAAAAGGCGCAATCAATTTGGTGGATACCACCACAAGCGCTGCCAACTGCACGACAGGGTTGTTTAGCATGCTAGCTCTGCTCTGCTTCGAGCTAATATCTTCGTTGGGACCCTGCTTCCTTGACCATCCGAAGCTATATCCCAACAGGTCCTTCAACCTCAGGACCATTGGATAGACCTCTAATGGGACGGAGATCTCCCGCACAAACCGCCAGAGCACGATCGGTGTGTTGAGAGCAGGAGTTTGCATGCCATACCATTTCTCAAAGAACGCAACCAAGTGACCGATAGCCTCCTGAAGTGCATCAGCTCTCAGTGCCGTAGGCGCCTCGAGAGCCTCATGATAAGGACCCGGTAGCCGTGCCTTCATCTCGGCGGGGATTTCTTTGATTGCACGAATGTACACTATCTCTCCATGAGAAGCCCATCCAGCGAAATCACCTGGAGTGTAAGGCAAGCGGAGCAGCAAAGCAGCGATACATAACAGTGCAAGTGTTTCGATTAGGCGGGGTGTCTTTGATGGTCTCTGGGCGAGAGAGCGGCTTCTTCCTTGCTCCCTTTCGGTCTCGGTGGTCTCGGTCTCACTTTGCGAGGAGTAATAGCGTGGAGTCAGAGCGCTATCTGTGTCGTCAGAGAGCCGGTCTGCGAGCTTTTGCAGGCGAAGAGACCAGAGATCTCGCGTGATTGTCTGTGAACATAGTTTAGTCCCTGTGTAACAGTAACATCTTAGAGCCAGAACCAACCTCCAGCTCAACCGGGAGTTGCTTGCTGTGGATGAGCCAATGCACTTGTTTCCAGAGGATAAGCTGATAGCATTGCAGGTACAAGCCAAAGGCCTTTTTGCCCTGATAATCTAGAACAGCACTGGTCAGTGAGCGTGCGCTAATGCCGACGAAACTTCCACAACATGCTCGCGGCACTCATGATGCTAACTTACGTGTAAAAACCTTGTCCCTCTGCTCCCGCTGCTTCCTCGTCTTTGCACCTTGGAGATTGAACATATCCTCATCCTCAGCAACCGCTTCCAGACCACCCTGAGCAAGTCAGCCACGTCTGCTCAACCTTGCCAAGACAATATCAGAAAATCCTTCGAACCTCCTTTCGATGACCATTCTCACAGTACAGATAGCCGTCTGGATCCCTACGCCATCGTCGCGAACGGCAGCCCTCGAAGCCACATCGTTCGGCCCTGATCCGCTCTGACATCGAGGAAGTCGAAGTCTCGTCTATAGAAATGATGCAACAAGACAACAACGGGCTAAGACAGCGTTTCTCAAATGCTAGAGTGCGATTATGAAATGTGGTTGCTACGATGTCACACGGTTTTCCTGTTCAAGACAGGCCCAAATTCTATCCTAACAAGGCGGTGGCCGGGCAGATAGTGAGGGAAAAATGGACGATGAGTTCATTGGTACCTTTGAGGCAGCGGTAGCTTTCGCGCGACATGTCTCACGTAGGCTGTTCAGCTCATCATCTTGAGTCTGATGATCTCCCGTCCCACTTCAGGCTCTAATTGCGAAATTAGGGTACAAGATGTTTCGGTTCTGAGGTATAAGATTTCCATGTTAAAGCAAGGTACCTAGCGAGTGGGATGTTGAGGCTCTTTGGACCCCTGTAATGCGCCAAAGAAGTCACATGTCACGGCACGATATAGATAGGAGCGCGAATGTGAATGGCTGGATCCGTTTGCAAACCAAGCTATTGTAGATGGTCATCAGAGAAGCGTACAAGTCACATTCGAACACTAATCTTCGTAAGAAGTTCATTGCAAGCGTAATACCGAACCCAACGGCGCTGCATCGTCCGCAGATGTATGACCCCTGATATTGCAAGGAGAAGGAAATCAACCCTTCTTCCATGACTGCCTTTGGACATGGTCTTGATACCCGAAGGAAAGCCGTTCACAAGTAAACCCCGTTGTGCTGGTCTATCCCAACTGTCTACGCAGACAGAATGCTTGAATGATCATCTAAGAACCACGAGGAGCTTCCTTCGCATCGATGGCGGCCTCCTCGCCCATGGAGGTAAGGACGGTAACGTCTAAAAAGCTGTCAGGTCTTGGAAGCTTGTTTGAGGAGCCGGTAAAGACTTACTGGTGTCCTTGCCGTCCTCGGTGAACATCTTAGTGATCTTGTCGCCGACCTCACCCTCGGGGAGCTTGACATCATCCTTGGTGGAACCATCGTCGGACATAAGGGAAAGGAAGCCGTCGTCAGTAACGTCAAGCTGAGAAATGTGTTAGCCAGAAATTCCACTGTCTCCGCATGACTAACACTTCGGACTTACCAGCTGGTATTCGCGACGGGTCACGTTGGGAACGTCCATGTTGTGAGTGGACGGGCAGAGATCTTCCAACTTCTTGCCAGTGAAGATGTCAAGGGCGACCAAGTGGACCTTGGCGTGACCGTGCTTTCCGGTCTTGGAGGTGGACATATCGACAATCTTGCAAGGACGGTTCTTGATGACGACGAAGCCGTTCTTCCTCAAAGCAGAGCACTGCATGGGATAGGTGGCAGAGGCACCGGCATCGGCGCTCTCGAAGGTGTGCTCATGCTGTTCATCGGGGCCTATTAGCCATTTTGTACGTTTCTGGATGGGATGATGTTCGAGATTGTCAGGCATCGATGGATCGCAGCGATGCGCAAACAATTTCAGGTAGCCCAGGGTGGAGGCGGGGCAGGAAAGGAGCGTGCCGGAGCTTACCTGTGCGTCGTCGGCCATGGTTTACTGGGGGAAAAGAGTGGTCTGGTGGTTGAAGATACAGAAGAGAAGATGTAGCAAGAGGAGGAAGAGAGTGATGGGTCGTGGATAGCGAGATGAGAAAAGGCGGTAGAAAAAGAGAAGAATTTGTGCGGTCCTGGATGGTTGAAATCTGTGTCGAGGGGAAGCCCCGCCATACCAGACGACCCCGGTCAGCCGCTTAGCCTTAGCCTAAGCTGTGTCGAGCATAGCGCTCTTCTAGAACGAATCATCCAAGCTGTGTTTCAGAACGTCAGGTAACCTCCATACTGCGCGCTCAGGGTCCGGCATTCGCTGCGCATCTGGAGATCGGGTGTTTGTGACGGAAGGCGCACTGGATCATCTGCTGATGCTTAGCCGGTCTGATGTGGCTCGATCGCTTCTCAGTCAGCTCTACTCCCTCAACGACACCACCGCCCGCCAACAGGAACCCTTACCCGCAACGGCGGCCAACCGGTGCCCATCTCGCTCCAGGCGCAGCATCGAACAGGCCTGGCCTATCTCCACGATCTTCTTCGCTTTCCCTGCTCTCATCACCCAACGTTTCGACAGACAGTCTTCCACGGTTGCCTCTGCGAGCCCCCAATGGCTCCTCACTCAAATACTCGGTGACAACTTCTCCACCAGCAAACGTACAAGACCCTGTCGAGGCGCTTGCGTTTATTGTAGGGAAACCCTTACCACCAGGATCCCTTGAGAGTAGCGCCGATGTTCGAGAGGTGCCAAAGCCAGAGAAGCTGGAGGCAGATGTAGCATTTGGGGAACTTAGCTTGGAGGAATTCGCGCGTGAGGCAGAGGAACGGACTCTGTTGCAGACTTCAGTATCTGCGGTAAGCGTGGTGTCATCAGCAGAATGTATGTTTAGCGCTGCAGGCATCCAGTCCACTGCACTCATACGTACTATAGTCCAGAAAGAGGAAGACAAGTTCGACGATCTCCACGCCTCGATTCTGGTATGGTGACCTTCATGTTTCTAGCGTGGATATCATGGTGACCATGTTTAGGCGTGTGATGAGGTCCTGACGTCGGTTGGGACTTACCTCACAAGCTTCCAGGCAGACTTGGCCAGGGTCTCCGCCGAGATTGAGACGCTACAGTCGCGCTCCTCTGCCCTCAGCACCAAGCTCGAGAATCGGAAGAAGGTCGAAAAGCTACTCGGCCCGGCTGTTGAAGAGATCACCGTCCCTCCCAATGCCGTGAAGAAACTCTCAGAAGGGGCCATGGATGACTCATGGCTCTCATCCTTGCAAGAACTGGAGAAGAGGTCAAAGGTGATTGAAGCAAAGTCGTCAGACGCGGCTACAATGAAGGCGCTGGACGATCTGAGACCGCTCCTTGATAATCTTCACAATAAGGCATGCCATTCCACCCCATACTTTGGTTTTGTGGCTGACGCTTGCCATGGCAGGCCGTGGAGCGTATAAGGGACTACCTGGTGGCTCAGGTAAGGGCACTTCGGTCGCCTAACATCAACGCCCAAATCATACAGCACCAAGCGTTCCTCAAGTTTAAAGAAGCATTTGCATACCTCGCTCGGCGGCAGCCTCAGCTGTCCGAGGATATTTGCCAGGCTTACGTCAACACAATGAGATGGTACTACCACAACAACTTCACTCGGTACCTACGGTCGCTTGAGAAGCTCAAGATCCATGTCATCGACAAGTCGGAAGCCATTGCTGCTGACGAAACAGGGAAAAAGGCCGGATCGCTCATATCAGGTGCAAGGATACCAACAGCACCTCACGATGCCTTCTCGATTGGACGGCGCGGTGATTTGCTCAAGTCTCCATCTCACGCTGCCATATCTTCCTATGTCGCGGAAGAGGACCAGTCGAACCACTACCTTGAAGTCCCTTTCCGAGCTTTCAATCTTGCTTTGGTCGACAACGCTACAGCGGAATACACCTTTCTTACAGCCTTCTTCACCAATCAAACCTTCCATGCCGTGTCCCGAACCTTCTCTTCCATTTTCGACGCAACGTTCACCCTCGGTCAGACCTTGACGAAGCAGCTTATTGAGAACACAAATGATGCTTTGGGCATTCTTCTCTGCGTTCGCTTGAATCAACAGTTTGCTTTCGAGCTCCAGCGCCGGAAGATACCGGCCATGGAAGGCTACATCAATGCCACCAATATCATCCTGTGGCCTCGGTTTCAGCAAGTGATGGACGCTCATAGCGAGTCGATCCGGCGCATGTCCGGGCGTTCCGCCGGATCCGCGTTGTTGTTCTCGGCGACGCCAGCCCAAACAACAGCCCCACATCCACTTACGCAGCGCTTTGCGAACTTTGTCCAGGGCATCCTTGCGCTAAGTGCTGAAGCAGGAGATGATGAGCCTGTGGGCAACAGTCTCCGAAGATTGAGAAGCGATTTTGAAGCGTTTCTAACCAAGCTCAGCAAGGGGATCAGTGATCAGAGGAAGAAGGAAAGGTTTTTGTTCAACAACTACAGCCTTGTGGGGACCATAATTGGCGATGCTAAGGGAAAAATGGCGGAAGAGATGATTGGCCATTTTGGGAAACTAAAGGAGGTCTATGAGGTGACGCAATAGTCTCCATATTGAAGAGGGAGGTAGTTCCGGACAAAAGTATTTCACTCAGGGCTCCAAGGGGCTCTGACAACAGCCCGAATTGTACTGCCCTTGAGACTACCGGGCGTGAAGTGCCAGCTTGCATTGGTGTCAAGGTGAGAAGTCAAGACAACGTCTCGCTTTACGTCGTCTGGATGACAACAAGCGGGTCGCAAAGCAGATCAGGTTGCCGTGACACCATAAGTACGACATTGTTCCAGGCCAGTGCCAAAGGCCAGCGTGCTTAAAAGTAACTACTTGAAAGGTAGTCAATATGGCGCACAGGGAGCATATGCACATACGGCGTCTATACCTTTCCATGTGCGTAATTTTCCTTCGACTTGCTCCCTCAGCAGGAGAAGTGAGGGAGGTAAGAAGTAGCTCCTGCGGGTGTAAATGGAAGCCCCACGATTCTTCTAACGTGCAAGAACATGACCATGCCGCCAAGCCGCTCTGTGCAGGCAACCTCGAGCATCATCTTCAAGCTCGCGCTTCGCGATACGGGACGCTTGTTGGGCACGTCCAGGTTGTAGCGAAGCATTCAGCATCAAAAAGTAACACATAAAAGTCTGTCATATGATGATCTTCCAAGAAGCCGAGGCACAGCTTTTAGATGGAGGGGTCTTGGCAGACGTCCGAGTGCCCGGGGAAAGCTTCCCTTCATCCACCATATGAACGCACCGGTGGCCCCGGTAATCAACATCACGTCGTTGTGCAGCTTGGTAGCCCGAGGCTCTTTTTTCTTTACGGATCCGTTAAAGACAACAGGGACGCATCTCATCCTTCAGTTTTTTCCGTCTTTTCGGTTTCGGGATGTTCAATGCCGCAGTGCGCGCTCGGCCTCCCACCTCTCTATCACGATTGAGTCGATTCCTGCCATCAAAGGTACGCCCGCCGAGTGTTGGATTTTACAGAGCTATACACTGAGAAGACTGACACTCTACCAGTTAAGCAGTCCCACGATGGCTTCAGCACAATCGCGAAACCAGAGCTCGTCAGCTCTACCACAAGGTTCGTACATCAACCCCCGCCGGTCGAATGGAGCAAACGCCTAGACTTATGAGGTCACAAACTACCCTCCATGGATTTGAGGCTTTACTGACCTATGATGAATATGCAGGCTACAAAGAAGATCAAAGCAAAGGTCCGATGCTGCGATTTGAGGACTCCCTACCTAGACTGCCGGTTCCAACGCTCGAAGAAACCGCGAAGAGGTACCTGAAATCGGTTCACCCGCTCCTCAGTCCCGAGGAATATGAAAAGACAACACAGGCAGTGCAGAAATTTACTCAGCCCGGGGGCATAGGCGAGGAGTTACAGAAGAGGTTACTGGCACGGAGGGACGATCCAAAGCACAAGAACTGGATATATGAGTGGTGGAATGAGGCAGCATATCTTAGCTACAAAGATCCGGTCGTACCATATGTCAGCTACTTCTATTCACATCGTGATGATCGCAGACGGCGCGACCCCGCCAAGCGCGCAGCGGCTATGACCACAGCGGTTTTGGACTTCAAAAGGCAGGTAGATGAAGGGACGCTGGAGCCGGAGTACATGAAGAAGCTTCCGATATCCATGTCGAGCTACGTCTGGATGTTCAACGCATGCCGAGTGCCTTCGGAACCTTCCGATTATCCTGTCAAGTACAACTACAAAGAGCACCCGTACCTGGTGGCTATCCGGAAGAACCAGTTCTTCAAGGTGTTCCACGAGGTTGACGGCAAGCAACTGAATACTTCAGAACTAGAGCTACAATTCAGGAGGATCTACGAGAAGGCCGAGAAGGCTCCTCCTGTGGGGGTGTTCACCACGGAAAACCGAGACAAATGGACTCAGGTACGTGGTACGGACATGACGGTTGACATGCAAGTGACTTACAAGATCGCTAGATGAGGGAAGACCTTATTGCTGCGAACCCTGCCAACCTTGCAGCTCTGGAAACCATACAAGCATCTTCATTTGTCGTATGCCTTGATGACGCCGCACCAGTCACCCTTGAAGAGCGAGCCCGTCAATACTGGCATGGTGACGGCTGCAATCGCTGGTTCGACAAGCCTTGCCAGTTCATCGTCAACGACAACGGTACATCCGGTTTCATGGGCGAGCATAGCATGATGGATGGTACGCCAACTCACAGACTTAACGACTATGCGAATATGGTAATCTTCAACAACAAGCTCGATTTCTCTGATCCATCCGTCCGATCAACTTTGCCAGAACCCACCCCCATCAAGTTTCACCTCAACTCGAAAGTGAAGGAGGCCGTTGCAGAAGCACAGAAGGACTTTGAGATTGTTATTGGTCAGCACGATCTTCGCGTGCAAGCATATCAAGGTTACGGCAAGGGTCTGATCAAGAAGTTCAAATGCTCCCCGGATGCATACGTACAGATGATCATCCAACTTGCATATCACAGAATGTACGGCAAGAATAGGCCAACGTACGAATCGGCAGCTACCAGACGCTTCCAACAAGGCCGAACGGAAACATGCCGGTCCGTATCAGACGAGAGCGTGGCGTTTTGCAGTGCCATGGCTGACCCTCATGTGCCTCCCGAGAAGTGCAGAGAATTGTTCCGCGCCGCACTGAAGGCACACGTGCAGTACATCACGGACGCTTCTGACGGCAGGGGTGTAGATAGACATCTGTTCGGCCTGAAGAAATGCCTGCAGCAGGGCGAGGAGACTCCGGAGCTGTACAAAGATCCGGCATACGCTTATAGCAGCACGTGGTTCATCTCGAGCAGTCAGTTGAGTAGCGAGTATTTCAATGGGTACGGATGGAGTCAGGTGGTTGACGAGGGCTGGGGTATTGCGTACATGATCAACGAGAACAGCATACAATTCAACATCGTAAGCAAGGGGCTTGGCTGTGACAGGTAAGTGATTATCGAGCGGGGTTGTTGTCACCTCATCGATACTGACTTAGATAACAGAATGTCATTCTTCCTCAACGAAGCGGCTGGTGACTTGAGAGATCTCATGGTGCCCGAGCTTGAGGGACCAAAGGCCAAGTTATAGGCTTGGACGGCTAGGAAGTCAACGCCAGAAAGATCCAGGACGAGGCACTGACGGATATGTGCTTTTGTATATACCAAGGGTGACGCCACCGTAGTGCCGTGTCAGTCACCAACATCAGTCACCAACACATGGAGTTTGGTAGCGAGAGATTCCTCATTCTGGGTGGGTAACCGTACGCCATAGATGCACAATGCCATTCTGACCTGGTTTCGCCATGCTCCTTTCTGTTTTGTACGTTCGTCAGGTTTCACATGCATTGGGATTGTGTCTGCAGCGAAACGTGAGATCGCATAGATGCTGTTCTTCGAAGCCGCTTTGTGCAGTGGCGTCGAGTGTTACTCATACGTATCGGTAGCAGAGAGTATTGCAGTTCAGAGGTTTCGGAACAGCTCACTCATCAGCTATTCTCGAAGGCCATGGTCTGCCCTCTGTCCGTGTCCGTATACTGTGGCGAGCCTTTTAGGGGTAAACGACCTACCTTATGGTTTGTCTTTATTACTAAGCTGACGTATTCGCTCCCGTCATTGTTACATTGGATCATGCTGATCGCCTTGCGGTTTACAAACATAGCTCGCAAGGACAATCCGCTTTCTCAGAATAGTTCTGTTAAACAATTGTGATAACAATGGCCTCCCGTCGACCTCTCAGCTCTTTCTCAAATTCCTTCCTCCGTGGTTGTTCCAGATTAGCCGTCCAAGATGGTCTATCATCTCGACCGTGGATTCAATCGCGGCGGAGCCTACCATCCTCTAGAATAGCAAAACTGTGGAAGCCTACAGCAGTATCGCAGACAGGACAGAGCTACCACCAGACCCGGCATCACTCGGCGTCTGCGTCAAAATCAAGGGTTTACGAGTTTGACGAGGTGAGGAATGGATGCTCGACCCCCAGAGTTACTATCCTGACCGTTCCCGAAGATCAACAAGCTCTCAACGTCTCCTAAACAGGACACAATCCTTATTGACGTCCGCAAGCCTTCAGAATACGATGGCGGCTTTATACCGTCCGCGATCAACATTGACATCTCATCACATCCGGACGCCCTCTTCCTGTCGCCTGAGGAATTCCAGGACGCGTTCGGGTTCCCCAAGCCTTCACCTGAAAAGGAATTAGTGTTCTATTGCAAGGCCGGTGTCAGAAGCAGTGCTGCTGCGCAAATCGCACAGCAAGCTGGGTACGACAAGGTGGGCGAATACCGGGGAAGTTGGAACGATTGGGTGAGCAAGGGCGGTATCAACAGCAAGGAAGGTCCACGGGCTCCAGATCAACCTGGAAGCGGAGCAGGCAAAAGCCCGATCTGAGCGTTTGGCATGGTGAAAAGCCCGGATATGTCCACTTAAGGGGAGGTTATGAATCCTTCTTTCTTTGGTACTGACTCTCGTCAGTAGGAAGCGTGACTAGTGGTGTTTTAGATACATTGGGGAAAGCAGTAAAGTGCTGGCTACTCCCATATGACGTTACCCAAGCAAAGAGTGTTAGTTTCGTCAGGTAAGGGTGGTACTTGCAGCTGGCCTGGTGATTATTGCCTTTTTCCATGCCATTATGGCGGCGCGTCTTCAACTTACATGCTTGTCCATGGTGTGAAGTAACTAGAACCTGCTCCAATTCCGGGTCTTGACTCGTACAGTGTATATACTGATTCAGCATTACAGTGGATTTCAATGGTCTTGTGTCCCGCTCAGCATAGTACGAGCAATTACCGCACCAACAAGGGGAATCAATAAGACAGAAGCATAATGAGAACGCAACTACTCGGATAACCAAGATATTATAAGCTATACACAGGGTTGGACGTATCTAGATGTGAGATCTGCGTTACACTATTTGGAGTCATTGCAGTAGGAACTCTTCTCCGAACACTGTAGTTGCTCTCGAAAACTCTGCCGCAGTGTATCCTACACGCAACCTATCATGCAGCCGAGGACCTTCAATGCCATCAAGTCAATAGGAGCATGGTTACTTTTCAAGCTGAGCAGAGTACAAGAGCCAAGAGCTTCCGGAGGCGCTACTGTAATACCAGTGAAGAAGACTTGCACATCATTGGTGTAGTGCATAACGCAGCTATGATGCTTCAATAGTCCTGTACTGTATTACAGTAGCTGTGTATAATCACCCTACGAGGTATTTCTGAAGATGACTGGCTGGCCTGAAAAGTCATGAGATGTCCGACTTGTTGACTAAGGAGCTCGGTGAGGGTGGCGAGAGTGGCTGAAAGGTCGACGACGAGCGAAATTTTAGCACTCACAAAGTGTTCTTCCATTTGAATCCCCAACACTTACCATGTCAAGACCATACATCAAACCTTGCTACCTGTACATACACAAGCTCTTGGAATGTCCAGTGCTTCTTAGAAACGGGTCCATACGCTTTCCTGCAAAGACTTCTGGTTGTGAAATATCCTAGAGCAACTACCTATCGTGCTAGAAATCAGGCGTTGCAGGTGCCAACGTTACCGACAGTCACACCAGACGAAACCAGAATGCTTTAGTCATTCCCATGCACCGAGTATACCGTCATTTGTCTGCGAGACAAGATGTGGTGGGAGACATAGTGACACCAGCTGATTGAAAGAATTGTACAGCCATCTTAGTCGACTTGTGTCTATGATGAGGTCCAGGTTATCGCTGGATTTGTCGACAACCTTGTCTCATTTCTCCAAGCAGACTTATACTGAAGAAGAATACAACTTTTTCTATCAAGGCACTTTGGCGGAGTGGTTAACGCGCAAGCCTGCTAAGCTTGTCTCTTCGGAGGCGTGAGTTCGAATCTCACAGGTGTCGCAAATGTGCAAGAGTAATAGATTCAATTTTTTTTCTGTTTTAGCGGTGGAGAAATCATCCTTCGAAGTCTGAGTCATTTGGTTGTACTAAATGCTCTTGATCTCCTTTAACAGTAAGCGTCGTTTGGGGTTTTGAACGATGAGCTTAGTGTGTCTTGGCAGGCACGGCTCGCGCCTGAACCACGCTTTATGCGGGATCAGTCTCTCCTGTTTCGTACCTTATGTACAAAGCTGATTGAACCACGGCCACACCTTCTGTGAAACGGCTGTTGTTCTTGGTTCTCAGTCAACCATTTTCGGGTAGTTGGTCACGTTGCAGAACGAACGAGTGAGTGGAGATCTCCGAACTTCGATCCGGCCAGAGATTTAAATACCTGGCCTACAAGGAGCCGAACCAGTGCCCCATGACTCCTATCAACAAGTTCTCTTTCCGTTCTTCTTCTGAGTGCTCCCCAGCTTCGATGGCGAAGATCTCTATCTAAGTCTTGAAGACTACAGTACCCCGGGTATTTGCATCATCGTCCTCATCCATGGCGGTATAAATCCAATCGACAGCTATTAGAGGTGCTAACTCTTCCAGAACGTTTGGGTCAAGGTACTGGTTAACGATAGTGTTGCATGATAGCGCCTAGAGTTCTCACTGTCTCATTCACATTTCCATAACAATTCTCTGGAAACCCTGACCAAGCTGGTTGCTTGCTGCAGTCTTTACGCGTAGGTGGTTCTCATTCCTCCAATCTGCAAGTGTCATTGTCATTCGGACCGGCGGCCAACTGGTCAACATCTACCCGTCATGATGCCTGTGACGGAAGGTTACAGAGAGCATTTCTCATGGCTGAACGGTGATAGGTAGACTGGAAACTGTTTCTAGTCCGGGTTCTACAGGCAGCAACTTCTATCCTTGCAGTATGGTATCTCGAGCATTGGATATCCGCTCTGTCGGTACGGTCCAGGATTGCAAAGATGAGAGTTTCAGTTGACTTTCTCAAGTCTTGGGGCTACAGGAATCTCAAATCACATTAAAGCTCTCTTATTTCTCTACCTACAAACGCCGAGCTGCAGTTGATCATGTGCTTCCCAATAAGAGCTAAAGTGAGTGTAACAGACACAACTCTTGTCTGTCAAGATACTGACGAAAAGGTTGGTTTTACCTTCATGGCATCTTCCATCAAACCATTCCACTAGGACCCCGATTCCTCATACCCGGCCCCATCCAGCCACTGTATTCGCCACTAACCATCCTCTCCCTTTCAGCCGCATCAGCAATGTCTGCACCAGTCCTGCTGATTGCTCGGCTCTGCCTCTCCCTTTGCGTCTCATAATGAGCATCGCCATCTTCAGCCGTTTTGCCATGCTTTCTAACCTTTTGCGGCGACAGAACGGACGATCCACCCTTCACAGCTGCAGCATGCGATTTGGGCGTCCGACTTGGAGACGCTAACGGCAAATCATCCGTTGAGATCGCTTGTCCGATGGCGCTTTGGAAGGATAAACTGTTGGGAGTTGGTGGATGCATCCGAAGCGGGTTTGGTACGAGTTCACGTTCTTCGGATGATGGTGAGCGTTCGAAGCTGTATCGAGGGACGGCTTGGTATTCGCGCTGAAGCCGAGTACGACGCACCGTTCCGTTGTGACGCTGCTCATCCTCCGAGTCAATATCGGAGGAGTCGCTATTCGAAAGAACCTCCCAGTTGCTGTTATTGGCCTGCTTGCTATCTCTGGGGTTGAGAGCCTCAGGTCCTTGATGACTGGTAGCGAAAGCGGATTCCGAGGCGAAGGAGTAGAGTTTCGAGGCATTTTGCGGCAAGGGGGGCAGCGGCTGATTGCTGACAAAGGATCTACGGTTCGAAGTTGCGAACGATGGAGCACCGATCAAGCTACCGTTCACGATGCTTCCCTTCTGAGACTTTGCGGTTGACTGCTCCGAGACACGAACATCGACGCGTGAGGCGTGTACAGAACGCGGCTGCTCGTGTACGGAGCTCGAAGAGACATCAACACGCGAAGTACGTCCTGAACGTGGTTGTTGATACATTGAGCGAGAGGAGACATCTACCATGGAAGCTCTGGCCTCGCTGGCGGTTAGGGGATTATGGGGTGAGAAAGTGGTGCTGGAGTTTTGGCGAGTATGTATGAATGGGACGCTACGAGCCTCTGGGACTAAAGAATCTCCCTTCCTGGGCAGGGATACAGTGCTGGCAGACTTGTCGGTGCTGATGTTGGACAAGGAGGAGCTCTTGTGCTTGTGCTTGGTGCTGCGCCGGGTCAGGTTGTCTTCTAATGGGTTCATGTCCGGTGGGAGTTTTGCAATCTTCCGGAACACCAAGGTAAGGTAAAGATCGATGAAGAAGGACGTCAGGTGGAGACTGCCCACAGAAACAGCCACTAGCCATGTCGCTGTGAGGAGAATGTTGGTGGAGTCGTTGTCAAAGAATGACCTCCATCTGCCTTCGGTCCCAGTTTTCTGTTCGGCCTTGGTCTTGGAGAGCATCGCGATGAAGACGTAGAAAGGAATGAAACCGGCATCCATTACCAACGCAAAGAAGTGGTAGCTCGCTGAGCTGCCTGGTGTCCGACCTTTCGCTGGTCTAGCGAGATGGTAGATGGCATAGATGGAGACCACTATGTCAGCTCCCGGCTAGTCTATGGTCAGTAGCCTTTCACACTCATTATGTCTCCCATGCTTACAGGTATCCTGAGGATCCAGCCCTCAGTATCTGTGGCACCCTTGATACAAATCGCACAGAATAGTGCGCCCAACACGCCCAGTAGCAACAAGCATCTCAATGCTAGTTGTATCCATCGGATCCACTTTATGCGCTCCTTGACTTTTGGATCCATCGGTGTCGCTTTGTTGTTCCCGTATGGTATTATCATGTAACTATCCGGATGACGATTGACATTCTCAATCAACGGCCTGTCCGATGCCGGCCTCGATGTGCGCTTCGGTGGTGGATAACAGTAACTGGCCTGCGTAACGGCCTTCGGATTAAATCCATTGTATGGATCGACGGCCGAGTATCTATTAGGCGGGGTATAAAGGAACGGTGGCTCGACGCCCATGTTTTCGGACAGAGCAAAAGACGAGAAGCAAAACAGAGACAAGGAAGTGGGACAGTGTCTGCGGAATGAAGACGGCCTTATCTGCCCGAATATACCTCTGCGACGATGGAACGCATAAGTACAAATGCGCCCATTGTAGGGTAAATAGCGTTGCCGCAGCAACTATCGACAAGGTCGGAGAGAACGTCACCGAAAACCTACCTTTCCCGTCGCACTCTGAGGAGCCGCCGTGCATCAACCATGTCCGCCTTGCGCCCCTCTTGTTTCATCTGCAACAGGTGTGCGGTACGCCTTGGTATCTTCAAGACTGTGACGAGAAGCAGAAGGATATCGTCAAACTACTCTACTAGCAGCAATGCGACAACTAGATCTCGCCCCCTACGGCTCGCCGTCATCGGCTCCGGCCCTGCCGGGTTCTACGCAGCGTATAGGGTCATGTCAAAGCTAACGGATGCCGCTGTGGATATGTATGAGAAGCTTCCTGTGCCGTACGGGTTGGTACGCTTCGGTGTCGCACCTGATCATGCCGAGGTCAAAGTATGCCTCCAGCCTCAAATGGCCCGACCGAACAGCAGCTGAGACCGAGTGAACAGAATTGCGAGGAGAAGTTCGAAGAGGTTGCTGAGTCGCCGCGGTTCAACTTTATCGGAAACATAGACGTTGGCCACCAACTGCCTCTTTCGGCCCTAAAGCCCCATTACGATGCTATATTGTTTTCGTACGGGGCGTCGGAGGATAAAAGACTTGGTGTCCCCGGGGAAGAGCTGAAAGGTATATACTCTGCTCGCGCGTTCGTCGGCTGGTACAATGGTTTACCAGAACACACACGTCTGGATCCGGATCTGGAGAATGCAGAGGAAGTTGTCGTTGTAGGGCAGGGTAATGTTGCGCTCGACGTGACACGAATCCTACTTAGCAAGGTCGATGCGCTGCGCAAGACGGACATAACAGAGTACGCTTTGGAGAAGCTTGCAAAGAGTCGCGTGAAAAGGGTGCACGTTGTAGGGCGCAGAGGACCGATGCAGGCGGCATTTACAATCAAGGAAGTCCGGGAGCTCATAAACCTCCCGTCCGTTGCCTTTCATCAGATACCTGGAGCACTCTTTCCAGCAGATGTATCGAAGCTACCGCGCCAGCAGAAGCGTCTTGCTCAAGCCCTCCAGAAAGGATCCCCTTTTCTGCCTTCCGGGGCTTCCAGATCCTGGTCTTTGGACTTCCTGCTCTCACCCAAAGCTTTCCACTCGCTGTCCGATAATCCTGGTCACGTAGCTTCTGTAGAATGTACCAAGACTACGTATAGCCAACCTGAGAACCGGTTCTCCCGCGAAGCAACCGTGAGGTCTACCCACGAAACCACGTCTCTTCCTGCACAGCTTGCCTTTCGCTCTGTAGGGTACAAGTCCTCCCCTCTGCCTGATCTCTCAGAGATTGGCGTTCCATTCGATACGAAACTAGGCATCATACCGAACGATCTCTATGGCCGTGTTATTTCGCCTTCGCTTGGTCCGGGCAATCTCTCTGCAGGACATGTGCCTGGAGCATACTGCGCAGGTTGGGTGAAACGAGGCCCAACCGGGGTGATTGCCAGTACTATGGATGATGCATTCATCAGTGCTGATGTGATCGTCAGAGACTGGATGGACGGCGTTCGCTTCATGAACGATGGACCGGGCCAAGAGGGGACGGGTCTCGGTTGGGATGGTGTCAAGGCTGAAGCTCAGAAAAGAGGGTTACGGAGGGTGAGTTGGGAAGACTGGAAAAGGATAGACGAAGCAGAAAAGCGAAGAGGAGCTGGAGCGAAACAGAGGGAGAAGTTCCCATCGGTTGACGACATGCTGAAAGTGCTGGACCGCCAGTGAGTCAAGAGTTGTAGGGCAGGTGGTTTCTTTGGTTTGTAAGATTTTACTAAAGAACATCATACTTCTTCTCTAACAGCCTCTAGGCTCTCATTTCTGAGCATCTTTATATACCTTCGCTATCACTTCCTCAAAGTCCTCTTTTGGCAAGCCGAGAAGGCCGTTTTGAACCTTGTCTGCGTATGTGCTTGCATTTCCACTATATTCCGCCGCCAAAATCAAAGGCTTGATGGCTTTGCCGAAATCCTGTTTGGCCAACGCCTCTTTCCCAACCTTCTCAGCCTCCTCCCAGGAGCTCTTGGTGATCTCCCATTTCTTTCCAGAAACTTTCTCCAGTGCAGCAAGGATTTGGTTCTGGGTTGTATTGAAAGAGGAGAAGTAAACATACTTGTTCTTCGTCTCGTCCGGATGAGACAGTATGGATGTGACAGCCTTCCCAATGGTGGAAAGGGTAGCAGCACAGAACTCGAGGTCACCAGAGTTGTAGATAATAGCCTTGTGTTCTTTGAGGTTGAAGTCGAAGAACCCAATTCGTAAGCCCTGCGGAGATGATCAGCTTGTCTCACAGACACCGTGGAGACTACATACCCAGTCGAAGAAAGGACCAGAAATGGTCGCGGTCCAGCTCAGTCCTTCGCTCTCCTTGCTTTTCAAGAGGTCCACAATCTGCTTCTTACCATGCCAAAAAGGAGCAATCTCCCTCGCCCTCGGGTTTGCAGTATCGCTGCCGAATTCACTTGGCAGGAACCTCTTGACGCCAGCTTTCACGGACGCATCGATGAGCTTCGTTTGTACGTCTCCGAAGCCACTGGCCCCAATGGTACTGATGACGGCATCCTGGCCTTTCAGAGCTTCCACCAGCGAAGAGTCACTGTAGTCGGTTCGTACCACCTTCACGTTATCTGGGAAGGTAGCTGTGGACTGCTCTCGTGTAAAAACTGTTACGGTAAAGTCACCGCTAGAGAGGAGAGCCTCCAAGATCGAAGGGCCGAGGTTGCCAGTGGCCTACGCGACGCTGTGAGCCACACGTGTTCTTGCAAAACTGCCCTTTCCCTATATGGAGTGTTGTTTCGGAGGAGTTGTACATACACCCACAAGGACGACGTTTTTGATTGACATCTTGAACGAAGGGCAGTATGTCTTCTGGGCTCTTGCGGTACTTCGTGACTTGCCCAAAGTTCAAGAAAAGAGACGCTCTCACGCTTGAATGAGCATGTAGACAATTGGATGCTCCATGACGTGATCGCAGACCGCATATATGTGCTCAAATAATTGTGAAGCTACCCCGCCACGACTCGGCAGCAGATGCCCTGGGTGCCGTGTGTAGCTTGAAATTGCTCGACTTGCTTAACAATCAAACTGTGCCTTTTGACGTCGAGTTTGCCAGTCAAAGACGATGTTCGGCTACCATGAGGCTACAGGACAACCCGCACCGGTAAAGGTGCTGGCCGGTGTTGCTGGTGGTGTCCCTGGTGTCAGGTAGCCCACCTGGGAAGCGGCGCGGATGTTTGCATCACGAGGCTGTAAGGGGTTGGGTTGAATTTGGTGTGCGGCTGGCCACGCGTGTCAATTCTCGACGTGAATTTCCAAAGACGTGAATCGTCAGGGTTCGAGTCTTGTTGCTCGAGGTGTTATCTTCCTGCAATACGAAGCAAACGTTCTTAGCAATGACAGGCTAAATCTCAAGGCACTATGCTTTACCTCTGTGAGCGTCCTGCTCTACCTGAAAGACAATATTGTTCTGTTCTCTCAGATTTGTGGTAATATCAATCACCGCCCTTGAAACCTTCTCCAACTGAGATGCCGCTTCCTTATCGTCACTCAGTATGATCCGAGCAAATTCATCTGACTCCTCCTGTAAATTCAATTCTACTTTCTGCACGGCCAGCTCCTCCATCTTCTTGGTCTTGGCGTCCAGGAAGGAGACACGTCCAATGTCCGTTGTTGCGTTGACAATGAGTGTTCCCTTTTCACCATACACTTCGCTAGGGGCGGTCGATGTGTATATCTTAGAGGCATTGATGGCGACTGCAAACTTCTCGTAGTTGAGCGTGATCATCCCGCCGCCATCTGCTCCTGTGGCAATGATGACGGGCTTGTACGTCTGACTCTTTGGCTTTCCAAACAGCGCAACAGCGAAAGAGATGGGGTATACGCCCAGATCAACGAGAGCTCCCCCAGCGTACAACAAGGAGAAGATGTTGGGGGTCTCGCCATCAAGGACGTTGCTGTACCTCGATGAGTATGAGGCATACGTCAAGGATGCGCCATATATTGGTCCCAATCTATCGAGGTTGTCTCTGAGAATGTGAAAGTTTCCCTCATGTAAGTGTCTGAATGCCTCAAGGAGATACACTCCATTCTGCTTAGCAACGGTAAAGAGGTCGTCGAGTTCATCAACGGTTGAAGTCGCCGGTTTCTCTATGATGACGTGCTTCTTCGCGCTCAGGAGCTGCTTCGCCTGCTTGTGATGGAAGGAATTCGGTGAAGCAACGTAAACGGCTTGAATGGCTGAGTCTTGAGACAGCGACTCGATGCTTGTGTACACTTTATCGACTTGATATTTGGCACCAAAATCCATGCCCGTTTTGGCTTCTCTAGAGTAAATCGCGGCCAACTTCCACTTTCCTATGGTTTGGGCAGAAGTGATGAATGAGTCTGTGATCCAACCAGTGCCGACAACGCCAAAGCTGATTGACATGTTGCAGGGTAGCGAATAACTTCCCGTGAAATGTATCTGACGGCGACGGGACATGAACGCACAACTAGATGTTGATGTAGCCTGTTCCCGGTGGAGAAGCGCTTAAGTCGAGCAGTGATGTCGCCTTGGAGGAGCTCCGGCCGCGGATTTAGCGTATGATTAGATTTTCAGATTTCTTAGCGGGCTCGCGTATTTTCTTCTGAAGTCCATCCTTGAATATTTTAGTTCTTTTGTAGATTTTTGATAACTACTAGGAAAGTTAAAGAAATTTATTAAGATTTCTAATTTATATAAAACCCCTAGTTGTAAGATTCAATAATAAGCTACTAATAGACTATCGAGATATGTAGATAAAATAAGCATTCTATAGGTTAGTACGAGACAAATTACTAGCCTTCTAGGAAGGTTCCTAGGGAGGCCTTCTAGTTAACTGGGAACTACCGGGAAACTAGTGGCTAGCTCCTAGGGTTAAGCTCTCGGCCTTGGTACTTAGGTTTGTGGTTACTTTAGGTATAGGCTAAAGTAGGTTCCTAGTAAATTCTTATAATACTAACTATTAGTAAAAATCTCCTTTTAGTATATCTATATTTAGAGGTAAAGATAGCTATTAATATTATAAGTCTATACTTAGTGTTTTCTTTCTACTAATTTTTTCTATTAATTTCTAAATCTCTATAATAAAATAACTAATAATAATATATATAAATTAATAGAAAATTTATATAAATTAAAAATTATAAGAATTATCTAAAAGTACTTTATATTTATTTAAAAAACGTAGAAAAACTAAAACTATAAAGGTAGATTATAAGAACTAGCTACTATATAAGTCTAGTTACCTAGAGTATTATATAATAGGTGGATACTATTAAGGCTTTAATTTATTTTAGTTAGTAGCTACCTAGTCTAAAAAATAAGAGGTTATATAAAACTTAGAATTATTATTACATATATAGAATAAAAGCTAGAATACCTATTTATATAATTTAGTATAGCTAATTTAAAGCCTAAAGTACTTTTATTTATTCTTCTAGCTTATATTAGTTAAGACTATAATAAATACTACTAGTTTTTCTTTTAGTATATTAGTAGTATATATAATTAGACTTATAACTATTATAATTATATCTATCTATTATATAAGTTTAAGGTTAAGTATTTAATCTTAGTAGTAAATAATAGCCTTTATAATTTTAAGTTTTAGGATTAGTAAGTAGAAGATTTCTTAGAACTTACTTATATAAGTAGCTAGAGTGTTTATATAGTAGAGCTTTTAGCTAGTCTAGTTTACTTACTCTAGAATTTTAAGATAGAATCTAGGAAAAAAATAAATAGTTATAAAAACTAGCTATTATATAAGCCTAATTACCTAGAGTAGTATATAATAGGTGGATATTACTAGTACTTCTTTTAGTATATTAGTAGTGTGTATAACTAGGCTTATAACTATTATATAGATATAAGAAAAACCTACAAGTTTACCAAGAAATCTAAAAATTAAATTATATACTAGATTGTATTTACTTATTACCCAAGAGCTCTTAGCTTTATCTAGTGTTATAATACTTAAACTATTACACACCTTATAAGAGCCTTAGGTTTATACAAGAAAAGTTCCCAAAAAATATAAGCTTATAAAAGTTAGGCTCCTATAAACAAATAGTTCCTAGGAACTAATAATTATTAAAAGTAATTCTTCTTCTTAGGGCTCATACTAGGTACCTAATTAGGTATTTCTATTTTTACTTTTAGAAGCCTATAGCTCTATTATAAATAGGTATTAAATTTTTCTAAAAATAGTATAGTATAGATACTAGTATAAACTAATTTCTATATAAGTTTTATAAACTTAGTAAATAAAACTATAAAGTAATAAAAGATTAAGTAAGAAAATTCTAAAAAATACCCGAAATCTAAGGAATTTAGGTATTATTCTCTTAGATAATTAATTACTCTATAGATTTAATTACTAAACTTATAAAACTTATATAGAAATTAGTTTATATAAGTATTTATACTATATTATTTTTAGAAAAATTTAATACCTATTTATAATAGAGCTATAGGCTTCTAAAAGTAAAAATAAAAATACTTAATTAGGTACCTAGTGTGAGCCCTACTTTTTCTAAGGAGAATTTATTAAGTAAATCTACTAATAGGAATAAAATAATAGAAAAGTAAAAATTAGAGTTATTAAGTACTAATATTACATAAATAAATAGTTAATAATTTATAGCTAAATATTATAGATAGATAGTTTGAATAGTTTATAACTAAATATTATAAATAGATAGTTTAGATAGTTTATAACTAAATATAGTAAACTAAGTTTCCTATATATATTATCTATATTACTCTATATATTTAACTAGGTTTTTGTAATAGTAGTACTTATATATAATAGATAATAAAAGCTTAATTTGTTTAGTTTGCCTAATAAGTGGTATTTCTACTACTTATTACGTGACGGGTTATCTATCTACTATTTGATATTGTTATAGTTTTAGTTACTCCTTAAATAGTTTTACTTTTATAGTAAATTTCTATAATAAATTATTACCTATACTTTCTATTACTAATAAGAATTTATAAAATTTTATTACTTTACCTTCTTATTATTTAATTAAATACCCCTATATTTCTATACTTAAGCTAAGTATTATTTTTCTTAAAGTATATCTAGCTTAGATATTATTATATAAAAATATAGTACTTTATAACTAGATATAGTTTATCTTAAGTTTAAATAATACTTTAATATAGATTAATATATTCTCCTTATTATAAGAATAGTTTTAACTATTCTAATTAAATCCCTAATAGTAATAATATACTTCTAATAAATTATTGCACTATATAGTAGCTTTTTTAAGCTATAGTTATATCTAGCTATATAATCTATATAGGATTAATATATATTTAATATATACTAAGAAAATAAGTGTTTCCAATTTTACTAATATAACAAGCGTAAAACTAGAATAAAACATTGGACTAAATTGAGTAAACTTAGCCTAGATGTCTTGTACCCGTGCACCCTGTATGTGAGACGTATGTTGCACCCTGTTAGTGCAACACGAATCAGAAAATACCGTTTCCGGTTTCTGTTCACTTGCCGGTTGTTCTCCTACACCGAGATAACTAATTACATAGCTTGTAAGCGTGCAACAACTGCTTATCAAGCTAGATTTATGTCGATCGGGATTTTGTTAGACGACCGAAACTTTTCTCACAACCGGGAGTAGTGGCGATAAGACAACAACCAAAGAATACCAAGGTTCGAGCAGGTCGGTTACAAACCCCATATTTTAGGTTGTAAAGATTGTAATGATTGGAAAGAGGTTATCCGATTACCATAGTGATGTTTCCATCTCTCTTGCTACCACTTCCATAACTCAACGCCTTGCATGGAAGAAAAGATCGCAATAGCCCCGACAAAAATCAATCCCTGCCTGAGAATACCATCAAAGCCCTCATCCGGCCTACAAGAGGAAAGAATTACTGTTACATCGAGGATACTGTGAAACAGGACCTAAACCTTACTATGGCATGACCCAAGGTCGAACATCTTGACAGATTTGACGGACAAGCCACGGTCATTTCCTTTGCCCCATGTTGGTTCCCAGATATTCCGAGACATCCAAAAATCTCGCATTGCGGTTGGAGAGTGGTCGATCCATGGCTTGTTGCCTACGCCATCTGGGAAGTAGCCAGAGCTGCTGCCGATTGCAACGTTGAGGATAAGATAGAATGGTTGATCGAAAGGGGTATTGAAGCGTCCAGTCTGCGACCATGGATCGGCCATAGCAGAGCCGTTCACGAAGAGGTTGGCGAAGTTGCCGCGCGTCCACATGTTGCCCTGTTTGTGACCAAACCTGATGAAGACGGATTGCTGCGACAGCTGTGAGCTTGTTGATCTTCATTCGAAAGGCGAACACGTGAGCTTACCGCAAGACGGGTATCGACATATGTATAGATGTAGTCTGGAGTCCACTCAAGACCAAAGACATGGTATCCCTTGCTGAAATCCGTACGGCGCAGCACTCTCTTCCCAGTGGTCTTGTAGAACAAATCCAAGACGGAGACAGGACCCCAATGGATGGTTCCCGAAACCTCGTCCCGGCCTCCAGGATACCTGTATGAGACGTTAGTAACCGTGACACCAAGTCAAAAAAAAAATAGAACTTACTGGTCACCGTTGTTGCCCTTGGACTCCATAATGTCAATCTCGCCGGATGCGGGCCACTTGCCATACGTCTCGTCCTCTGGCATCATCCATATTGCCGGCCAAATCCAGTCACCCTCTGGCAGCTTTGCTTCGACTTCGACCTTCCCGTATAGAATGCTGTGCTTACCCTTCGTATTAAGGCGAGCACTTCGTACTGGGTTAATGATAGCGCCAGAAGTCGCATTGCTCTTGGTTGAGCAAGCACCGCCGGGGACCTTCTCGGTATTTGTGCAGGAGCCGTCACCCTTGTCACTTTTAGTTAGGTTTAGCGTGTAACCATCCAATATCTGCTCGGCACTGATGCTGGTGGTTTCAGTCGTGAAGGTTGGGACAATGTGGAGGCCTTCGCCGTCGACAAAGGCATTCCTGTCGTCGGTCGTTGACCAGTCGAAACTCCCAGCGCCAAATCCGCCAATTTGCACTTCTCGGTTCCAGTTCGCCGGGTCAATACCGTTGCTGAAGGTATCTTCGAACGACAAGCAATACTATAACGTACTTAATCTCGGCCCTCTATCCTCGATCGGTCGATGGAAAGGTATCCTACCTCGTTATGTGGTACGCCTCGCCAACCGTCATAGCACATGAAGGCACCTAATCCAAGTCCAGCGAAAACAAATGAAAAGAAGAAGATTTTGTCCCATATCTTCCTCGGCTCGCTCTTCTCGAGCCAAGGCTTCTGATATTCGCCATACTGTCGGGCACTCTTAAATTTCCGCTGCTTCAATTCTGGCCCTTTACTATCTGCAAAACAGTCCCGTTAGTTTGTTGGAATCGAAATCAGACAAACTATCCAAGACGATGTGCTTACCATGATCATGTCCGAAGGCATACGAGCCGTTTACGGAAGGAGAAGGCATCGACGCCGGAGCAGATATGAGGGAAGCAGCCCGCGGTGTACGCGTTGGTGTTTTGAAGGGGTTCTCCCATGGCATGGGCACCTCATTGATGCTTTCGTGGAAGCGGTTGGCCATCGCTGTCAAGTGAAAGCTGGATGTCTGCTCGCTCGTTGTTACAATTCAGATGAGAAATAGTGATATGTTGGTTAAGATTACACCACCCGTGGGCGAGGACCAACGACTGGTAATAGAGCTGAAGTTCTGAGTGAAGAAAAGAGGGCTAAACAAATGACTAAGGACAAAATAGGAGTGACAGTCCTTGCTAGGGGTTGCGGAACGCAGCTTCAGCTTCCGGCGTACACGGTTGTGATGAAGGCGCCGCCATGGTAAGGGCGTCAATAGGGGCCGGCCGCATACACTGACTGTGGAGAGCTGAAAAGCTCAGAGATGATACCTCCAATAGCGCCTAGAAACGATGCGTTCCGGGAATGGAAACTAATTACGGAACGCCTGACCCGCGAGAGTATTGCAATAATTCCTAGGGGATACTCGACGGGATCATGAACAAAGAGTTAAGGGTTTTGGAAGGCATATTGGGGGATTGCAGGCGGTGGGTCATGCAAGCCTCCTAACTATCCTCGACAGTCAAAGAGCGATACCCACGACTCACCCCAGCTTCCCATGTTGTCTTCGATTCATCGACACGTGCTTGGCTGGTTGATCGTCAGGTAAAGGGGCGATCGCAGGTGCCGAGCGGTGGCTCAATGCCAGATTCACGAACGGATGGGTGGATGTGGAAGTTGTCAACTCTCCACAGGGAGCCGCCAAGCGGACAAGAACAGAAAAATCTTGCTCTAGTGGGAGGACTGGAAAGATAAGAATGACAATATGAGCGGCAGGGATAATGTTGTCTGGGCATGCCGTTCAACAGCCGACTAACGGCTGGAGCGGGCGTTGTTGAACCTATCATTATCCCAGCTGTTGAGATACACACAGTTCCAATGAGTGCGCCTCAACGTGTATGGTTATCAGCTGCATTGGACGATACACATATGTGAACCCTGCGTTGGTCTAGCGCGGGATATGGTTTGAGAATCGGCATCCTCATACGACCCGCATCAAGCGTCTAGTAGATAGGCGTATTGCCGAGAGGCTAAACGTTCCTGCTCGGAGATCGGTAAGACTAGTAAGGGTCTACTTACTAGTTTAACTAACAAAACCAGAGCGCTATAAATAATCAGTAAGTTGCTTATCTAAATTATACTAAAATAAAAGATAAAATAATTAAAGTAAGCTTAATAATAATAGAGGTAAATTTTAAGATACTAAAATATATTTATATTATATAATAAACCTTAATTATTTATTACTAGTAAAAAATCTAGAAAAATCTAATATTAATAATAATTATTAGTTTTAGATAATAGAATTAAAAAACTTAGAAAGTATTTTCTTATTAAGTACTAAATATTAATATAATATTTAATATATTTAATAATTTATACTTATATAGTATCTAAATAAATAAAATAAAAAAATCTTTAGATTAATAAAACTAATTAAATTATATTTTAAAAAAGCTATAAATCTAGATATATATATACTACTAATATACTAAGAGAATACTAATAATTTATATCTATTATATAATATTTTAGATAACTTAATCTATATAATAACTAGTTTTTATATTATTTTAGTTATATATATATTATAGTTATAAGCCTAGTTATATATAGTACTAATATACCAAAAGAAGTACTAGTAGTATTTACCTATTATATAACACTCTAGGTAACTAGGTCTATATAGTAGCTAGTTCTTATAATATATAGATTAATATATAGTTTATTCTTTTATAATTATATTAGAACTTATACTAAGTTAGGTAACTAAGTAAATTAAGTTAGGTTAAATTTAAAAAGCTATATTAGATTAAGTTATACCTAATAAGCCTTTAGTATATAGAGTATTAACCCCAAATATAACACACCCCTAGATATAATACACAAAAATTAAATTTCTATATATAAAAAGATATTATAACGCCTACATAACGCCTATATATTTAGAAAGTTATCCTCTAAATTCTTAAATACCTCTTCTTCCTCCTTACTTTCTAATTTAATTAAAATAGCCCTTTATAGCTATTTATAATAACGTTTTATTATACTCTTTACTTCCTCCTTATAAGCTACTTATAAGACTTCCTTAATTATATAGACGGTAATAC